>CAUYUJ010019032.1:85000-127500 GCA_963575745.1 Prorocentrum cordatum | reverse complement strand
TATCCTCATACATGTCCCCATCCCCATCCCCATCCCAATGATCCCTATCCCTGTACCCCTATCCCTATATCCCTAGCCCTATATCCCTATCCCTACCCCTTATACCGATCCCTATCCCGATCCCCCCATCGTGGCTCCCCATCCTGTTCGTAGCCCCCGTCGCAACTGTGTAAAATTGATGGGGGAGCGCTGCCACAAGGGTTCCATTTTCCTCTCCTCGATCCACCATGGGGAGGGTCGCGATCAGCATGACCTTGTCCTCTGGCAGCTCGACCCTCGGGTGGGGAAGAGGCAACAGATACAAGTGCTAGATCACAAGTCTAGCAGGTCAACCAACCCAACGCACAGGCTCTGACGGGCTCGCGGATCTGGGCGTGGCGCCGGCACGGCAAAACTTGCACTGCGAAAAGCAGCAGCGCATCACTTTGCGAGGTAGCGATACCTGGAGCAAGAGAGGCATCTCAGTCCACCCACTTAGTCAAGTAGTTGCTCGCCTTCAGTGCCGCAGACACCTGCGCCGAATCCATCGAGGCGTACTTCTTGACGTCCTTGGCGTTCTCCCACTCGAAATACTTCTTGCCATCCTTGGTGTACGCCTCGCGGCCGAAGTGGCAGTAGGCCGCCGTCTCCTGGTACTTGGGCTCGCGAAGGGCCAGCGTCACCGCGATGGCGCCAGGGCGGCAGTCGAACTCAATCTTGAGCACGTTGGTGATGTCCTCGGCCGACAGCTTGCCCTGCTCGGTGCCGTAAGTCTCGAGGAATAGCGACAGCGGCTTCGCGACGCCGATGGCGTAGGAAAGCTGCACCAGTGCGCGCTTGCACAGGCCGCTCTTCACCACGGACTTGGCCATCTGCCGGCAGATGTACGCCGCCGAGCGGTCCACCTTGGTCGGGTCCTTGCCAGAGAAGGCGCCGCCACCGTGGGCGCCCCAGCCCCCGTAGGTGTCGATGATGATCTTGCGGCCGGTGAGGCCCGCATCGCCCTGGGGACCCCCGATGATGAACTTGCCCGACGGGTTGATGTGCAGGTGGGTGTGGTCTCCGAAAAGGGTGAGCGCAGGCTTGCCACTCTTGAGCTTGATCTCTGCGAGGGTGCTCTTGATCACTTTCTCGACGATCTCCTTGTTCATAGCCTCCATGCTGGGTGCAGTCATCTCTGCGCCCGTGTAGCCGGCGCACTCCTTCGTGCGTGTGGCCTTCAAGGGCTCAGCGTGCTGGGTAGAAATCACGATCGTGTGAAACTTCTGGGGCTCCACGGAGCCGTCGGCCTTCTGCACGTACTCGATGGTGACCTGCGTCTTGCCATCCGGGCGCAGCCACCAGAGCGAGCCGTCCTTGCGCACGTCCGTCAGCTTCTTTCCGAGCTTGGTCGCGACCGAGTGGGTGAGCGGCATGCAGTCCTCGGTCTCGTCGGTGGCGTAGCCAAACATGATGCCCTGGTCGCCTGCGCCGACGTCCATATCGTCCTTGCCGACGTGCACGCCGCCAGCGATGTCGGGGCTCTGCTTGTTGATGCGCACCAGGACCTCGCACGTGGTGTCGCTGAGACCCTTGCTGTCCACGCTGGACAGGTCATCCACGTAGGTGTCGAAGCCGATTTTCTTTACCACACCGCGGACGACCTTCTCGTAGTCGATCGCTGTCTGGGTGGTGATCTCGCCCGCGACCATGACCATGTTGTCCTTGGTAGCGGTCTCGCAGGCGACCTTGCTCTTGGGATCGCCCGCAAGGCAGCAGTCCAGCACGGCATCGGAGACCTGATCGCAGAGCTTGTCCGGGTGGCCCTCGTTCACGGACTCCGACGAGAAGAGGAAAGTACGCTCGGTCTTGGCCTTCTTGGTTGCAGGCTCGCCCATGGCTGCGGTCTTCGCACGGTTGTGGGTGCGGCGGTTTTGGGCGAGCGCCCCACCTCAACTTGAGCCAAAATGGCTACGGCGAGTGGGTAATAGAGAGGGAGGGAGAGGAAGGAAAGGGGACAGCCCACGAGAACTCAGAATCCCTATCCCTCTGTATCCGTATCCCTACCCCTATACCGATCCCTAACCCCTTATCCCGATCTCTCCATCATGGCTCCCCACCGTGGCTCACCCGTCGTGACCCCCCCCCCGTGGCCCTTCTCGTAACTGTGTAAAGCTTGTTTGAGATATTCTGCCACAAGGGTTTCATTTTCCTCTCCTCGATCCACAGTGGGGAGGGTCGCGATCAGCATTGCCTTGTCCTCTGGCAGCTCGACCCTCAGGTGGAGAAGCGACAGCATATTCAAGTGATGGACCAAATGTCTCAAAGGTCAACCAACCCAACGCACAGGCTCAGCAATTGGATGAAGGGCTCGCGGATCTGGGCGTGGCGCCGAAATGGCAAAACTTGAACTGCGAAAAACAGCAGCGCATCACTTTGCGAAGTAATGATACCTGGAGCAAGAGAGGCCTCTCAGTCCACCCATTTCCGTCACCGTGCCCCCTGGCACGTTGAGGCGTGGAACAAGGCCAAGGTCTGCCTGGTAGGGCTTTTGAGCGATAATCAAAGACCAAATCCCCCATTCCACACGTGCCCGCTCGAGGATGGTGCACTTCCCACATGGCAGCGAAGGCCTGAACCCTCATCCCGTGCGCGCCCGCTCGAGGATGGTGCACTTCCCAAGCATGGCAGCTGATGCCTGAACCGTCATTCCATGCGCGTCCGCTCGAGGATTGCGTACTTCCCGCTTGGCGGCTGCCTCCTAGACCCTTCATCCCACGAGCACCCGCTCGAGGATCGTGCACATCCAGGCGCTGCTCCCTAGCGCTCCAGGGCCTCCCAAGCCACGATCCCTTTTCAAGAACCATGGGCACCCGTCCTGGACCTCCAAGACGGCCCGTGCAGGCATCCAAGAGCACCAAGATGGCCCACGATGCCTCGAAGACGGCCCAAGATGACCCCAAGGCGGTCGAATATTGCTTCAAAGGCAGTCCAAGATGCCTCCAGGAGGGCCCAAAAGGGCCACACGAGGACCCCCAACGGGGTCCGAAGAAGCCCAAATCAGTGAGTCAACTCAGATTGTTGCATAATGTTCGCATTCTCGCCTGCTCGGGCTGTCGTCAGCTCTAGATTGCCCGATAGGCACCCAAGACGGCCCCAAGACGGTCCCAAGACGGCCCTAGAGGGCCCCCCGTGGGCCCCAAGACGGCCACCTTGGACGGCCCAAGGCGGCCCCACGACGGCCCCCAGACAACCCACCGCACGACCACGAGGGCCACAAGACGGCCCAAGCGGGCCCCAACCCAGCGTAAGAGGGTCCCGAGACGGTCCCAGAGGGCCTCGAGTCATCATCATCAGCATCATCAGCATCATCATCATCATCATCATCATCATCATCATCATCATCATCATCATCATCATCATCAGCATCATCATCATCATCATCATCATCATCATCATCAGCACCATCAGCACCATCACCATCAGCAAGTCCACACTGGCTCCCACGCAGGAGGAGCACGGCTTCGCGCGCGCGGCGGCCCGCCCTTCGCCTGTGCCCGCCGTGGTGCCGCGGGGCCGCGCCCCGCCGATGAAGACGCATGCTCACCAGCTTCTGCGGAAGGTCCCGATCCAGACCCACAGCGTCGGCAGCATGCAACCAGCTCGACGCTCGACCTCTGTCTGGCCTATCGAAGTGTTACGATTGCTGGTCTCACGGGCACGGGGAGAGGACCGCATTCCGCATGTTCGCAAGCTGCTCTACGACCGACGCAGACCCGTGAGCGCACTATGCACCATGCAGCGAATCATTTCCCTTGGCAGCCTGGAGCATGCACGAACAAGAGCGCGGGCTGCGCGATATCACTTGGAGAACGCCTGAGAACTGCGGACAGTTCACGCATAGCAGTCCCTCCTCCGATAGTGGCAGGACGAGGTGGGATGTCTGATGTTGACAAGGGCCCGCTCAAGCTTCGCATCATTGTGGCATACTTCGAACCGATACCGAGAACAGCAACAGCACGCCCGACATGGAGGAAAGGATGCGAGATTGAAGGAAGTGGATTGACGAGCAGATCCGTGGGTGCGCATTTCGGCGCGTCCCTATCATTTTGACAGGTGCTAGCACAGGACTTGGGCGGCGAGGGCAACTACAAGTTCATGGCGGCAGCATCGGGCGTAATAATAATGGCAACGAGAACGAAAATAGCCGAGCCCTACACGACGCATTCTGCACACACGAGCTTGCGGCACTCAAAGATCATGTCAAAAGAGGACCTACTTTCATCGGACATCACGGTGCGACGACGATCGACTACATGATAGTTCCTAGTTCTTTGATCGCCGAAGCCACTTGTCGCAGATGGTTGGCAGCAGCACGGAGAACAAGAAAGAGCAGATTTTTTCTGGATCCCATCCCGATTGGGAGATATGTGCGTATGCCTTGCTGCCACGACAACACAGTACGAGCCCAATGGAACTGGCCAGCTATTTGCAAGCGTCTGCAGGACGGCCACGGCCGCGAGCCCTTATGGGAGGAACTCCACGAAAGACCCGAGCAACACGACGCCGACGTTCAAGAGGTGCGCACGCACCCGAGCCTGGATAGAGATGTGCACATCTTCGTCGCGGCAAGCAGACAGGTCGCCCTCAAGCAGCTGTCGCTACGCACTGAGCGCCCTGAATGGTATAGAACTGCGATGGGGGGAGACTGGACCTGCTCAAGGAATGAGGCGCCTCCAAGCGCTCAGCATTTCGCAACGACGTTTCGGACGCAGCCAGCGACGACGTAAAGGCGATCACCAAAGTACTGCACAAACATATTCAACGTATTCCCGACCAGTCAGATCGAGATTTGGAACATCAGATACGTGAAGGTTGGGCTCAGCGGCAGCTAGCAGATATGGATTAAGCAGCACGGCGGCGTGCTCACAGGGGCATTGGGATACGCAAATGCGGCTACCGATTGTTACCGCATTGCCAACCTTCGCATTCCCGTATTCAGAATGGAGACCAGACCTCTCTCAGCCTGGGTGCGATGGAAGATTTCAAGCGACGGAGCTCGACGACACCTATCTAGTGAAGATGCTAGCCGTCACCTTCGACACGAATGAGCACATCAAACTTCCCCCCAGGCCCGACGGCCCCGCGGTTGCTATTGGAGTCAAAGACCTACTGGCAGGCGATCCGGATTTCAACGCCACACGACGGCAGTCGTGGCACATGAAGCGCAGAAAGTTTTCACCATGCTGGAGTTTACCGACGGAGATTGTTTGATTGTGACGAACCCTTCTTTGTTGAGCAAGCCAGGGGCACAGACGGCGGGGCTCGGCCGTTTCACAGCGTTCGACCCGATGGATCTTGAGAAGCCCCTCGACCCGACGAAGAGAAAGCTCAAGCTCGACCACTTCACCAAGCCCGCGAAGCTGCCCACCGAGATACATGCACTGGCACGTGCGTCTTGGCGCATCCCGAGCCAGGCGAACATGAGCCGGACCCTCGCACTCGATCAGAAGAAGGATGTTCCTGGACCGTCTGGCCTACGTCTCTCGCATTGCTTCTACCCATGGTGGTGCGGTTTGTTTCGGAAGATCGTGAAACACGAAGGAAGACCCTATCACGCACCTGATTGTGCTTACGGAAGCATTCGAAAACGTCGACGAGAAGCTACGATGCGTATTTCCAAAAGTATTGCGTTCAGAGTACGGACTTGCAAATGGACACTGGCGGCGAAGTTCTACGACCAAAGATCTGCATTCCAAAGCGGCAAACCTGAAGATCACCACTCGGCCGCCGAGCCCAGAGCTGTTCAAGAGGAGGACGAGGAGGACGAGGACGAGGACCGAGTAGCCCGCGGAGGACGAGGAGGACGAGGAGGACGAGGAGGACGAGGAGGACGAGGAGGACGAGGAGGACGAGGAGGACGAGGCAACATAGCATGTATTTCGCAAAGGCTGTTTTTCTCCTGGCAGGCAGCGGGGGCCTCAAGGCCGACAGCAACGGCCTGAGATTTTCACAGGCAGCTACTACGAACGCATTGGCGAGTAGACTGAATCCACTCGATCGATATCGAAATTCACCCTGGCCAGTTGCGACATGTTCGGAGGCGCGACGAATGCTGGAATCGGACTCTTCGTAGATGACCTGCTCAAGCTGCTGGCTATACCACCGACGGCCACGGCCACGGGGATACGCGACATCCTCGACCTCGACGCGGAGTGCCTCGACGAGAGTGGTGAAGCGAAGGAGTACACGCAGAATCGCACCAAGGCCGAGATACACGGCGCGCGACGCGGTCTTGGTTGGTAAGATGATGCCCGAGCTGAAGCACCGTGGTGGAATGTTCTCCCCCACTGGCTCCAACGTTGCCGAGCGGGGCGAACGTATCATGGATGTCAATAAGACTTGGAATCAACCCAGTGGCGTTTGGCATTCGAAAGCGGGATGGCGACCACGGAGGCTATTATTTGGAGGCTGCGTCCACAGCGCGGCCACCTGTGGAGGCGAGAGCTACCACTGTACGAAGGCGGATTACCAGGCACTAGACCACAGCCTCATTGGCAAGTTGCGGTCGATGCTTGAGGGTCGGGCCCACACAGAACCACACGGCGCGCATCGATCATGGCCGACCCCCAATGTTTGGAGATATTGGCGACCCACTCCCGTTGCCCTCGAGCTTACTGTGCGACGTCTGTGCTGGTGGCGCGACATGCTATGCGAGATACCCCAACACTTTCACTTTCGAACTGGTTTCTTCTGCACATTGGCGGTGGAAGGAAAGGCCAACCATATCATACCCATTTTGGACGAGGACGGCGTGATCAACCGCAAGACCGACATCCACCCCTGGGCGAAGCAGCTGTCCGACGACATCGAAGTTATCCTGGGTTTGGACATAGCCACCGAGCTGAAAGTGATATGGAACCATCGGAGTGTTCGACGATTGTTCGAGGATGAAGAGTTGCGCGATATGTATACAGCCGTGGACCCACGTACGCTCAGAGCCGCTTTTTCCTCGAAGCAGTGGCACCCTTACGGCACGCCCCTGGAGCAGCTTCTTCCGCAGGAGCACGAGATCACAGGGGTCGAAGGCGCCAAGATGCACAAGTGCGAGATCCGCTTGGAGGACGGGTCGCCATGTGGCCGAACCTTCGCGACGACGGCTGCGCTCAGAGCTCATCAGACCCACAGCAGGGTGCCCAGCCACCAGATGCGCAATAGTTATCCTTGCTGGCCGTGGACAACAAGTGCTTGAGGTGCGAGACTGTTTTCCCAGCCGGGATCACGGGTATCGCCACGTACTGAGGAGTTGGACCGCACGCCGCTGCGTGCGGGCGAACACGGCTCAGGCCTGGCAGTACAGTCCGCCAGACAAGCTCGAGTGCCCGATCTGCAAAATCCCGTGTCCCCCATCATCGTCCCTCGATCTCGAATCGGATCCGATCGAAACAGTGGGGCTCAAGATGCGACTCACCAATACCCAGAAGATCAGGGTGATGGAAGGCGAGATGCTGGACCCATTCATACCCCCCAAGAACCACGCCTTTACGGTCGCGATGCAGCGGGAGCAGGAGGCCTTCGCGAAGAGAGTCGACGAGTACAGGCAGAAGAAGGAAGCTCAGGGCGACCTCGCTCCGCGGCGGCAGCCTCACGTGCTCATCTTCGACGCCCTGCTGGACGTGGCCGCGGAGACGCCCGCGGTGGGAGGTCAGAACCAGGAGAACCTCAAGAAGCTCAAGGATGCCTTCAACGCGGGCGAGAAAATCGAGGACGCGGAGCAGCTGGCGCGAGTACGCAGGCTGGCCAAGACCGCGACGGAAGAAGAAGTCAAGCTGATCATGCACCTGACGAACCTCGGCGAGCGCCGTCATTGCCTGCTGGACGGACTGCGCCAAGTCGGGGCCAAGCACCTACGCGGCAGCGCGCCCCCAGGCTACATGGAGGAGGAGCTGCTGGAGTGGACGGAGTACCTCGAGGCAAACCTGACGTCACCATAGGACGTGGCCAAGGCAGCGAATACGACTGAGACCGCTGGAGGTCTGATGTACGATATTCGAATGTGGTTGGGCGTCTGGAGGTTTATCCTTTCTTGTCTTGAATGTGGTTGAGGCCGCTGGAGGTCTGCTCCACCTACTCCGAATGTGACTGAGACCGCTGGAGGTCTGCTCCACCTATTCGTGCATGTGGCCGAGACCGCTGGAGGACTGTTCCACTCGTTTCAGAATGTGGTTGAGACAGCTGGAGCTCCACTCGACCTTTTCTCGAACGTGGTTGGGACCGCTGGAGGTCTGCTCCACGCACTCGTGAATGTGTTGAGGCCGCTGGAGGCCTGCTCCACTCATTTTCCACATGCGATTGCAGCGCAAGGTGTGCAGTTCGGCGACGGCGCGCCCCGTCGAACGCGCGCAGTGTTGTGCCCCGCCCCTTTCTGGCACCTGCACGTGCGCGGAGTGCGCAGCGGCACACATCCGCCAGTGGGCGGGCAGAGGGCTCACATACTGAAACCCGCAGATCCCCCTCCCCATGAGCCCCTACTGTATTCAAAATCATCAGCATCGCCATCATCATCATCATCATCATCATCATCATCATCATCATCATCATCATCATCATCATCATCATCATCATCATCATCATCATCATCATCATCATCATCATCATCATCATCATCATCATCATCATCATCATCATCATCATCATCATCATCATCATCATCATCATCATCATCATCATCATCATCATCATCATCATCATCATCATCATCATCATCATCATCATCATCATCACATCAGCATCAGCATCAGCATCAGCATCATCATCATCATCATCATCATCATCATCATCATCATCATCATCATCATCATCCTTACCATCATCGTCAGCATCAACATCATCATCATCAGCATCATCATCATCATCACATCATCATCAGCATCATCAGCATAATCAGCATCGTCAGCATCAGAAGCATCAACTTCATCATCGTCGGCGCCGGAATCATCATCAGCATCATCACCCTCATCAACATCAGCATCAGCATCAAAATCAGCACCAGCATCAGCATCCACAGCATCACCATCAGCATCAGCATCACGATCATCATCATCATCAGCAGCATCAGCATCATCAGCATCAGCATCAGCATTATCATCAGCAGCATCACCATCAGCAGCATCGTCATCGACGTCATCATCATAATCTGCAGCATCATCATCAGCATCATGATCAGCATCGTATTCAACAGCAGCAGCATCAGCATCATCAAAATCAGCAGCAGCCGCATCAGCATCAGCATCATTACCATCAGCATCAGCATCATCAGCAGCAGCAGCAACCGCATCATCATCAGCAGCATTAGCATCAGCATCATCATCGGCATCATCAGCAGCATCATCATCATCAGCACCATCATCATCGTCGGCATCTTCAGCATCGTCATCATCATCGCCATCACATGTCATCATCAGCATCATCCGTATCATCATGATCAGCATCAGCATAATCGGCATCAGTATCGTCATCGCAGTCCTCAATTTCATCATCATCAGCATCATCATCAGTAGCACCATCATCGTCGTCATCATCATCAGCAGCATAATCACCACCAACATCAGCATCATGAGCATCAGCGTCGGCATCATCAGCATCGCCATCATCATCCTCATCACCTGTCATCATCCGCATCACCCGTGTCATCATGATCAGTATCAACATAATCAGCATCAGTATCGTCATCGCCGTCCTCAACGTCATCATCATCATCAGCATCATCATCATCATCATCAGTAGCATCCGCATCGACATCATCATCAGCAGCATCAGCATAATCACCATCAACATCAGCATCATGAGCATTAGCGTCGGCATCATCAGCACCAGCATCGTCAAAATCAGAATCAGCATTATCAGCAGCATCGGTATCGGCAGCGGTATCGCCAGCATCATCATCATCATCAGCAACAGCATCGTCAGCATCGTCATCATCCGCATCATCAGTAGCACCATCAGCGTCATGAGCAACAGACGCATCATCATAATCCTCAGAATCAGCATCAACAAAAACAGCATCATCATCATCGTCGTCATCATCATCAGCATCAGCGCCATCATCAGCATCATCATCATCAGCATCATCATCAGCATGATAATAATAATGATCAGAGCAACTCTTTTTCCATAGATCAGGGATAAAGGTTGCACGCTCTCTCACTCCTCCCAGGGAGTGAGGGTGGGAGCCGAAGACAGGCTATGGAGAGAGGGGGGGAGGGGGCAGACAAGGGAGAGAGCGGAGCTCCGATGTTTAAACTCCTGGATCGTTTAGCAGGTCTGATTGTGGCTATACATCACCGAATTACAAAAGCCCGAGCTCAAACCGTTCAAGAACATATAGAGCAACTCTTTTTCAATACAACAGGGACATGATTCTGACGAAAGCCTCGAAACGTCTTGGCCAGAGGTTAAAGTTTGCACGCTCTCTCACTCCTCCCCGAGTTTCCCGCATTCGGGAGTTCACTAGGGTTGGGAAGGGTGGGAGCATTGGTTGTACCCGAACGTAGCAATACTGGAGGCCGTGAGAGCCCGTATCATACAGTGTGCGAGCTTCGGCGGATAGCGGCAGCTGGACGAGCACGGGCACTTCCTTCAAGCTGAAAATGAGGAAGTCCCGTGCGCGAGCATCTCCCGTTCCGGCCATGGCATTTCCTACAGAGGTCTCTGAGATCATCCTCTACTACATGGCAAAGCATCAGTCTAGTTGGCTTCTTACATGGGGCTCCGAATTGATATTGATCTAGTTCTGCAAGGCTGACCCCAGGAAGGAAGGCCAAGGTTTGGATTTCGCGAGCGCGCCACAACCGAGAAGTGAGCGGGCGCTCGAGAAACGCAGGGACCTTGAGCTGCTGAAGAACGGCAAAAAAACCTGTGGCAACCTTGGCGACACGATTACCTTCGCGGACCTTCTCCGCATCTGGCCCGCTCAGCAGCGGCCTGGGCAAACCCCAGGGCCTCTCTTGAGAGCGAATCTTCGAGGTGCGATCGCGCGCGATCGAGAACGTCTGGCGCGAGGGGGCAAGCGCTGCCGCCAAGATGCAGCCGCGCCGAGCCTCGCGTCGGATCGGGGCAAGGACTCGAGGGTCAGTGAGGCCCTGCCAAACTGCGTCGTGAGCCTTGTCCGAACTACGGCATCTGAAGCCAAGCGTCTCGCCAGCCCTCGAGATGCATCTGCTGCCGGCGAAGAGATCAGCTATGCAACGCCCTGTCAGGGCAAAACGTTGAGACGCGAGGCTCTTGCCCCTACAACCACGGCACGCGCGCCTCAGCTTGGAGCGCGGGCCTGCCAGGCCAACATCTCCTGACGGAAGCGGACTGGATGAGCAAGGTCCAGCATGATCTGCGCGAGGTGAGCTTCGCCGGACTCGTACAACCGCCTCTGGTCAGGCGGGTAGCGCTCGCACTCGGCGCCGAGGCGGCTGCTGTGCTCGCACCGGCGCATGCTCCGCGCCTGGGCCCAGCATCCGCGGCGTCGGACTTCCTCGAACGTCCGCGCACGCCAGCCCACGTCGACGCCGGCGCCTGAGTGACGCAGTTGGTACAAAGTTATCTTCCCAGCGCCGACCTCGGCGGCGGCCAGTGACACGGCCTCCGAGAGCTCCAGGTAGTTGAACGGCCACAGCTTCTCCGCCCCTCCGGCAGCTCGCAGACGGGCGAAGAGGGGGCCCAGACCTCGCAAGTAGCTCGAGTCCAGCAGGCAGCCCTCGTCGTAGCGATTCGTCTTGCTCGGCCTGCCCTCCCCCTCCAGGTGCGCGAGGGGGCTCCAGCTGTCCACCGCTGCACGAGACGGAGGCACAAGGTCGCACTACCGAGCGGCCAGGAGGGAAGAGGGCCTCGAATAGGCCGAGATGCCGACCGCCAGGAACAGGGCCATGAGCGCCAGCCCCTTGCCCACCAGGCGCCACATCACGGCCGCCCAGACTGCGAGGGGCAAGGCCCGGCGGGCGCGCGAAGGGCCATCCGCCTCCAGGCCTTCAGAGCCCGCCAGGTGCGCGGCAAGGTCCGACCCCCCCGACGGCCGAAAGCTGGGTGCCTGTCCAGCAGCGCGGCCCCGGTCTGGTCCCCGAGGCTGCTCTGCTCGCCTGCAAGGTACATCGCGGTGAAGTAGTCGCAGAGGAGGCAGTCCACGCGCTCGCCCTTGGCCTGCGCCAGCTTCTCGTCGGTCAGGCCTGCATGCGAGTAAAAGCGATCGAGATACTTGGCGTAGCGGCCCCTCGTGCGGCGCGTCACCGCCAGGCGCTCCAGCAACTTTCCCCCCTCCAAATTGCTCTGCATGATCAGGTCCGCGTAGAGCACCGCTCGCCGTCGGCGCCGGGAGTCCTGGAGGACGCGGGACCTCCGCTGAGCCGCACTCGCATGGTTCACGACACTGTCGGAGCCGCTCGCGTCGAGCTCGCCATCGCCTTCCGCCACGTCTACGCCAGCGGAGGCCTCGGGCGCGAGGTCGGCGAGCGTCAGCGGGGCAGGCAGCGGCGGCATCGCAGAGCCGGTCTCCAGGCGGGCCCGAACGCTCCTCACCTTCGGCGGGGGCGGGCCCAGCCTCCCCAGCGTCCTCGCCTTCGCCTTCGCGGCTGGCAGCGCCTTCGAACACGCGGCAGGTCTCGCGCCCGGCCCCGGGGGAAACCGAGACGGCGCCTGAGGGCCCGCCGCCGCAGGCGGCCGCGGGTGCCGCAGCACCCGAGCCCGCATCTAGGACACGAGACTCCTCAGGGTTGCTGGCGAGGCGAGCTGAAACATCACTAGAGCCAAAGCGGCAACGGAAGGGAGACGCGGTGGCTGAAACACCGTGCAAAGCCTGCTGATCCAGGACATCGGTTTCGGTTAACAGCTTAGACGAGACTTCGGAATGATCACGGCCCCTGGCATCGCTCCGGTTAAATTCCGAAGGGGTCCGCCTAAATTACGGAGCGATACCGAGGGCCAGGGCGCACGCATTGAAGCGACGTATCTGGACTAGCAACTAAAAGTCGCGACTCTTCGAACGGGCGAAGGCGAGAACAACGGCCATGTTATCGCACAGGAAGATCTGTCCGATGCAGGCGCCGCGCCTGGTTCGAGCGAGCCCACGCATAGCCTTCACCGGGGCCCGGGCCTCCAGCAGTAAGATGCCCTCTTCTAAAGCCCAGACACCCTTTCGAGCCGTCTTCCACGTGGAGGCGCGGAGGAGCTGCCAGGGGGCCTCTGGCCACCTGGCCTCTGGAGGAGCGGCCATCTGGAAAATCCGCCACGACCTCCCAGTCGTCAAGGCGACACTCATCCCCGACAATACTGCTTCCCCACTCGCCGTCTTCATCACAGAAGAGGCGGGCGGAGGCGAGTGGACTCCCGAGCCGAGCGGGGGCCAACGGAGGCGAGTGCGGACTCCCGAGCCGAGCGGGGGCCAACGCGTTCAAACCGAGCTCGCTCGCAGACGCGGCCCACGTGGGCCACCTGCGAGGGGCCGCAGAAACTTTGAACCATCGCCCAGCCCGCCAGGCTGGCGTCGGTCTCCAGGACACGCGGGTCCCAAGGGATCCACCAATCTCGACCCAACAGCAAAAGGGCCCCTCTGAAGGCCTGGAGCTCCTCGACCACTTCGGGCCATAGGGGGCCCACTACTAGGTACTGCGTCGACAAATACTTATAAACCGTATGAAAAATTGAGGGGGGCTCACGAGCTGCCAATCCACAGAAGGTACAATGTCAGATTATTTGTTCGAGGGCTCGGCCGCTGCAGCGGCTCCGAGACAACAGCCCCGTCAGGCCACGCTCCAGCTTCCAGAAGCGGGCCGACGTCACGGTCGACTGGAAGCGCCCCCCGTCGAGCTCCGCGCCGAGGGCCTCCCCCCACCCGCCGTGGGACACCGACTTGTGGAGGGCCAGCCCGACCGGCTCGAACAAATCGCTCCACTCGGACACCATCCTGTCGCTGAGGGCGACGTCGCCGCTGACGGCGCCCAAGTTGTCGACGCAGACGCAGGCCCCGCCCTCGCCTCGAGCCGAGGCGCGAAGCACGAAAGCCTCCGCCTGGTCCTGCATCAGGGGCTGCTCTCGTCCAGCCAGCTCCGCCCCGTGGAGGCTGACACTCCGGCAGACCCTGTCCTCGTTGGCGGCCGGGGCCAGGTGCAAGGACCACGCGGAGCCCATCGGCAGGACCCCCAGGCAGGGGTGCACCATCGCGTCCGAAACCGCCTCGGCGGGGAGGCCGGCGACCGGCAGCCCCTCGAGCACGCGCCAAAGGGCGGCCGGCAGGCAGAAGTACCGGCCGAGGTCCTCGTGGATACGCATCATGTAGAAGCGGTCCTCGACGTCGGTCGTGGTCACATACACGGCGAGGGCGCCCAGCAAGTGGCGGCCCCCCACGGGGGAGGGGCGGGTCCCAGGCGGCAATTATACCTCGATGCGCCCAGACCCCTCGCTGCTCAGAAGTCGCTCGGACGGCGGCGCTCTGAAGTGGCCGTTGCTGCGCCTCGCGTCGATGATCAGCCGAAGAGCGCCGCCCGACCTCGCCACGAAGAAGACGCCCACCGACTCGGCGGGCCTCGAAGTCACCCCAAGAAATCCACGCCTAGCAAGATCCCGCACGAACGAGCGGTAGCATTTGGAATTCCTCTTCAGCACAAGGATCATGTAGACACACGGCATGCTGTCGAAGTCAACTGCCTCCGGCTCCAACCTCATTCGCTTCTGATCCTCCCCCAGAAAGAAACGGCAGCCGGGGCTCACGATGTCCTCGAGGAAGCGGCACTCCAGCGCGCTCTCGGGAAGCGAGACCTTGCCGGGCTGGTAGGAGACGAGGTTCCTCGGGGCGACGTCCGTCTCGTACACGGACTGCCCCCGGAGCAGCTCTGCGAGGGCTGCCTCCGCCTTCGGCAGCGTCGGGGGGGCTGCGGCCTGGCGCCGATGAGCCTCGCACCACAAATACTGATGAAGGGCTGCGTGCTTGGCCAGGGTCGAGGCGCCTGGCTGCGGTGTCGACGACGCGCCCTTGAAACCGGCCAGCCAGTTCAGGCTGGCCAAGGCGCGGTTCACCAATTCCACCTCATGTAGCCGCACATGGGCCCTACGTTGAGACCTGCGCCCGCGGGCCAGAACACCTGGCTCCTGCATCAACGGCACCGGGAACAGGTCTCTCTCAAAATCGGACGGCGGCAACGGGAGGCGCGGGCCTGGTCCTGCCCCCAGCCGGGGGGGGCCCAATCCCCCGGCTGACCCGTCTCGGTCATGGTTGGACCGGCGGGGGGAGCCCTGGCGTGCGACCGCGGCCACGGCCACGCCCCCGCCCCTTGGCATCCCCTCCGCCGGCCCCCGCGGCGCCGCCGCTGCTGGTGGCCCCCCTGGCCGCCGCGCCCGACGTGACGCGAGAGTCGACGGCCTCCACTTTCTTCATGGACTGCTCCACCTACCAGTCCTCCTTGGCGCGGCGGGAGACGTGCTGCCTCAAGGCCGATGCCAGCAGCTCGCCCGCCTCGCCGAGCGGCGCCAGGTACTTGGCGCTGGCGAAGGACGGGGCCCCGCAGCGCTTGTAGGCGCCCGCGACGGCGTTGAGGCGGCGGGCGACGACCTCGAGGCAGGCGAGGCCGCATAGGTTCAGCTGGTCGAAGCAGCCGACCTCCACGAGCACCTCCGTCAGGGGCCGCAGCTCGTGGGCCACCCGGTCGGTGGTCGCGATATTCTTCTCTCTCAAGAACTTCTCGAGCCACGCTCGTGGGGAAGCCGACGTGCGGCACATCATCTTGCACGTGCGGAGGCACGTCAAGCCCCCCTCGAGTCGCTGATGACCCCAGTCGTGGCTCACCGACTCGTTGATAGCCTTCCTAAACTCCTTGAACGTCCCACTCGACCCAGAGGGTTCTCGCGTCGTCGCCGCTTCGCTCCTCTGACCTCAGGCCGCCGTCACCGGCGTCGGCTCCCGCGTCGCGGTCGCCTGACCCTGGCGGCGGTGCCTCTCCGCCTGGAGCAGGTCCGGCACCAAGGGCCAGGGGCCCATCACCAGGAGCAGCGGCCGGCGGCACCATCTCCAAGAGGCGGCGCAGCTCCTCCACGCGACGAGACGTCCAGTCGACCACCTCAGCCTCTGGCATCTGCTCCACTCGCCATGCTCGGCCGCGCCGGTGCCAGAGGGCGTCGATCCCTACCCCAATCAGGGTCTCCGTCGAGGCGTCCACGATGGAGCCGATCGGCAGCCCAGGCGCGGGCTCCGCCAAAGCCCACACGTGACCCTCTGGCGGAGGCGTGGGCGCCCCCGCAGGGGCCGCGGCCAGGGCGTCGCCCGCGTCGCCGCCCGCGAGAGGGCGCGCCGGCAAGGCGGGCGCGCGCGGCGGGGGGGCCCACGGGAACACCTCGCCAATGTCCAGCAGGACGCCCGACGGGAGTTCGATCCTGGCCGGCGCCTCCGCGGGCGTCTGCCCGCGAGCCTCCATCGCAGCCCTGCACTCCTCCGCCAGCTCCACCAGCCGATTCAGCATGAGCATCTCCCTGAAGCCGCAGAGCTCGCGGTCTCCCGCGGGCGGAGCGGCGCCGGCTGCCAGGCGCTCGCCGCTCGAGGGGCCGTCGGCCAGGGAGGCTCCCGAGAGATGTTCATCCCACAGGTCCCCGTCCGGCGAGAGCACCCAGCACAGGTGCGAGTCGACAACCTCACCGTCCTCCTCGCGCCTCGACGGCCACACGACGACCCGCTCGTGATCCACGAGGTCGCCGAGGTAGCTCACCTTGGCGCGCGCCCCGCAGGGCAGGTCAGCGCACCACTCCTCCCCCGCGGGCAACGGGGGCAAGGGTGCCCGGCGCCCGCGTCGGCCCAGCATGTCGTCGAAGGCCTGGGCGACTCGGGCTGCCGCAGCACCGATCCGTCAACCAGAGCCACGCTGGCGTGAGAAGGCCCACGAGCACGTGCACCGCCAGAGCCCTCAGCTCCTCGTCGCCCTGCTGCTCCGGGCACACGCAGGGCTCGCAGTCCGTCGGCGGCGGCGGCGGGGGCGGCGGTGAGGCTGCCACGTCGAGCGCCGCCCGAGCCGCCCACGCGGCGCACAGGGCTGCGGAGGAGGCCGCCTCACAGGCCTCCGCGACCTCCTCGAGCCACGCTGGAGACACGGTCAGCGGCTCGGGCACCAGAGGCGGAGGAGCCAGACGCCACCCTAGCCCCGCGAGCAGCGCCAAGCTCAAGGCCGGAAGCACCGCAGCGGAACCTGGGGAGAGCATGCGGTGCTCCGCCCGTTCTGAGCCGAAGACAGGCTATGGAGAGAGGGGGAGAGGGGGCAGACAAGGGGGAGAGCGGGGTTCCGATGTTTAAAATCCTGGATCGTTTAGCAGGTCTGATTGTGGCTATACATCACCGAATTACAAAAGCCCAAGCTCAAACCGTTCAAGAACATATATCATCATCGTCGTCAGCGTGATCGTCATCGCCAGCATCATCATCATCGTCAGCAGCAGCATCATCAGCAGCACCATCGGCGTCATCAGCAACATCATCATCATCATCATCATCATCATCATCATCATCATCATCATCATCATCATCATCATCATCATCATCATCATCATCATCATCATCATCATCATCGTCATCAGCATCGTCATCATCACCAGCAGCAGCATCACCATCGTCCTCATCATCGGCATCAGTATCATCATCATAATCATCATCATCATCATCATCATCATCATCAGCAGCATCAGCATCATCATCATCATCAGCATCATCATCATCACAATTATCATAAGCAGTATCATTCTCAACATCATCATCATCTTCATCATCACCACGACCACCACCACCATCACCAACATTACCATCGTAACGATTAGCATCGGCATCATCATCAGCATCATCACGATCATCGTTATTGTCTCCACCATCCTCATAATCATCAGTATCCACATCATCATCACCACCACCCCTACGATCATCATCACCACCACCACTACCAGCACCACCAGCACCACCATCATCATCATCTTCTTCATCATCATCATCATCATCATCATCCTCATCACCAGCAATATCATCATTACCATCATCACCATCGCCACCCGCACCACCATAACAATCACAATCAGCATCATCATCAACAACACTATCATTCATCATCCTCATCGGCATCATCACCACCATCATCACCACCACCACAGCAACCACCGGCACCACCACCACCACAACCACCATCATCATCATCACCACCACCGATCATCATTCAACATCGCCATCATCGTCATAATCCCCATCGTCCTCATAATCCCCATGGTCCTCATTCCTACCACGGCTCTCCCGAGCCTGGAGACACGAGGTGACACACGTGATGGCCTCCCGTGCCCCCATCGAGCAGTCGCCACCAAGAATGCTGGGCTGGCACGGTGGCGGGACTTGCCGCAGGCAGCTGGATAGTCAAATAGTTGCTCGCTTTCAGTGCCGCAGACACCTGCGCCGAATCCATCGAGGCGTACTTCTTGACGTCCTTGGCGTTCTCCCACTCGAAATACTTCTTGCCATCCTTGGTGTACGCCTCGCGGCCGAAGTGGCAGTAGGCCGCCGTCTCCTGGTACTTTGGCTCGCGAAGGGCCAGCGTCACTGCGATGGCGCCAGGACGGCAGTCGAACTCAATCTTGAGCACGTTGGTGATGTCCTCGGCCGACAGCTTGCCCTGCTCGGTGCCGTAAGTCTCGAGGAACAGCGACAGCGGCTTCGCGACGCCGATGGCGTAGGACAGCTGCACCAGTGCGCGCTTGCACAGGCCGCTCTTCACCACGGACTTGGCCATCTGCCGGCAGATGTACGCCGCCGAGCGGTCCACCTTGGTCGGGTCCTTGCCAGAGAAGGCGCCGCCACCGTGGGCGCCCCAGCCCCCGTAGGTGTCGATGATGATCTTGCGGCCGGTGAGGCCCGCATCGCCCTGGGGACCCCCGATGATGAACTTGCCCGACGGGTTGATGTGCAGGTGGGTGTGGTCTCCGAAAAGGGTGAGCGCAGGCTTGCCACTCTTGAGCTTGATCTCTGCGAGGGTGCTCTTGATCACTTTCTCGACGATCTCCTTGTTCATAGCCTCCATGCTGGGTGCAGTCATCTCTGCGCCCGTGTAGCCGGCGCACTCCTTCGTGCGTGTGGCCTTCAAGGGCTCAGCGTGCTGGGTAGAAATCACGATCGTGTGGAACTTCTGGGGCTCCACGGAGCCGTCGGCCTTCTGCACGTACTCGATGGTGACCTGCGTCTTGCCATCCGGGCGCAGCCACCAGAGCGAGCCGTCCTTGCGCACGTCCGTCAGCTTCTTTCCGAGCTTGGTCGCGACCGAGTGGGTGAGCGGCATGCAGTCCTCGGTCTCGTCGGTGGCGTAGCCGAACATGATGCCCTGGTCGCCTGCGCCGACGTCCATATCGTCCTTGCCGACGTGCACGCCGCCAGCGATGTCGGGGCTCTGTTTGTTGATGCGCACCAGGACCTCGCACGTGGTGTCGCTGAGACCCTTGCTGTCCACGCTGGACAGGTCATCCACGTAGGTGTCGAAGCCGATTTTCTTTACCACCCCGCGGACGACCTTCTCGTAGTCGATCGCTGTCTGGGTGGTGATCTCGCCCGCGACCATGACCATGTTGTCCTTGGTGGCGGTCTCGCAGGCGACCTTGCTCTTGGGATCGCCCGCAAGGCAGCAGTCCAGCACGGCATCGGAGACCTGATCGCAGAGCTTGTCCGGGTGGCCCTCGTTCACGGACTCCGACGAGAACAGGAAGGTACGCTCGGTCTTGGCCTTCTTGGTTGCAGGCTCGCCCATGGCTGCGGTCTTCGCACGGCTCAGGGTGCCGCGGTCTTGGGCGAGCGTCCCACCTCTACTTGAGCCAAAATGGCTACGGCGTGGAAGGAACAGAGGGGGAGAGAGGAGAGGGGAAGGGAACAGCCCACGAGAACCCCTCGGAATCCCTAGCCCTCTATCTTCTTAGCCCTATATCCCCATCCCTACCCCTATACCGATCCCTACCCATATCCCGATCTCCCCATCGTGGCTCCCCATCGTGGCCCCCCGTGGTGACCCCCCATCGTGGGCCCCAACGTAACTGTGTAAGAGCTGGGTGCCATTTTTTCTCTCCTCGATACACCACGGGGAGGGTCGCGATCAGCACCACCTTGTTCTCTGGCAGCTCGACCCTCGGGTGGGGAAGAGGCAACAGATACAAGTGCTGGATCAAATGTCCCAAAGGCCAACCAACCCAACGCACAGGCTCGTCATTTGGATGACGGGCTCGCGGATCTGGGCACGGTGCCGAAATGGCAAAACTTGCACTGCGAACAGCAGCAGCGCATCACTTTGCGAGGTAACGATACCTGGAGCAAAAGAGGCATCTCAGTCCACCCACTTAGTCAAGTAGTTGCTCGCCTTCAGTGCCGCAGACACCTGCGCCGAATCCATCGAGGCGTACTTCTTGACGTCCTTGGCGTTCTCCCACTCGAAATACTTCTTGCCATCCTTGGTGTACGCCTCGCGACCGAAGTGGCAGTAGGCCGCCGTCTCCTGGTACTTGGGCTCGCGAAGGGCCAGCGTCACCGCGATGGCGCCAGGACGGCAGTCGAACTCAATCTTGAGCACGTTGGTGATGTCCTCGGCCGACAGCTTGCCCTGCTCGGTGCCGTAAGTCTCGAGGAACAGCGACAGCGGCTTCGCGACGCCGATGGCGTAGGACAGCTGCACCAGTGCGCGCTTGCACAGGCCGCTCTTCACCACGGACTTGGCCATCTGCCGGCAGATGTACGCCGCCGAGCGGTCCACCTTGGTCGGGTCCTTGCCAGAGAAGGCGCCGCCACCGTGGGCGCCCCAGCCCCCGTAGGTGTCGATGATGATCTTGCGGCCGGTGAGGCCCGCATCGCCCTGGGGACCCCCGATGATGAACTTGCCCGACGGGTTGATGTGCAGGTGGGTGTGGTCTCCGAAAAGGGTGAGCGCAGGCTTGCCACTCTTGAGCTTGATCTCTGCGAGGGTGCTCTTGATCACTTTCTCGACGATCTCCTTGTTCATAGCCTCCATGCTGGGTGCAGTCATCTCTGCGCCCGTGTAGCCGGCGCACTCCTTCGTGCGTGTGGCCTTCAAGGGCTCAGCGTGCTGGGTAGAAATCACGATCGTGTGGAACTTCTGGGGCTCCACGGAGCCGTCGGCCTTCTGCACGTACTCGATGGTGACCTGCGTCTTGCCATCCGGGCGCAGCCACCAGAGCGAGCCGTCCTTGCGCACGTCCGTCAGCTTCTTTCCGAGCTTGGTCGCGACCGAGTGGGTGAGCGGCATGCAGTCCTCGGTCTCGTCGGTGGCGTAGCCGAACATGATGCCCTGGTCGCCTGCGCCGACGTCCATATCGTCCTTGCCGACGTGCACGCCGCCAGCGATGTCGGGGCTCTGCTTGTTGATGCGCACCAGGACCTCGCACGTGGTGTCGCTGAGACCCTTGCTGTCCACGCTGGACAGGTCATCCACGTAGGTGTCGAAGCCGATTTTCTTTACCACCCCGCGGACGACCTTCTCGTAGTCGATCGCTGTCTGGGTGGTGATCTCGCCCGCGACCATGACCATGTTGTCCTTGGTGGCGGTCTCGCAGGCGACCTTGCTCTTGGGATCGCCCGCAAGGCAGCAGTCCAGCACGGCATCGGAGACCTGATCGCAGAGCTTGTCCGGGTGGCCCTCGTTCACGGACTCCGACGAGAACAGGAAAGTACGCTCGGTCTTGGCCTTCTTGGTTGCAGGCTCGCCCATGGCTGCGGTCTTCGCACGGCTCCGGGTGCCGCGGTCTTGGGCGAGCGTCCCACCTCTACTTGAGCCAAAATGGCTACGGCGTGGAAGGAGCAGAGGGGGAGAGAGGAGAGGGGAAGGGAACAGCCCACGAGAACCCCTCGGAATCCCTAGCCCTCTATCTTCTTAGCCCTGTATCCCCATCCCTACCCCTATACCGATCCCTACCCATATCCCGATCTCCCCATCGTGGCTCCCCATCGTGGCCCCCAGTGGTGCCCCCCATCGTGGGCCCCAACGTAACTGTGTAAGAGCTGGGTGCCATTTTTTCTCTCCTCGATACACCACGGGGAGGGTCGCGATCAGCACCACCTTGTTCTCTGGCAGCTCGACCCTCGGGTGGGGAAGAGGCAACAGATACAAGTGCTGGATAAAATGTCTGAAAGGTCAACCAACCCAACGCACAGGCTCGTCATTTGGATGACGGGCTCGCGGATCTGGGCACGGTGCCGAAATGGCAAAACTTGCACTGCGAACAGCAGCAGCGCATCACTTTGCGAGGTAACGATTCCTGGAGCAAGATAGGCATCTCAGTCCACCCACTTAGTCAAGTAGTTGCTCGCCTTCAGTGCCGCAGAAACCTGCGCCGAATCCATCGAGGCGTACTTCTTGACGTCCTTGGCGTTCTCCCACTCGAAATACTTCTTGCCATCCTTGGTGTACGCCTCGCGACCGAAGTGGCAGTAGGCCGCCGTCTCCTGGTACTTGGGCTCGCGAAGGGCCAGCGTCACCGCGATGGCGCCAGGGCGGCAGTCGAACTCAATCTTGAGCACGTTGGTGATGTCCTCGGCCGACAGCTTGCCCTGCTCGGTGCCGTAAGTCTCGAGGAACAGCGACAGCGGCTTCGCGACGCCGATGGCGTAGGACAGCTGCACCAGTGCGCGCTTGCACAGGCCGCTCTTCACCACGGACTTGGCCATCTGCCGGCAGATGTACGCCGCCGAGCGGTCCACCTTGGTCGGGTCCTTGCCAGAGAAGGCGCCGCCACCGTGGGCGCCCCAGCCCCCGTAGGTGTCGATGATGATCTTGCGGCCGGTGAGGCCCGCATCGCCCTGGGGACCCCCGATGATGAACTTGCCCGACGGGTTGATGTGCAGGTGGGTGTGGTCTCCGAAAAGGGTGAGCGCAGGCTTGCCACTCTTGAGCTTGATCTCTGCGAGGGTGCTCTTGATCACTTTCTCGACGATCTCCTTGTTCATAGCCTCCATGCTGGGTGCAGTCATCTCTGCGCCCGTGTAGCCGGCGCACTCCTTCGTGCGTGTGGCCTTCAAGGGCTCAGCGTGCTGGGTAGAAATCACGATCGTGTGGAACTTCTGGGGCTCCACGGAGCCGTCGCCTTCTGCACGTACTCGATGGTGACCTGCGTCTTGCCATCCGGGCGCAGCCACCAGAGCGAGCCGTCCTTGCGCACGTCCGTCAGCTTCTTTCCGAGCTTGGTCGCGACCGAGTGGGTGAGCGGCATGCAGTCCTCGGTCTCGTCGGTGGCGTAGCCAAACATGATGCCCTGGTCGCCTGCGCCGACGTCCATATCGTCCTTGCCGACGTGCACGCCGCCAGCGATGTCGGGGCTCTGCTTGTTGATGCGCACCAGGACCTCGCACGTGGTGTCGCTGAGACCCTTGCTGTCCACGCTGGACAGGTCATCCACATAGGTGTCGAAGCCGATTTTCTTTACCACCCCGCGGACGACCTTCTCGTAGTCGATCGCTGTCTGGGTGGTGATCTCGCCCGCGACCATGACCATGTTGTCCTTGGTGGCGGTCTCGCAGGCGACCTTGCTCTTGGGATCGCCCGCAAGGCAGCAGTCCAGCACGGCATCGGAGACCTGATCGCAGAGCTTGTCCGGGTGGCCCTCGTTCACGGACTCCGACGAGAACAGGAAAGTACGCTCGGTCTTGGCCTTCTTGGTTGCAGGCTCGCCCATGGCTGCGGACTTCACACGGCTCCGGGTGCCGCGGTCTTGGGCGAGCGTCCCACCTCTACTTGAGCCAAAATGGCTACGGCGTGGGGGGAACAGAGGGGGAGAGAGCAGAGGGGAAGGGAACAGCCCACGAGAACCCCTCGGAATCCCTAGCCCTCTATCTTCTTAGCCCTATATCCCCATCCCTACCCCTATACCGATCCCTACCCATATCCCGATCTCCCCATCGTGGCTCCCCATCGTGGCCCCCCGTGGTGACCCCCCATCGTGGGCCCCAACGTAACTGTGTAAGAGCTGGGTGCCATTTTTTCTCTCCTCGATACACCACGGGGAGGGTCGCGATCAGCACCACCTTGTTCTCTGGCAGCTCGACCCTCGGGTGGGGAAGAGGCAACAGATACAAGTGCTGGATCAAATGTCCCAAAGGCCAACCAACCCAACGCACAGGCTCGTCATTTGGATGACGGGCTCGCGGATCTGGGCACGGTGCCGAAGTGGCAAAACTTGCACTGCGAACAGCAGCAGCGCATCACTTTGCGAGGTAACGATACCTGGAGCAAGAGAGGCATCTCAGTCCACCCATTTAGTCAAGTAGTTGCTCGCCTTCAGTGCCGCAGACACCTGCGCCGAATCCATCGAGGCGTACTTCTTGACGTCCTTGGCGTTCTCCCACTCGAAATACTTCTTGCCATCCTTGGTGTACGCCTCGCGGCCGAAGTGGCAGTAGGCCGCCGTCTCCTGGTACTTGGGCTCGCGAAGGGCCAGCGTCACCGCGATGGCGCCAGGGCGGCAGTCGAACTCAATCTTGAGCACGTTGGTGATGTCCTCGGCCGACAGCTTGCCCTGCTCGGTGCCGTAAGTCTCGAGGAACAGCGACAGCGGCTTCGCGACGCCGATGGCGTAGGACAGCTGCACCAGTGCGCGCTTGCACAGGCCGCTCTTCACCACGGACTTGGCCATCTGCCGGCAGATGTACGCCGCCGAGCGGTCCACCTTGGTCGGGTCCTTGCCAGAGAAGGCGCCGCCACCGTGGGCGCCCCAGCCCCCGTAGGTGTCGATGATGATCTTGCGGCCGGTGAGGCCCGCATCGCCCTGGGGACCCCCGATGATGAACTTGCCCGACGGGTTGATGTGCAGGTGGGTGTGGTCTCCGAAAAGGGTGAGCGCAGGCTTACCACTCTTGAGCTTGATCTCTGCGAGGGTGCTCTTGATCACTTTCTCGACGATCTCCTTGTTCATAGCCTCCATGCTGGGTGCAGTCATCTCTGCGCCCGTGTAGCCGGCGCACTCCTTCGTGCGTGTGGCCTTCAAGGGCTCAGCGTGCTGGGTAGAAATCACGATCGTGTGGAACTTCTGGGGCTCCACGGAGCCGTCGGCCTTCTGCACGTACTCGATGGTGACCTGCGTCTTGCCATCCGGGCGCAGCCACCAGAGCGAGCCGTCCTTGCGCACGTCCGTCAGCTTCTTTCCGAGCTTGGTCGCGACCGAGTGGGTGAGCGGCATGCAGTCCTCGGTCTCGTCGGTGGCGTAGCCGAACATGATGCCCTGGTCGCCTGCGCCGACGTCCATATCGTCCTTGCCGACGTGCACGCCGCCAGCGATGTCGGGGCTCTGCTTGTTGATGCGCACCAGGACCTCGCACGTGGTGTCGCTGAGACCCTTGCTGTCCACGCTGGACAGGTCATCCACATAGGTGTCGAAGCCGATTTTCTTTACCACCCCGCGGACGACCTTCTCGTAGTCGATCGCTGTCTGGGTGGTGATCTCGCCCGCGACCATGACCATGTTGTCCTTGGTGGCGGTCTCGCAGGCGACCTTGCTCTTGGGATCGCCCGCAAGGCAGCAGTCCAGCACGGCATCGGAGACCTGATCGCAGAGCTTGTCCGGGTGGCCCTCGTTCACGGACTCCGACGAGAACAGGAAAGTACGCTCGGTCTTGGCCTTCTTGGTTGCAGGCTCGCCCATGGCTGCGGTCTTCGCACGGCTCCGGGTGCCGCGGTCTTGGGCGAGCGTCCCACCTCTACTTGAGCCAAAATGGCTACGGCGTGGAAGGAACAGAGGGGGAGAGAGGAGAGGGGAAGGGAACAGCCACGAGAACCCCTCGGAATCCCTAGCCCTCTATATTCTTAGCCCTGTATCCCCCATTCCCTACCCTATACCGATCCCTACACCCCATATCCCCGATTCCCCATCGTGGCTCCCCATCGTTGGCCCCGTGGTGCGCCCCCATTCGTGGCCCCAACGTAAACTGTGTAAGAGCTGGGTGCCCTTTTTTCTTTCCTCGATACACCACGGGGAGGGTCGCGACTGCACACCTTGTTCTCTTCAGCTGTCTCGACCTCGGGTGGGGAAAGATATGGCAACAGATACTAGTGCTGGATAAATGTCCCAAAGGTCCAACCAACCAGCAAGGCTCGTCATTTGGAGGACGGTGCTCGCGGATCTGGGCACGGTGCCGAAATGGGCAAAACTTGCACTGGCGACCAAGCAGCGCAGCGCATCACATTTGCGAATTGTTACGCAACCTGGAGCAGAAGAGAGGCATCTCAATCAACCCACTTGGTCAGGTAGTTGCTCGCCTTCAGAGCCGCAGAGACCTGCGCCGAATCCATCGAGGCGTACTTTTTGACGTCCTTGGCGTTCTCCCACTCGAAGAACTTCTTGCCGTCCTTGGTGTAGGGCTCGCGGCCGAAGTGACAGTAGGCCGCCGTCTCCTGGTACTTGGGCTCACGAAGGGCCAGCGTCACCGCGATGGCGCCAGGGCGGCAGTCGAACTCGATCTTGAGCACGTTGGTGATGTCCTCGGCCGACAGCTTGCCCTGCTCGGTGCCGTAGGTCTCGAGGAACAGCGACAGCGGCTTCGCGACGCCGATGGCGTAGGACAGCTGCACCAGCGCGCGCTTGCAAAGGCCGCTCTTCACCACGGACTTGGCCATCTGTCGGCAGATGTACGCGGCCGAGCGGTCGACCTTGGTCGGGTCCTTGCCGGAGAAGGCGCCACCGCCGTGGGCGCCCCAGCCCCCGTAGGTGTCGATGATGATCTTGCGGCCGGTGAGGCCTGCGTCGCCCTGGGGGCCCCCAATGATGAACTTCCCAGACGGGTTGATGTGCAAGTGGGTATGGTCTCCGAAAAGGGTAAGCGCCGGCTTTCCGTTCTTGAGCTTGATCTCTGAGAGAGTGCTCTTGATCACCTTCTCGACGATCTCCTTGTTCATGGCCTCCATGCTGGGTGCAGTCATCTCTGCGCCCGTGTAGCCGGCGCACTCCTTCGTGCGCGTGGCCTTCAAGGGCTCAGCATGCTGGGTAGAAATCACGATCGTGTGGAACTTCTGGGGCTCCACGGAGCCGTCGGCCTTCTGCAGGTACTCGATGGTGACCTGCGTCTTCCCGTCCGGGCGCAGCCACCAGAGCGAGCCGTCCTTGCGCACGTCCGTCAGCTTCTTTCCGAGCTTGGTCGCGACCGAGTGGGTGAGCGGCATGCAGTCCTCGGTCTCGTCGGTGGCGTAGCCAAACATGCTGCCCTGGTCGCCTGCGCCGACGTCCATATCGTCCTTGCCGACGTGCACGCCGCCAGCGATGTCGGGGCTCTGCTTGTTGATGCGCACCAGGACCTCGCACGTGGTGTCGCTGAGACCCTTGCTGTCCACGCTGGACAGGTCATCCACATAGGTGTCGAAGCCGATTTTCTTTACCACCCCGCGGACGACCTTCTCGTAGTCGATCGCTGTCTGGGTGGTGATCTCGCCCGCGACCATGACCATGTTGTCCTTGGTGGCGGTCTCGCAGGCGACCTTGCTCTTGGGATCGCCCGCAAGGCAGCAGTCCAGCACGGCATCGGAGACCTGATCGCAGAGCTTGTCCGGGTGGCCCTCGTTCACGGACTCCGACGAGAACAGGAAAGTACGCTCGGTCTTGGCCTTCTTGGTTGCAGGCTCGCCCATGGCTGCGGACTTCACACGGCTCCGGGTGCCGCGGTCTTGGGCGAGCGTCCCACCTCTACTTGAGCCAAAATGGCTACGGCGTGGGGGGAACAGAGGGGGAGAGAGCAGAGGGGAAGGGAACAGCCCACGAGAACCCCTCGGAATCCCTAGCCCTCTATCTTCTTAGCCCTATATCCCCATCCCTACCCCTATACCGATCCCTACCCATATCCCGATCTCCCCATCGTGGCTCCCCATCGTGGCCCCCCGTGGTGACCCCCCATCGTGGGCCCCAACGTAACTGTGTAAGAGCTGGGTGCCATTTTTTCTCTCCTCGATACACCACGGGGAGGGTCGCGATCAGCACCACCTTGTTCTCTGGCAGCTCGACCCTCGGGTGGGGAAGAGGCAACAGATACAAGTGCTGGATCAAATGTCCCAAAGGCCAACCAACCCAACGCACAGGCTCGTCATTTGGATGACGGGCTCGCGGATCTGGGCACGGTGCCGAAGTGGCAAAACTTGCACTGCGAACAGCAGCAGCGCATCACTTTGCGAGGTAACGATACCTGGAGCAAGAGAGGCATCTCAGTCCACCCATTTAGTCAAGTAGTTGCTCGCCTTCAGTGCCGCAGACACCTGCGCCGAATCCATCGAGGCGTACTTCTTGACGTCCTTGGCGTTCTCCCACTCGAAATACTTCTTGCATCCTTGGTGTACGCCTCGCGCCGAAGTGGCCGTATGCCGCGTCTCCTGGTACTTCACCTTCGCGAGGGCCAGCGTCACCGCGATGGCGCCAGGGCGGCAGTCGAACTCAATCTTGAGCACGTTGGTATGTCCTCGGCCGACAGCGTGCCCTCTCTGTGCCGTAAGTCGCGAGGAACAGCGACAGCGCTATCGCGACGCCGATGTGCGTAGGCAGCTGCACCAGTGCGCGCTTGCACAGGCCGCTTCTTTCACCACGGACTTGGGCCCATACTTGCCGGCAGATGTACGCCGCCGAGCGGTCCACCTTGGTCGGGTCGCTTGCCAGAGAAGGCGCCGCCACCGTGGGCGCCCCAGCCCCCGTAGGTGTCGATGATGATCTTGCGGCCGGTGAGGCCCGCATCGCCCTGGGGACCCCCGATGATGAACTTGCCCGACGGGTTGATGTGCAGGTGGGTGTGGTCTCCGAAAAGGGTGAGCGCAGGCTTGCCACTCTTGAGCTTGATCTCTGCGAGGGTGCTCTTGATCACTTTCTCGACGATCTCCTTGTTCATAGCCTCCATGCTGGGTGCAGTCATCTCTGCGCCCGTGTAGCCGGCGCACTCCTTCGTGCGTGTGGCCTTCAAGGGCTCAGCGTGCTGGGTAGAAATCACGATCGTGTGGAACTTCTGGGGCTCCACGGAGCCGTCGGCCTTCTGCACGTACTCGATGGTGACCTGCGTCTTGCCATCCGGGCGCAGCCACCAGAGCGAGCCGTCCTTGCGCACGTCCGTCAGCTTCTTTCCGAGCTTGGTCGCGACCGAGTGGGTGAGCGGCATGCAGTCCTCGGTCTCGTCGGTGGCGTAGCCGAACATGATGCCCTGGTCGCCTGCGCCGACGTCCATATCGTCCTTGCCGACGTGCACGCCGCCAGCGATGTCGGGGCTCTGCTTGTTGATGCGCACCAGGACCTCGCACGTGGTGTCGCTGAGACCCTTGCTGTCCACGCTGGACAGGTCATCCACATAGGTGTCGAAGCCGATTTTCTTTACCACCCCGCGGACGACCTTCTCGTAGTCGATCGCTGTCTGGGTGGTGATCTCGCCCGCGACCATGACCATGTTGTCCTTGGTGGCGGTCTCGCAGGCGACCTTGCTCTTGGGATCGCCCGCAAGGCAGCAGTCCAGCACGGCATCGGAGACCTGATCGCAGAGCTTGTCCGGGTGGCCCTCGTTCACGGACTCCGACGAGAACAGGAAGGTACGCTCGGTCTTGGCCTTCTTGGTTGCAGGCTCGCCCATGGCTGCGGTCTTCGCACGGCTCAGGGTGCCGCGGTCTTGGGCGAGCGTCCCACCTCTACTTGAGCCAAAATGGCTACGGCGTGGAAGGAACAGAGGGGGAGAGAGGAGAGGGGAAGGGAACAGCCCACGAGAACCCCTCGGAATCCCTAGCCCTCTATCTTCTTAGCCCTATATCCCCATCCCTACCCCTATACCGATCCCTACCCATATCCCGATCTCCCCATCGTGGCTCCCCATCGTGGCCCCCCGTGGTGACCCCCCATCGTGGGCCCCAACGTAACTGTGTAAGAGCTGGGTGCCATTTTTTCTCTCCTCGATACACCACGGGGAGGGTCGCGATCAGCACCACCTTGTTCTCTGGCAGCTCGACCCTCGGGTGGGGAAGAGGCAACAGATACAAGTGCTGGATCAAATGTCCCAAAGGCCAACCAACCCAACGCACAGGCTCGTCATTTGGATGACGGGCTCGCGGATCTGGGCACGGTGCCGAAATGGCAAAACTTGCACTGCGAACAGCAGCAGCGCATCACTTTGCGAGGTAACGATACCTGGAGCAAAAGAGGCATCTCAGTCCACCCACTTAGTCAAGTAGTTGCTCGCCTTTCAGTGCCGCAACACCTGCGCCGAATCCATCGAGGCGTACTTCTTGACGTCCTTGGCGTTCTCCCACTCGAATACTTCTTGCCATCCTTGGTGTACGCCTCGCGGCCGAAGTGACAGTAGGCCGCCGTCTCCTGGTACTTGGGCTCGCGAAGGGCCAGCGTCACGCGATGGCGCCAGGGCGGCAGTCGAACTCATCTTGAGCACGTTGGTGATGTCCTCGGCCGACAGCTTGCCCTGCTCGGTGCCGTAAGTCTCGAGGAACAGCGACAGCGGCTTCGCGACGCCGATGGCGTAGGACAGCTGCACCAGTGCGCGCTTGCACAGGCCGCTCTTCACCACGGACTTGGCCATCTGCGGCAGATGTACGCGGCCGAGCGGTCACCTTGGTCGGGTCCTTGCCAGAGAAGGCGCCGCCACCGTGGGCGCCCCAGCCCCCGTAGGTGTCGATGATGATCTTGCGGCCGGTGAGGCCCGCATCGCCCTGGGGACCCCCGATGATGAACTTGCCCGACGGGTTGATGTGCAGGTGGGTGTGGTCTCCGAAAAGGGTGAGCGCAGGCTTGCCACTCTTGAGCTTGATCTCTGCGAGGGTGCTCTTGATCACTTTCTCGACGATCTCCTTGTTCATAGCCTCCATGCTGGGTGCAGTCATCTCTGCGCCCGTGTAGCCGGCGCACTCCTTCGTGCGTGTGGCCTTCAAGGGCTCAGCGTGCTGGGTAGAAATCACGATCGTGTGAAACTTCTGGGGCTCCACGGAGCCGTCGGCCTTCTGCACGTACTCGATGGTGACCTGCGTCTTGCCATCCGGGCGCAGCCACCAGAGCGAGCCGTCCTTGCGCACGTCCGTCAGCTTCTTTCCGAGCTTGGTCGCGACCGAGTGGGTGAGCGGCATGCAGTCCTCGGTCTCGTCGGTGGCGTAGCCAAACATGATGCCCTGGTCGCCTGCGCCGACGTCCATATCGTCCTTGCCGACGTGCACGCCGCCAGCGATGTCGGGGCTCTGCTTGTTGATGCGCACCAGGACCTCGCACGTGGTGTCGCTGAGACCCTTGCTGTCCACGCTGGACAGGTCATCCACGTAGGTGTCGAAGCCGATTTTCTTTACCACCCCGCGGACGACCTTCTCGTAGTCGATCGCTGTCTGGGTGGTGATCTCGCCCGCGACCATGACCATGTTGTCCTTGGTGGCGGTCTCGCAGGCGACCTTGCTCTTGGGATCGCCCGCAAGGCAGCAGTCCAGCACGGCATCGGAGACCTGATCGCAGAGCTTGTCCGGGTGGCCCTCGTTCACGGACTCCGACGAGAACAGGAAAGTACGCTCGGTCTTGGCCTTCTTGGTTGCAGGCTCGCCCATGGCTGCGGTCTTCGCACGGCTCCGGGTGCCGCGGTCTTGGGCGAGCGTCCCACCTCTACTTGAGCCAAAATGGCTACGGCGTGGAAGGAACAGAGGGGGAGAGAGGAGAGGGGAAGGGAACAGCCCACGAGAACCCCTCGGTAGCCCTCTGTATTCTTAGCCCTGTATCCCCATCCCTACCCCTATACCGATCCCTACCCATATCCCGATCTCCCCATCGTGGCTCCCCATCGTGGCCCCCCGTGGTGCCCCCCCATCGTGGGCCCCAACGTAACTGTGTAAGAGCTGGGTGCCATTTTTTCTCTCCACGATACACCACGGGGAGGGTCGCGACCAGCACCACCTTGTTCTCTGGCAGCTCGACCCTCGGGTGGGGAAGAGGCAACAGATACAAGTGCTGGATCAAATGTCTCAAAGGTCAACCAACCCAACGCACAGGCTCGTCATTTGGATGACGGGCTCGCGGATCTGGGCACGGTGCCGAAATGGCAAAACTTGCACTGCGAACAGCAGCAGCGCATCACTTTGCGAGGTAACGATACCTGGAGCAAGAGAGGCATCTCAGTCCACCCACTTAGTCAAGTAGTTGCTCGCCTTCAGTGCCGCAGACACCTGCGCCGAATCCATCGAGGCGTACTTCTTGACGTCCTTGGCGTTCTCCCACTCGAAATACTTCTTGCCATCCTTGGTGTACGCCTCGCGACCGAAGTGGCAGTAGGCCGCCGTCTCCTGGTACTTGGGCTCGCGAAGGGCCAGCGTCACCGCGATGGCGCCAGGGCGGCAGTCGAACTCAATCTTGAGCACGTTGGTGATGTCCTCGGCCGACAGCTTGCCCTGCTCGGTGCCGTAAGTCTCGAGGAACAGCGACAGTGGCTTCGCGACGCCGATGGCGTAGGACAGCTGCACCAGTGCGCGCTTGCACAGGCCGCTCTTCACCACGGACTTGGCCATCTGCCGGCAGATGTACGCCGCCGAGCGGTCCACCTTGGTCGGGTCCTTGCCAGAGAAGGCGCCGCCACCGTGGGCGCCCCAGCCCCCGTAGGTGTCGATGATGATCTTGCGGCCGGTGAGGCCCGCATCGCCCTGGGGACCCCCGATGATGAACTTGCCCGACGGGTTGATGTGCAGGTGGGTGTGGTCTCCGAAAAGGGTGAGCGCAGGCTTGCCACTCTTGAGCTTGATCTCTGCGAGGGTGCTCTTGATCACTTTCTCGACGATCTCCTTGTTCATAGCCTCCATGCTGGGTGCAGTCATCTCTGCGCCCGTGTAGCCGGCGCACTCCTTCGTGCGTGTGGCCTTCAAGGGCTCAGCGTGCTGGGTAGAAATCACGATCGTGTGGAACTTCTGGGGCTCCACGGAGCCGTCGGCCTTCTGCACGTACTCGATGGTGACCTGCGTCTTGCCATCCGGGCGCAGCCACCAGAGCGAGCCGTCCTTGCGCACGTCCGTCAGCTTCTTTCCGAGCTTGGTCGCGACCGAGTGGGTGAGCGGCATGCAGTCCTCGGTCTCGTCGGTGGCGTAGCCAAACATGATGCCCTGGTCGCCTGCGCCGACGTCCATATCGTCCTTGCCGACGTGCACGCCGCCAGCGATGTCGGGGCTCTGCTTGTTGATGCGCACCAGGACCTCGCACGTGGTGTCGCTGAGACCCTTGCTGTCCACGCTGGACAGGTCATCCACGTAGGTGTCGAAGCCGATTTTCTTTACCACACCGCGGACGACCTTCTCGTAGTCGATCGCTGTCTGGGTGGTGATCTCGCCCGCGACCATGACCATGTTGTCCTTGGTGGCGGTCTCGCAGGCGACCTTGCTCTTGGGATCGCCCGCAAGGCAGCAGTCCAGCACGGCATCGGAGACCTGATCGCAGAGCTTGTCCGGGTGGCCCTCGTTCACGGACTCCGACGAGAACAGGAAAGTACGCTCGGTCTTGGCCTTCTTGGTTGCAGGCTCGCCCATGGCTGCGGTCTTCACTCGGCTCCGGGTGCCGCGGTCTTGGGCGAGCGTCCCACCTCTACTTGAGCCAAAATGGCTACGGCGTGGGGGGAACAGAGGGGGAGAGAGGAGAGGGGAAGGGAACAGCCCACGAGAACCCCTCGGAATCCCTAGCCCTCTATCTTCTTAGTCCTGTATCCCCATCCCTACCCCTATACCGATCCCTACCCATATCCCGATCTCCCCATCGTGGCTCCCCATCGTGGCCCCCCGTGGTGACCCCCCATCGTGGGCCCCAACGTAACTGTGTAAGAGCTGGGTGCCATTTTTTCTCTCCACGATACACCACGGGGAGGGTCGCGATCAGCACTACCTTGTTCTCTGGCAGCTCGACCCTCGGGTGGGGAAGAGGCAACAGATACAAGTGCTGGATCAAATGTCTCAAAGGCCAACCAACCCAACGCACAGGCTCGTCATTTGGATGACGGGCTCGCGGATCTGGGCACGGTGCCGACATGGCAAAACTTGCACTGCGAACAGCAGCAGCGCAATACTTTGCGAGGTAACGATACCTGGAGCAAGAGAGGCATCTCAGTCCACCCACTTAGTCAAGTAGTTGCTCGCCTTCAGAGCCGCAGACACCTGCGCCGAATCCATCGAGGCGTACTTCTTGACGTCCTTGGCGTTCTCCCACTCGAAATACTTCTTGCCATCCTTGGTGTACGCCTCGCGGCCGAAGTGGCAGTAGGCCGCCGTCTCCTGGTACTTGGGCTCGCGAAGGGCCAGCGTCACCGCGATGGCGCCAGGGCGGCAGTCGAACTCAATCTTGAGCACGTTGGTGATGTCCTCGGCCGACAGCTTGCCCTGCTCGGTGCCGTAAGTCTCGAGGAACAGCGACAGCGGCTTCGCGACGCCGATGGCGTAGGACAGCTGCACCAGTGCGCGCTTGCACAGGCCGCTCTTCACCACGGACTTGGCCATCTGCCGGCAGATGTACGCCGCCGAGCGGTCCACCTTGGTCGGGTCCTTGCCAGAGAAGGCGCCGCCACCGTGGGCGCCCCAGCCCCCGTAGGTGTCGATGATGATCTTGCGGCCGGTGAGGCCCGCATCGCCCTGGGGACCCCCGATGATGAACTTGCCCGACGGGTTGATGTGCAGGTGGGTGTGGTCTCCGAAAAGGGTGAGCGCAGGCTTGCCACTCTTGAGCTTGATCTCTGCGAGGGTGCTCTTGATCACTTTCTCGACGATCTCCTTGTTCATAGCCTCCATGCTGGGTGCAGTCATCTCTGCGCCCGTGTAGCCGGCGCACTCCTTCGTGCGTGTGGCCTTCAAGGGCTCAGCGTGCTGGGTAGAAATCACGATCGTGTGGAACTTCTGGGGCTCCACGGAGCCGTCGGCCTTCTGCACGTACTCGATGGTGACCTGCGTCTTGCCATCCGGGCGCAGCCACCAGAGCGAGCCGTCCTTGCGCACGTCCGTCAGCTTCTTTCCGAGCTTGGTCGCGACCGAGTGGGTGAGCGGCATGCAGTCCTCGGTCTCGTCGGTGGCGTAGCCAAACATGATGCCCTGGTCGCCTGCGCCGACGTCCATATCGTCCTTGCCGACGTGCACGCCGCCAGCGATGTCGGGGCTCTGCTTGTTGATGCGCACCAGGACCTCGCACGTGGTGTCGCTGAGACCCTTGCTGTCCACGCTGGACAGGTCATCCACGTAGGTGTCGAAGCCGATTTTCTTTACCACCCCGCGGACGACCTTCTCGTAGTCGATCGCTGTCTGGGTGGTGATCTCGCCCGCGACCATGACCATGTTGTCCTTGGTGGCGGTCTCGCAGGCGACCTTGCTCTTGGGATCGCCCGCAAGGCAGCAGTCCAGCACGGCATCGGAGACCTGATCGCAGAGCTTGTCCGGGTGGCCCTCGTTCACGGACTCCGACGAGAACAGGAAAGTACGCTCGGTCTTGGCCTTCTTGGTTGCAGGCTCGCCCATGGCTGCGGTCTTCGCACGGCTCCGGGTGCCGCGGTCTTGGGCGAGCGTCCCACCTCAAGCAAGAACTTGACCCAAAAGTTTATCCAAAATTGCCGAAGGAAGGGGGAAGAGAGGGGGAGAGCGGCAGGCTAGGTGCGCGAGCGCCAGACCTCATATCCTACCCCTCCCACCCATCGCTTCCCGTTGTCTTGTGTTTGCGTTAAATATTTCCATCCATACATATATAGAGAGAGAGACATACCTATATGTATATATATGTACATGCGAAAATACAGACATATACACATGGAACGGAAGCCGGCTAGTGGCTCCAGGAGGGAGCTGCCGGGGGGGGGGCCTAAGCCGACTCACTTGTTGATGTACCCCTTCTTGATGTACTCCTCTTTTAAGGTATCCCACACCAGTGATTTTGCCACCTGTACCCAACTTCCATGGCCAGCCGTTGTCTGCACATGTTGTTTGATATCGTCTGCCAAATGCATGCATGCATGCATGCATGCATGCATGCATACATACATACATACGTAAGCACATCCGCCGATGGGTGTCATGCGCAGTCAAAACAGGGGAGCTGCGTACACTGGAAGAGAGGGAGGAGGAGGAAGTCGAGGATGAGCTGAAGGATGAGCAAAAGGAAGAGGAGGAGGAGTTAGGAGGACGGGGAGGAAGAGCACCAACAGGAGCAGGAGTGGGAGGAGCGGGAGGAGCAGAATGACCAAGGGAGGGCAGAGGAGGAGAAAGGATCGAGGCGACAACGATGAGGAAGGACTCAGATCCATACAAGTTGCTCGCGCTGGGGCGAGAGCGATCTTAAGGTGAGGCAAACGACGCAGCGGGAGCACCATTTTTAGACTATGAAAGCGCTCACATTGCAAAAGCATGGAAATAGTATCTCTGGGAATCCTGAACAACGGAAACACGCGGAGGGGGCGAATCGCTCCCAGGCCATAGAGGAGAGAGGAGAGAGAGACGGAGAGAGTGGAAGTAGTTGTCATACCAAGCTAAGAGCGATCGCGCCGCATCTGACATCCTACCCCTCCCACCCACCCCTTCCCATGGCGCTTGGTTTCTCTATCCGCCGGTGGGTGTCGTAGCAGACCTGGACCCCCAGAAGGACACCGTCTTGCTTGACGCCATCGGAACAGGGAGATGCGCACACTGGAGGAGGAGGAGGTGGTGAATGTGCTGAAGGATGAGCAAGAGGAAGAGGCGGAGGAGGTAGGAGGACGACGAGGAGGAACAGCAGCAGCCAGAGCAGGGGTGGGAGGACCGGGAGGAGCGGGAGGACGAGGGGAAGGTGGAAGAGGGGAAAGGCGCGGGGAGACAACGATGAGGAAGAACTCAGATCCATAAAAAGTGGCCCTCGCTGGAACAAGAGTGCCATTCTAAACGACGGGAGCAAAGCGCCGATCCTAAAATGAGGAGCGAGCTGCAGCGGGAGCACCATTTTGAAACACGGACAACCTCTGGCTGAACAAGAACATGTCAGAGATCAACGCTCGAAATCTTGATTGCAACAACAACAGCAGCAACAACAGCAGCAACAACAACAGCAACAGCAGCAGCAACGACAACAACAACCACAACCACAACCACAACCACAACCACAACAACAACAATCAGTTTAAGTATGTTCACTCCTATCCGCTTGTGGGCCATTCAACACGTGTATCCCAAAACTTCGATACCTGCCCTCTTCGTCTTCGATCGTACTCCCCTTGGGGTGTGTGTGTGTGTAAATATGTATAGCTTAGTTGCAACGTGAATTTCGTGCAGTCCCTAAACCATGGGAAGAGAGGACGGATGGAAGGAAGGGACCGGAGGGAGGGAGGAGGAGGGAACACGAGAGAGAGTAACAGGAGGGGAGCCCAGAGCAGAAAACACATGGCTGAACCAGACGGGCAGATCGGGCGGATAGACCGCAACGGGCGGATCGGGAACGCTGGCCCAGGCGGCCAGGTCGAGCACGCGGGTTGCTGAAGCGGGCGTCCTGCATGAATCTCGAGGACGTCTCGAGCGATAGGGCGACTGCCACATAAATCGTGAGGAATTCCACAGCGAGGGATGTGCGAATACTTTGTGAGGAAATATGCGGGAGCCGCTGCTGTTGTAACTTAAGGAGAAGGCCCAGTTTGGTGACCTCTCGATTTTCCTTGTAAAAAACAGGGTGCAAGCCCCAAAAGGAGCACTTCAATTGAAAACATATGTGCCCCAAAACGGGGATCAAATAAGAACTCGTCTTTCGGAATGAGAACCCTTTAACAATGACTCTTCTTTCGGAATGATAATTCTTCAACAATAGAAATGCGAATGCAACAACAAACACCACCACCACAAAAACAACAACCACAGCAACAGCATCAACAACAACAAGAGCAACAACAACAATCATGTTAAGACTTGTCGTTCCTATATGTTCGCATGCCTTTCACATGTATATCCCATACCTTTGGTACCCGCCCTTTTCGTTTTCGATCGTACCCCCTTGGGGGTAGATCTTTCTTACCTGCCACGTGTACCTAGCGCAGCCCCTAGAACGTGCTAGAGAGAACGGATAAAGGGGGAGGGGAAATAATGGAGCACGAGAGATCATAGCAGGAGGGGGGCTCGGAGCAGAAAACACGCGGCAGAACCAGACGGGCAGATCGGACGGGCAAACCCTGGCGAGCGGGTCGGGAAGGCGGGCCCAGGAGGCCAGGTGGAGCAGGCGGGAAGCTGAAGCGTGCGTCCTGCATTAATCGCGAGTAAGTATCATGCGGTAACACGACCCCCAAGTTAACTGTGAGGGGTGCCATAGCGTCAACGTGATTCCTGAATGTCAAGGGCGCGGCGCCCAAATCAATTGGAAGGAGCGTGACTCCGGCCAAATTTGTGAGAAAGTCCCGCGCGAAAGCGCGATGTCATAATAAACTGTGAGGAAATATCATGCGGGAGCCGTCGCTCGGGGCCCAACAGCAAAGTTTGGTGACACCGAGCTCTTCCTTGCAAAAAACCAGGTGCGACACTGGGAGAACCTTTTACACTGAAGAACTACAACGGGTTACGCGCAGCCGCATGTGTACTAAACGCAAGAGGAGAAAGAGAGAGAGAGAGAGAGGAAGACGAGGAGGACCAGGACGGAGGAAAGATAAGGATGATCCTTTTGGCAAAGCGGCGCGCCCCCCCCGGCGCGAGCCCGCTGGGGCCCGCGCAACGCGGCGCGCAGCGTTCACGGGTGCGCCCCTTTAGGCGCGCCAGTCCATCGGCCAGAGCGCCCAAAATGGGCGGGCAACCCCTAGGTCTCGAGCCAGAAGCTACAAAGACGGATATGAGGACCCCTAAGAGTCCCCAGGCCCGCTGCACATAACCTGCAGTGTCAATGGACACACTATACAAGTCACGCGCAGCCGCGCGCGCACCAAATGCAAGAGGAGAGAGGAAGGAGAGGAGGAGGAGGAGGAGGAGGAGGAGGAGGAAGAGGAGGAGGAGGAGACCTGGGCGGAGGAAGCAGAAGAATGATCCTTTTTGGCAAAGCGGCCACGCGCGCGCCCTCCCGGCGCGAGCCCCCTTAGGCCCGCGCAACGCGGCGCGCGGCGGTCGCGGCCGCGCTCCTTTAGGCGCGCTCGCCGGCCCATCGGCATCATCCCAAGCAAAACCAAAAGCGCAGCACCGAATGCCACTAGCCTGCAACCACGAGGCCCCCCCTGGCGAGCGCCGGGCCGCTTCGGCGAAATCGCCTACACACGGCAGGCAGACTGATGGTCGCGAAGGGGGCTCAGGGCACCCGAGAGGGGAGAAGAGGGCGAAGCAGAGCGCGGGAAAACAAAACGGACGGCCCAGGCAAGGCGAGAGCGAGGCCGCCTGGGACGCGGGCGCAAGAGCGTCGACGGGCGCCAAGCCCAGCGCCCGGCGCCAGCCACCTCCCGGCTCGCGGCCCCGAACTGGGCCCGCGCCCGGCGCCTGACAGAGGCGGGCCCGGCGGCGCGGATCCCACACGCCCTGCCCCTGGACCGCCGCGCCCGCGGCGGCGGCCATTGCGCGCGAGACGGGGCGAGGGAGACGAGGGGAGACAGACTCGCGGCGCGGCCCACGCAGAGGTGTCGCCGCAGGCGCAGAGAGCGCGCGGCCCGGAGCGGGCCGCCGCTGCACCTCCCCCGACGAGAGAATTGCGACGCCGCGCCCCGCGCGGCCCAAGCCTCGGGACCCCGGCCCAGCTTGGACCGGGAGGGGGGGCCTGGCCCCACACAACCCCAGCGCCCCTCGGGCGGCCTCGCCTCGGCGGAAGCCGCCGCGGGGCGAGGGCCTCGCTAATTCTTTTCGGGGCGCCCGCCATGGCCCCCACCCCCCGCGGATCGACCCTCGGCTCGGCGGCCGCGGGTGGCCTTAGCCCTCGCCGCGAGAGGTAAGGTCACCCAGCCCCTGAGGCGCCTCGTCGGGGCCCACCTCTGCCAGCGGCGCCTCCTCGCTCAGGGGCTGCTCGACCGCCGCGGGGGCCGCCGCCGCGGGCACTTCGGCCCCGACTGGGTTGAGCCGCAGCGTCTCAGACATTGTCGCGGTGACTCCCGCGACGCGCCCTCGCATCCAGAACAGGTCGTCCTGCCGCAGCAGGGGCGCGTTGGCGATGCCCTCTGGCAGGCTGAGCGCCGCGGGAACGATGAACGAGCCCGTCGGAGAGACCAGCACAGAGTGCCCGCCTCGGCGACCCCCATGATGGGGTGCGAGACGTCAGCGACCTGGCACTCGATGCCCACTCCGTGCACGTCTGAGCCGTCTAGCAGGTCGCACTGTACGCTCTTCTCGCCGCAGTGTTTCACGCGCCTGTCGTCCGCGGCGCGGATGTCGCAGTGCTGGGCAGGCTCGCACATCGCCACGCTCGGGGCATGGCTGCGCGGGCACGTCGCTCGGGAGGCCCCCGAGTCCACAATGATAGACTCGTCGCAACGCTCGTTGTCGCCTCCTGGGCCCCCAGCCTGCGGGGCTCGCAGCATCGAGATCCGATTCACAGGATCAGCCGCCTCGGCCGCCAAGCGCAGCACTCACTGGATGGCGGGCGCAGTGTCTCCCGCAGCCCCGCAGCCGACTGAGCTGACGCTGCCGCCACTCGGAGCAGCCGCTGGGCTCGCCACTGACAGCCGCACAGCATTGGTTCGCGCCTGTGCGACGGTGCTCGGTGCCGCGGAAGCTGCGCTCGATGCCGCGGAACCCGTCACAGGCGCAAGCAGCTGAACCGAATTCAACACGTCCTTTAGCTCGATCGTCTTGCAGACTGCGCCGTTCATTTTCGCAGTCTTGTCTGGGCAGTCTCGGGCCAGGTGACCCTTCTGATGGCACTCCCTGCGCTTGCGCGTCTCGATGCGCTGACCATCATGGCTGTCCCTGCCCTTGCCCTCCTGCTGCGACTGGTGCTGGGGTCGGGAGGCCCTGCCTCCGTCGTGGCCTTCTTGCAGCCGTCTTCTCCGTTGCCTCCCCATTCCCCTTGTCCTTTTCCCCTTCTTGGTTGGAGGGTGAAGGTGGGGGTCGGGCGCAGGGCCCCGGCAACGGCGCCCCCAAGGGGCGCGCATGGGCGACGCATCCTCGATTGCCGCGTTCAGCGGGGGCCACGATTGAAGCCCCACGCCTGCGCGCAGGCGGGAGACTCGACGGCAAACGACGCAAGGAGGCGGGGGACTCGGGAAGGGCGACGAAGGCAACGCACGCTGAGGGCGCATAAATAAGAGGTTGGAATAGAAGAAAGCGGCGAGGTGAATGTCAAAATCTGCCCGGCCAATCTGACACGCGGAACACTGCGCCTCACTTTTGGGGATCTTGAGGGCCAAGGCAGAGTGCGCATTCACACGGTGGGGCAAGCAAAATGTGAATACACCGTTTGGAAAAAGGAAAATGTGATTTTACAATAAAAAAAGGAAGTTGTGAATTCACATGCTGGAATTTTGTATACGAATCATTCGGAAAGGGCCAAAATCTGAATTCACATGTTGGGGAAAAGCAAAATGTAAATTCACACGTTGGGAAAAAAAGGAAATTGTGCATTCACACGTTGGGAGACTCGCGGGACCCATTCCAAATCTGTCGCGGGGGTCGACAAGTCCCCGTCTGGGAACATACGCGATCCCCAATTGCACAATCAAAACACACTTGCACTCCACTTCGCCGCCCCACGCGCGATAAGCAAAAACGCCCGCACGCATGAACAAGAACGGATGGACGGCGCGTTTGCACGCGCGGGCAACGCGCGGGCACGAACGACTGGCCCTCCATGACCGCCAACATTGGATGCCAATTATACCCGATCGCATACATGAGTGGTACGTTTAGCATACATGGGCCAGTCAGCCCCCATTGAAGACCCACTGTTGCAAACCCCCTCTTTCACCCTCCAATTTGATGGCGTTCACGTCGTGAACGCCATCAAGTCGTGGAGGTGACCATGGTCGTTAACTTCACGACCATGGTCACCTCCGCTGGCACCATGCCTCCTGCCGCCAACGTCGCCGCCAGGGAGCCGATGTCCATCGGTGCTGGCCCGCTGTCGTCCGCAGCGGTGGCCCCCGCTGCGGCGCCTCTTGCTGCGTCACTGAACGCCCCCCGGTTCATCGGGCACGTCTTCACGCGCTTCGCGGTCCCGTCGCAATCCCCGAGCAGGTCGGCGTTGACCATCAGCCACTGCTGGACGCTTCTGTCCTGTATCCCCGCGATGACGATCGCTGCCTTGATGTCGCCGGGCACCGTGCTACCGCGCCGCTCGCGGGTCTGGACTGCCACGTCGAAGTCGCCCACGTCGGTCTCGATCGTCGCTGCTCCGAAGGTCCACCCCATCAGCACCCTCATCCGACCAAGAGCTGAGGCTGGCTGATCGGGCGCGAACTCCTCCGCGAGCTCGCGCCACACCAGCAGCCCTTCGCCCTTCGGGATCGGCCGCTGCATGGCGCCGTGGCGCTCCGACGAGCGCTGGATTCGTCAAGTCCAGCGCGCCGTTCGCGACGTCCTCCCCGGCCGTCTGACCGACTGCGATCATCTCCTGGTAGTGGTCGTCGTCGAGCGCCGCGATGTACGCGAGCAGCTTGAACGACCACGCGG
>CAUYUJ010019032.1:27500-80000 GCA_963575745.1 Prorocentrum cordatum | reverse complement strand
GAAGATCCTCACCTGGCGCTCGTAGGTGCGAAGTGGCACTGACTTCCCATCCCACTCAGGGACGTACTTCTCGTCTCCCCGATCTCGCCTCTCGCCGTCCCCGACGGCTCTGCCGACGGCACAACAGCCGCACCGGCCGCCCCAGCTGCAGCTGCCCGACCACTCGCTGCCCACCCAGGCCCAGCTCGGGTCAGACTCTGCCTCTGCAGCCCGCTCGCGCCAGGTGGTCGCCGCACCCGGCGTCGGTCCAGAGGGAGTCCACCGACTCCACTCCCCAGACCACTGGCCGCCCCGCTCGGTCCACGGGGGGCCACGCGTGGTCCGTCCACTGCACGGACCCCCACGCGTCGCCGCTGCCCCACGCGCTCGTTGTAGGGGGTCCTCGCTCCGCGAGGGGTTCCTGCGCCGCGCTCGGCCCACACTCCGTCGCCGGCCGACCAGAAGCCCTCATCCACCTCCGGGGCCCCGCCCCGGGGACTGCCCCCTGCTCCGGCACACTGTGCCAGCGCCCGGGCTGCCGCCGCCCAGGCGTCCATGTCCCGCTCTGCGGGCGCACTGCTCATCCCGCACGGGGGGTGGCCTCACCCAGGCTCTTCCGTCGCGACTTCCGCGACGGCACACTACGCCATGGATCGAACCCGCTCGACGGTAGCTCCGCTACCAATGTCGATGTGATGATCTTTTTCACCACACGCGCGCTCAAGCCCCGCGGTGGGGCTGGTAAGTTGGCTGAGCCCTTCCTCCGACTCAGGAGGGCTTGTGCCAGAAACGGTAGCGGGAAGGGAGGCAGGGGAATATCGCAGCAGGGATCTTCAACATACACCATCATCATCACCACCACCACCACCATCATCCTCATCGTCAACATCGCCGCCACAAACACAACCATCAGCATCATCAGCATCATCAGCATGAACATCATCCTCATCATCACCATCACCATCACCATCGCCATCACCATCACCATCGCCAACACCATCACCATCACCCTCACCATCACCATCATCACTATCCTCACCACCACGACCATCATCATCATCATCCGTCGCCTTCCATCTCTACCCCGCCTCCACCCTCCTCGACCTTCTGGGAGCGACGATGAGCAGAGACAGCAAACCCGCGCCCCTTGCGAGGCGTGTGGGTGTGCGCAGGGCGCGAGCCCGCGCGTGCGAGGCGCCGGCGGCGGGCCCGTCCTTGAGCATGTCGCGCGTGTCTGGATCCACCTGGATTGAATCGATGTCCACCTGGGCGAGCGCCTCCTGTTGCTATTCCTCCTGCTCCACCTCTGCCCCCTCCTCCACCTCCTCTTCCGCCTCCAGCTCCCTGAGGCCCACGCGAAGACGACGACGACGACAGCGAGGGGGAAGACGACGACGACGACGACGACGACGACGACGACGACGACGACGACCCCACGCGCCCGTGCACCTCGGACCGATCCGGCACGTACTCCATGCGCCGCTCGCGCTCCTCCTCCTGCAACTTCAGGGAGATGCCGCGCACAGGACCGCGCTGAATCCTCACCAGGAGGAGGATGGGTAAAAATACGGGATGGGAGAAGAAGGAGAATGAGGAGGAGGAGGAGAAGGAGGAGGAGGAGGAAGAGGAAAGAAAGGCTGGCCACTGTAGACTTTAACCCCAACGCCAAGGGACCCCCTTCGCGACGGGGGTGAGGACACACTCGTATGCCCCCTGTCGCCACATCCCCTTGATCTGAAACACCGATGAAAAAGCATTACCGTGACATCGTACGCTTGATGGCCAACTGTATAGTGCTCAGGAGCTCTCCTCTTCATCAGGTGCGTGGTGAAGCCAGCAATCTTGTTGCGCAAGCGCTTCGACGGGATCGTCGCAACCTCCTCCGCGATTTTCTTGTTCACCTAGGGGGATGCTATTTCTTGAGCGACGCATGCATCAAATCCACCCCGCCTCGACCGATGAGAACCGTGCGAGTGCAATGCCATGACGGGGCGGGCAATCTAACAAAGTACGTTTCTGGTAATCCTTCCCCTCCCTCCCTTCGTCTTCACCTGCAGTTTCTCGTGGTCAGAACTTGCCCAAGTGCTTACGCTCTGGCTTGTCCTGCGTGGGCTCTCGGGAGATGGCCCGGGTTGGCGAAGCCAACCGCTGCCGCCGCCGCCCCACCATGGCTGCCACCGCACAGTTCTGGCTCGCCATCCTGTTTACTTGCTGACTGGCCGATCTACCAGTCTCCGATGCCCAGATGAGCTGCTGTGCAGGCTGATTGCATGTGCTACGCAGATAGCGAAAAACTCTGTCAAAACGTTTATTAAGGACGGGTGGCAAGGACGCAAGACCCTTGGAACCCAAAGTTTGGATTTGTTGGGCGGCGGGCGACCACTGAAAACGGCAAAGGACGGGACACACAGGCAATGACACAAGGGCACCCTAGATGAAGGCGCGCGTCCTTAGTAGGCGCGTTGTCTGTACATTACGTCACGTTCTGACCCCATCCTGACACGCACCTACTCTTGACCGTCCTCCTCCCCCTCCTCCCCCTCCTCTTCCTCCTCATCCTCCCTCACCTCCTCCACCTCCTCCTCCTCCTCCTCCTCCTCCTCCTCCTCCTCCTCCTCCTCCTGTTCCTCCTCCTCCTCCTCCTCCTCCTCCTCCTCCTCCTCCTCCGCCTGCCGTTCCGCTCCGTTCCTGGCCCTCCTTTTCCCCTGCGCAAGTATTGCCTCCTCGCGGCGCACCACGCCTGGAGGCCCCGAGGACCAAGCACCAGCCGGGCACGCCCCCTGGCTCAAGGGCGCCCCAGCGGACCCGCCACAACAGGGCATACAGGCTTCGGAACAAGTAACGAACACGCACGCGAGCGATTTCTTATTCGGCGTTTAGACATTGGGCAGGAAGGAGGGGGAAGGGGGGGTCTGGCTTCGGACCTCTGCTCAGTGCGACTGTTTGCAGCAGTGCGTCCTATGGGGGAAACTCAACTTGCTCGAAACAGGCGCCAAAAGCCAAAATCTACTCCAGGTGTGGCAGCAGCAAAATATCACAAATGCCTTTCAGCCTTGAGCCAAGCCGGTAACGGACCAACGGTCCGTGACCCCTGGCTCTTTTCTCACTAAAATGAACCAATAGCTAAACCTAAACCCGTGAAAATGGAACACCATCACATGGGTCAGATTTTCTAGTAGATTTACCTGGACCCGATTGACAACACAGTACAAACAAGTCAGACATCTTGCTCGGCAAGACGGTATCGGGGAGCAGGAGAGATAGAGGAAAAATTACCGGCCTCCAGGCCCAGCACGATACCTCGGAAGACCGACCACGATATCAGTTCCGAGTCTTGGGCAACGGTCCTCTTCGAGGCGGCCTTGGAACGATCCTTGTTGCCCGGGTCTTGCTTGCGACGCACCAGCTCTTCAGCCTCGTCCACTGGCACTAGCTGGCCGTGGGCGAGCAAGCTCGCCAGGGCAGCGTTGCCCATACTTATGTCATCCTTAATCCACGCATCCACAGGCACACGGGCATGGGGGATCCAGCGAACATGTCCACGAGGATTCTCGAGCGTTTCGCATATCACCGCTAAATCCAAGGCCGCCTGGCGACCCTTCGCGTTGACATTGCCCTCCTTGAGAATTGTATCGTAGATGCTCTTGGCATCCACTACGCGCACCTGCTCCGCTCGGCTACCTAACCGACAGGCACTTCCTAAAGCAATGGTGAATGGCCCGGCCCCCCGATGATAGTCCGACACATCAACGTCCTGAAACACAACGTCCCGATACAAAACCTGGAGAAACTCTACTTCGGCCACTGCCGCGGAGAGGGCCTGGGTCTCGCCAGCGAGAGTGAAAGTAACTTTGCGACAAGCTTGGAACTTTTCCACCCCAGAACGGAGGCTCTAACAGCACGGTCATATATCACGCTCCTGTCCGTGGCCAACGCCATCCAAGCCCCCTGAGCAGGATCGACTGGCAGAGCCTCGCCCAGCTGACCCTCACTCGCTCCAACGCCTCCAGCATCGGGGAGGGGAAGAAAAAAAACCATGCGTTCTGGGTCCAGGCGCCAGATACGGAGGCCCCCAGAGGCCGCGGCTCTCAAAATTCCTCGCGATCGAGAAGGGATTCCTCGTGACATAATATTCCCCGGGAGAAAGATATGGGACGAAGCTCCTCCGATATTATATATATATATATATATATATATATATATATATATATATATATATATATAGAGAGAGAGAGAGAGAGAGAAATAGAGAAAGAGAGAGAGAGAGAGAAAAAAAAAAAAAAAAAAAAAAAAAATGAGAGAGATCCTGGCCCACAGTCGCGCGCTGCGATCCGAAGTGCAGAGACCTCCCGGCATACACCACCGGGCCCGCGCGGCAGTCGCGGCATTTGCCGAAACGGAACCTGCCCTGCAGGCTGGCCCTAAGCCGGCAGCGAAACTCGGCCGACCTGCTGGCTATGACGACGACGTCGACCTCCAAGAGAAACACATTGATAATGTTTCCCTGGGAGTCGTACCAGGTCCACCAACAAGGTCCGAGGAGGCTGCCACGGAAGCCCAGGTCCCGGAAAAAATGGTTTTGCGCCAAGCCAGCGGCGCGTCGTCAAAGCCGCGAACGTTGACTTTCAAACGGATCAGGGACCCTGGCTCAACCTTGAGACCCTCGAACGGTTCCACAAAAATCTCGCCTTGCGAGCGTCGCACCGAGTCAGGCTGGCAGAATGCATTCTTAAAATCAGCTGTATCACTTAGCAGCGACAGGTTCATCATAACCTGAGTAAACATGAAGATAGACGTCGTTGGGGGGTGGGGGAGTACGCGAACAGAGAGCCAGTATCTGGGCCCTTGCGACCATGCACGCACGATCGGGAATTGGCCACGGGCTCGGGAAAGGCCCCCTCCACTGGCTTCCAGCTCCTCACCATGCGACTCGCGATTGTCCTCTCGGGACACGTGCGCCTCGCCGCTGACGCTTCCTTGGGGGCAAGGCTTGACGGCACCGGATTTGGCCATATTCTGCCTCTCCGCGTCGTCTGACACCTCAAACTTGCCTCTCTCGGCAGGGGCATGCTTTCCATGCGACGCCTCTCCGCCGCGCCTAGCAGCGAAAACGACGCACGCCGGCCCCGGGCCCGTGACTTCGGTCGGAACGAGGTCCTCGTCGCCGACAGCCTCCACCCAAAATTGGCCTGGCCCCGCGGGGGCCGCTCTCGACCTGACATCTCGCCTCGTCGAGCCCAATCCTCAAACTCTTCATTCTCCTTCCGACAGGGCTCCTCTGTCGCTGACCAGTGGTCTCTCGACTCGGCAGGGGGTGAAGGCGGACCGGGCGAGGATCGAGGAGGAGAGGCAAACGGGGAAAGCAGAGGACCATAGCTGGGGTCGACCGACGCGGCCGCGCCGGCATCGCTGCTCGCGACGGCCGCTGGTCCAAGGCCCAGGGGAGGTTCGATGCGAACTCTCTCGGCCTCGCTCACGTTTGGCGGGCAACTGGCCGGTCTCTCCTTTACCCGACGCCGAAGAATACATGCTGGCACATCGGCTGGGCGATACGAACCCTGCCTCGACTCTCCCGGGGCCCATTGGGAGTCGGTTGAATGGAAAGCGGGATGGAGAATGGGATCAGGAACAGGGAGAGGGCCCGGAGCGCCGGCGGCAGCGTCGCCGGCAGCGTCGGCCCCCGCGCTCTCAGCGCGCCGGGCCTCCAGCTCTGATACTGATAGAACTCCCTTCGGCTATCCCCCTTTTGCTAGGTCTGGAGGGGGAGAGGTGGCAGGCGGGGTGATCTGGGTTCCTCCGGGAGAGACTTGCCGGGAAGGGTCCTCTACGGAAATCGACGGAAGGGGGCGTCTCGTCAGATCCGGCTCGAACGACAACCGAGCCCCCGGCCGACGAGGGGGCCCGCGGACGGATCCCGCATACCCGAGGGCCCCATTGGGGTCGAGGCCCCGGTCTGGCCCCTCACCAACTCCTGGCCCGAGAGCATCGCTTCATGGTCTGGGGGGACCGGCGGGGACACCGAGTCCGAACCTGGAGCCAGCGCCTGATCCCAGGCGTCGTCCGGGGGAGAGCCCTCGCGCTGCACGTCGACGGCTGATGCGCGTCGGGCCTGAGCCTGGCTCAGCAGCACGGCCCGGCGAGGGCCCCGAGCTAACTGGATGCCGAACTCTTCCTCGGAAGAGGCCAGACGCACCTGCGCGGGCGAACGCCCAAAGCCGAGCTCTCACCGCCACCCGCACGGCCCCGCTTTCCGCCATAACCACGACCCCGGGACCAGCCCAGGCACCCCGACGCCTGCCTGGCGTGTCGGACGGAGGACCAGTCTTGGTCGTGCCACGCAAACACCCACTGTCCCGGTGCAATGTTCACGGTGGGCCCGGCGCGGGCCCGGCTGGCTCTGGATATTCTCCCGGGCGGCGGTCCCGAGACCTCCTAGCAATTCCCGCGCTCTCTGAGATCTGGCAAATTCAGATTGCCACGCAGATTCGGGAAGATCGGCAGGCATCGAGGAACCAGCCTCGATGTCGGCTTTCGCTCGCTCTTTGATTAAACCTCCGTGCCTCTCGACACATCCGTTCTACCACGGTAAATTGGCATCGCGCACGATGCAAAACTCCCCATTGCTCTTGACCTTCAGCAAACCGATATTCAAACTCGGGCCCACCGTCTGGCAGCAAGACATGCGGGGCCCCGAAGGGTCGGATCCATGCCTGCACAAAGGCTCGCCAAACATGAGAGACCTTTGGTTCTTCCACCCGCGCACGCACACACACACACACACACACACACACACACATACACACACACACATCTGCAAGTTCGAGCCGTGATCGACGACGTTAAGGAATGGGACCGAACGCTCCTGAAGCGAAAGGTAAAACAGATCAACACCGACGATGCGATTGAACCGAACTGTCCTGGGCATGGCCACTCGACGACGACTGGAGGTCCTGAAGCTTCTCCTGCTCCGCAGGCTCCGGCGCTGGATCGGTGACATTCTCCCGTGGGTGCGGTCTGGTCTCTGGCTCGTCCTCTCCACTGTCGTTGGGATCGGGCAGACCTTCCCCCTCGGCCTCGGACATCCCTCCCACGGGAAACGCGCTCTCGCCGAACTCGACCCATGAAACTTCCCTATCTCGACCCAACCCGCCCCACTGTTCCGCCACCGCACGGGCCACGGCATCCACGAACCTCGGAGGATAAACCTGGGCCTACAGACGTCCTAGCCCTGCCTTGCAGGAGAACGCGCCCGCGGCTGCCGTCGAACCAGCGCCTTCCCAGGACCCGGCACAACCACATATGATTAGTCAGGATACCCGCGGGCTTCTTATCAAGTCCATCTCCGGTGGCATTGAGACCGAACGTAAACGCGCCCACTCGGACGCGGTGCACCTCAGGCCGACATGCGATCGCCCGGACCACCTGAGTATCCCACGACGCGGCGAACAGAGGGTGTTCGAAAGCGAAGAATCGACCTTTGCGGATTTCACTCGGCGGTCTCCATGCAAAAGATGAGATCCTCGATTCCGCCCCGAACAGCCTCCGACCATCGATCCTGCTCTCCAGTGGCTTCCCTGATCATACTTATGGCGGTGAAAGCCCTACAGGGGGGACACGGCCAGATGGTATCAGGCTCATCTTCTTGAATGCCTCTCCACAGCTGCATGCGGCCCCTTGGCTTTCTCGAGTCCCATCCCGTGGAGAGGCCCCAACTAACGGCCCCGCCCAGGGGCCCTCTGCGCCCCGCGACCCTGGGACCGATTCTGGGAAGGGAAAACACCACGAAGAAGGCTGTGCCTGGTTTGGCCCTATTGGGCCCGATTTTCGACTGCCCGCGGCATGGTTCGCCGGCGACGGCCGTGGCCTCCGTAGCCGCTCGCAACGCCCTGGGACACGCCACTTCGTGATCGTCGCTCGTAACATCTCCTTCAAACCATTCGGCCTCCTCAGACCCGGGGCCCCCGAGGGCCTCGGCGCCGGCGCCAAGCCCCGGCGTCGCGCTAACTCTCGTCCAGAAAGGGGGGCATCACTCGTTTCTTCTCGGCGTTGGCGGGCGCCCCCCGGAGTTCCTCTAAAAGGAGGGGCGGCAGGAAAAAGGAAGGCGGACGCGAGAATAGGGAGACCGGGCCACCGAGGCCCGCCCTTCGCTTCGGCCCCACCGGCTCCGAAGAAAAACGCCCGCACGACTCATGGCCGCCGGCATATTCCATGCCCGGGTTCAGGATGCCTCGGCACTCGTGCCGCTCTGCACCTACTGACCGAGCTCCGACTCGTCCGCAATGACCCCCCAGCTGCCCAGGGATCCCCAGGTCGCATCCTCCTTGGGAATTGGCCCCAGGCTCCACCATGTCGCGGCCGCGGTCGCCGGAGTGGCTGGAGTAATTGTCCCAGGTAAGGTCGAGGCCGTCGGCGGTGGACCTCTTCGGCGCCCGTCGGGACCTCCGCTGCCAGATGAACTGCCGTCCTGCGGTGGCCACTGAACCTCTGGATGCGTCCACGGATGTTCCTGCTGGGCTACGATCTGACCGCGGGCTATATCTGGACCAGCCCCGTCATGGCCGCCCCGATCTGGGCCATCATGTGGCCCAGCTGCCCCACTGCCAGGTCGACGCGCCGACGGTGCTCTCCAGGCCATTGACACTGTTGCGGATGCTGCCCAGCGTCTCGGCAAGCTCGTCCAAACTGCACACCAGCCCCCGTATCTCGATCACACCCCGGCATATCTGCTGGAGTCCTTCTTCGACTTGGGAGGAGGGCGCTAGTTGATGATTCATGGCCACTTCCACCATCCAGTCCAGGACCTCCTGAACTCGGTTCAGAGCTTTGACGCTCTCGGGCAATGACTGCACCTGCCATCGCAGCCCCTGCAGTGGGGCATTCAAGCTGTTCACTGTCGTCAGAGCTGCACCTCCGGTCTGAAACTGCGGGCTCTCCTGCATCATCTCCACCGCTCTCTGAACCGACGCCGCAGCTGCTCGAGCAACCTCTGTGGCGGTCTGCATCGGTGGCCCTGCGGCTCCACTGGCTCCTCGAGGAACCCATGTGAGCCGCTCGCCGCAGCGTGAGCATCGCGACCTTGACCCATGCCGGTTGCCGCAATAGCGATTCGCGTCGCGCGGACGGTCGCGCCGGGGCGCCGGCCGAGGAGGTGGCTCGGCGGTCGCAGTCGCCGCAGACGCCGCCCCTCCCGGCGCACCCAGCGCACCTGGGAATGCTGGCGGCGGAGGCTCGCTGGCCGCAGGACCAGTGAGAATCCTCTGCTGCCAGGCCCGGATAGCCCCCGGCCCGACCTGCATGGCCCTGGCCGATGGAAGCCCCTCCATGGCCGGGAACGAGGCCGGCTGCCCCCCTGTCGCAAGCGTCTCCAGCGCGTCGCCGCCGGCAGCCCGTCCGCCACCGATGTTCGCCGCTGCTGAAGGCTGGGGAAGGGCAGTCTCCATCGAGCTCACCGAGTCGTCGGTCTGTCCCTGCACTTGCCCGCGCTGCATCGCGCCTGCATGGCCAGGAACTCCCCGGTAGCTCTTCGCCCTGGGCCCCCCCTTCTTTCCTGCCGGGACCAGTCCGAGAGCCATGACCACGAAAAGAGCACGAGGAGCCACCCCATGCCTCCGGGGATCGGCTGACAGCCGTGAGTGGATCGATCAAACGCGCACGAACGTTGGTAGTCAGGCTCGAGCCAAGATAGGCTCGGACTCGCACAGGGCCACACAAGTCTGAATATCTGGCTCTCTCCTGTTGACGCAGTGGCGATGGGTTCCGAGCGCCTCCTTAGCATCTCCGCCGGATCCTGAGCCCCAGGCGAATGACCGAGCCGCTGACTGGGCTAGTTGCCTGTAGACCCCCTCGCACATGCACGCGATGAGGCCCGCGAAGGTCTTCGCCTTCACTGCGAGGCTCTCCTGGTGGCCGCGAGGTCCTTCTTCTCACCGACGGGGCCCCGCATGCGGCCATTCCTCGCGCCCTGGAGCTCGATGCCCCTAAGTCCTCGACACCTGTATACCCCAGTCAGGATGACGAAGATGATGATGAAGGAGATGATGCACTGACTCACAGCGCAATGCGAGCTAATTTCCCGAGCTCTGCTCCGCCCAAGACCAAAGACTTGGCAGTCAGGGGCGGGTGCCATCTCATGGCCTCTATAGGCGCCCTGCGCCTGCCTGCTACGGGCCCGATGACGTCGACCGCCCCATGGCCAGATCCGAGCTCAGTCCGTGGAATGTCCTCCTGGGGGGCCCCCGATCTCAAGGGATTCGCATGAGTTCTACAGAGATTCGCAAACACGTTGGCTGGCCCTCCTACTCCATGCGCGCTCCGAAGCGGACGCACTGACTCGGGCACTGCCACGTGCTGCATCCCGCGCCTGGCCAGCTCCTGAGACCCCCCGTTGAGCGCGATGCGACCGACGATGTCGCTCCCGGCGCCGGGGTCGACCAGCCCCTGGTTGGTGGCCGTCGCGAGGAAAACGGCGTCGGCCTCCTCTTGGATCTCCTGCAGGGCGATGAGCTGCTCGCTAGACGCCACCGGCGGGCACGGGCCAGCCGCGGTGCACCCCGCGAAGGTGCAGCCGGCTAGCCCCTTCTTCTTCTCGTCGGGCCTGCGCCTGCCTCCGTCCGCTGGAGGATTGGGACATCCTCGCGCCCAGAGCCCTTTTCTGTGGCACCTCTTGCAACGCGTCACTTTCATGAGCTGCTCTCGCGACAAATGCTCCCGCTTCTCAAGGCGCGCACGATCGCCGCCCCCGCGGCCTCGGCCCAGACGTCGACCGCCTCGCGCCCCCGAGCTCCACCTCGCCCCTCAGCGACGGCAGGACGATCCGATCGGAAATACGCTCGGTCGCGCTTGACCACTCTCTCAAAGCCTGCATTATGCTTCCACGATCTCTTTATCTGGTCTAGCTGGATGAAAACCTCTTAGGCCTCGTCCTCGCACAGCTCCACATCATCTCTCTGCCAAAATGGCCAAGACATCCTCCTCGGTCAGATCTTCACCATCCGACTCGCCCTCATCGGACCCTGCCTCGCCCTGCTGATCGTCGAGATTGGAATCCGAAGCATCGAAGGGCAGAGGAGGAGGAGGAGGAGGAGGAGGAGGAGGAGGGTGATCTGAGCTCCCGCCGGCGAGACCGACTTCTGCGGCCATCACCGGGCGGGACGTGGACTTGACATGCATCAGCGGCTCAGTGCTGCCGAAGTCCATCTGTCTCAAAGCCCAAGACACCTGTTTGTACTCGAAGCTGCCTTGGGTCAGCGTCCTCATGTTCTGCTGCCCATGGGCCGACAGGTCCGCTCCTTCCTCGAGCATCAGGCCCTTGGGCTCCTCGGAGAGCCAAAGGTCGTTGCCCTCGGCCCCCTGAAACTGTAGATCACGTCGAGCTACGGTCTGCGTCGGGGACGTCCTCGAACTTGGACTCCGTGACCCAACCAAACAGCTCGAGGAATTGATCCAACCTCCGCAGTCAGGCGCGTCCGTGTTGCGGTTCCAACGCTGCACTGATTTCTTCAACTGTCGATCGTATGTCCAGCCTGGCCAGGCCGGCGGCCCACTGAAATCTCCCCGAATCGCCGATGCTCGCCAGGTATTCCACCCATCAGAAACTCCACTCGTCCTGCAGGCCACCCGGGACGGCCGTCCGTGCTCCAGCCAGCGTCGCCTCGCCACTTGGCCTCGCTGCTGGACCAATCGACGTCCCAGCCCTTCTTGCCTCCGACTGGCCAGCTCTCGTCGTCCTGCCGTCTGACCTCGCTGCTGGCCCAGTCGGCCTGCCAAGGGTCGGAGCTGCTCCATGGGTCGACGCCCTTGGCGCCGTGCGTCTCGACACTGTTTCCGCTTGGTGCTGCGCTGGCGCCTGCAGTCCTCTGCCCGCTGATAGTGTCCCGCGCTATCTTCTTCACGACCTCCTGCACCTGGGCAAAAAGCTCCTCCCCCACGGGTTGAGCTGCTGGCGCCGCCCCACTCGGTGCCCCTGACGATGTCCCTTCGCCTGGGGTACTGCCGGAGCCCAGCACTGCGTATACCGCCTCGTCGTCTGCCGGCAGTCTGGCCTCTGCCGTGGATCCCACACTGTCCGTCTCGTAGAGCGGAACCAGCACAGCCGCTGGAGCGTCGAGCTGCTGCCGGCTCTCACCAGCTGCGGTCTCTGACACCCGCGCCGGCCATGGCTAGCCCCGTTCCGCTACCAACTGTGGCAGCAGCAAGATATCACAGATGCCTTTCAGCCTTGAGCCAAGCGGGTAACGGACCAAGTGTCCGTGACTCCTGAATCTTGTCTCTCACTAAACAGAACCAATAGCTAAACCTAAACCCGTGAGAGTGGAACACCATCACACAGGGGGGGCAGGGGGGGACGCGAGGGCCCGCGCCGATCGGCAAAACAAATCATGTGGCATGATGGCACATTCATCAGTCAACGCCTCCCCCTCCCCTCAGTGTTCAGAGTGGACGGTGGGCCTGTTAAGATGCACTTCGACCACAGTCTCCCCCCCGCGCGTGCCAACCTCGAGTCTGGGGGAGCGAGGGAGTGTCCAATACTTGTTTCCCCCTTCCGCATGTCAATCCCTATCCCGGGCTCCGTGGGGTTTCGAAAGGACTCGAAATTTTGAGCCCAACCCTGGGATATACGATGGGGGGGCGTCCCTACTCGATATGGGTGCGTCCGAATGGCCCCTTTTGGGGTAGATCCCCGGGTTTCCCCACCTTTCTGAGCGGTCAAACTTTCCGGGCGGGACTCGGGGGTCGGGGGAGAAGAATCGCCTGCGACGCCGCCCTGCGTCGGCCGCCCTCCCGAAGGCTCAGATGGAGCGAGCGGGACCTCCGTCGCCGAGGCCACCGCCAGCACGGCGGGCTCGTGTCGCGACGACTTCGGCGTCGGCTTCCGACACCGCGCGGCTCGTTCGCACTGGCACGATCGGGAGCGTCTCGATCGCCAGGCCGTTCCGTGCTGGCCGAGCCTGGGCCACCTGCGGCGTCCAACCTGGAACGTCCGCGCCAGGTTCGTCACCGCGGCTGCCGTGCTCATCCCCGTGCCGCGGCGGAGCATTTGGACGCCCGAAATGGGTACGGAAAGAATGGGTGCAATGCCCAACCACGAATGTTGTCCCAAGCCAGCAGCGGCCGCTGTTGGGCGGGCGGCCTCCTGTCTCGAATGGACACAGGGCGCGGCGGCGCGGACAGCGAGTCCTGTCCAAAATGAACAGGACCTGCTGTTGGGCATCGTACCCATTCTTTCCGTACCCATCTCGGGCGTCCAGAGAGCAGGTCTCCTGCGCGGTGTCTTGCCTTTGCCCACCCGCCCCCCCCCCTTAGAGAGCAGAAAACGACACCCTCACAAAAGGCACCCAGGCAGCAGGCAAGCACAGGCGTGGGGTAGATGCACCCAGGGCCCAGGGCCGTTCAGGGAACGCCAAAAACAATGGGATCGAGGTAGTTGTTCCTTTCCTGCCCCCCCCCCAGGAGGACGGAAAAACGCCCCCCGCCCGCGCAGGGAACGCGCCACGCCAGCGCTCCCGGGCCCCGCCTCACCCCACCCCTCCCCAAGACCAATCGCTCGACCAAGATCAGCGTTCCACGCTCCCCTCCATCCCCCCCTCCCTACCTCACTCCCTGCTGCCGTACCAGACCAACAGCATCCTGTCGACTACTCTGCAGAAAGGCATCCCGGCAGGCGCTTCCTGCCTGAACGATATACAGGGACAGCCACTCAGGAGGTATCCAGAGGATTCCCAAATCCGTTCCTCCCTCTTCCCTCGTGGTTCCCTACCTTTCTCCCTCTCCTTGCCTCCCTCCCTCAATTCCGTCCCTCTCCATACTTCGCTTCATCCATCGCTCTCTCACTCCTCTTCATCCCTCCGAAATCACCCCAACCTGGATTGCCCCTCGGGCTCCACGCTGCGCTCCACTACCACATTCCTTCATTATCATCCTCCTCTACCTCCTTTCTTCCCTCCTGTTCGCCACTCATGCTCAGTCTGTACAACTCCTAGGACCTCTTGCCTGTATGCTCACTCACCCATTATCGTCATACCGTGCGGCCGAAAGAAACAGTTAGAACAGCTAGCGGAAGGAAGATCGGGTTCAGCGTCCCGCCTGAAAGTCCAGCGTGAGCTTGGGGAAATACTTCTCCACGATCACGCGAGCCGCCTTCCCGATGGCGCTGTCTCCCCGATCCCTACATCCCCAGGTCTCCGACGTCATGCACTTTCCACAAAGTGGACCTCAAGAGGACTAAACCCCTTCCACAAGACCGACGTTTCATCCCGAATCGTTGTTCGACGGCCCCGGGGCCCGGCGAGGGACCCCAGAGGCCCAAAACTGCAACGACAACCCAAAGTACCGTGGCGAAGTGTGCCGCGACCAGGGGAGTGAGGAAGTCTGGGTATCTCTGTCCCCTGTTGAGGAAAACCGCGCTCTCCCCAACCCAAGCTGCAGCCGACCAGGGTCTTCGAGGGCCCCGACCCCATCATCCCTGTCGACCCCCCACAAGGAAACATCTGACGTGAACATGGTGCACACACCGAACACCATGCCAGAATCACTCAGGATCGAACGTGGAGAGGAGATCGGATCAACCTGAGGATCGGATCGGGCTGCATCGACAAAGAATCGAAATCGAATCGGACCGGCTGCGGCTAGTTAGGACGCAGCACAACAGAACCATGCAAGCATCGGGCCGCATCGGATCGCCAGACTCCGCCACCGCGCCGCGGGACCGAGTGAGCGTGCCCGTGCCCTCAGGTCCTGGACTCATTCCTCCAAGCCTCAACCCTCACTCCCGAGGAGTCACTGAAGAGCCTTGGCCCCTCGCTCTCAGATCTCACAGGGCTTCCCGCGTGCCCCCTGATGCCTGTCGCGCGCCCACTGGGCCCTGGCAAATGTTGTCGCGTGAACGCTCGGGTCCTAGGGGGCCCCAAGGCGAGCCAACGGGGCACCGAGCGGCCTCCAAGACGGTCCAACGGGGCCCCGAATCGCCGAGCGATCGCTCCAAGACGCTCAAGATGGCCCCCAGACGGCCCAAGAGGCCTTTGTTGTTTCAAAATCCACCACCGCGCCGCGAGGCGCGAAATGGAGACTCTCCAAGCTCTCATACTTCCTCTCTCCTCTGCATTAAAAACCCTGGGAATACACTACTCTAAATGCTGCGGCCCGAAATCTTCAAATGTCCCAGGCGTTCCCGCGCGCTCTCGCGCCGCCCCCCGTGACAGAGGGCCCCAAGACGGGCCAAGAGGGCCCCAGAAAGCGCCCAAGAGGCTCCCAAGAGGCTCCCAAAACGGCCCAAGAGGGCCCCAAGACGCCCAAGATGGCCCCAAGACGACCCAAGAGGCGCCACAGAAGCCCCAAAAAGTGCCCCCAAAGAACCCCAAAGCGGGCCCAAAGAGGCAAGAATAATTGATTTCCCTGATGTTCTCGATGTGTTTCGCGTTATCGCGTTTTCGGGTTTCCGACGTTCCGAAATGGATCTACAGGCCCCCAACACCGCCCCAAGACGGCCCAAGAGGCCCCCAGAGGGGCCCCGAAACGGCCCAAGAGCGCCCCAAGACGGCCCAACAGGCGCCCAAAACAGCCAAGACTGCCCCAAAAAGGAACCCAAAAGAGGGAACGCGAACCGAAAGTCCGAGCCTCGCGGAAGTTGAGCTCAGCGAGGAAGGCGCCAATCTCTTCGCGCACACCCTGGGGCCCTACCAACTTCGTAGCCACGACAATAACTTGGGACGGATCAGTCTCGCGATCGAAGCCAGGGGAGACGAATGTCTCCGCATGGAAAGCATTATCAAGTTCCACTTGCTTGCGGATGTCGGAGGTATTTCTTTTTGCATAGCAATGATCTGCCTCTCATGCTCACCCAGGGTATGCTCCGACTCCGAGACGCGCTTGGTGAGCGCGTCCTGCTGCATCTGGAATATTCCGGCGAGCTGGTCGAATTGTGGGCGAATCGCTGACGTGACTTTCTGGTCAATAACTTGGACATGCCCCGAAACCTGCTGACGCAGCACGTCCAAGGTCTTGGGGATCGGGTCGCTGGCGGCATGGAGGGACGAGGTGACCGCAGCTTTGACCATGTCATCGAAGTTGCCACGCAGGGAGGCGAAGCGGGCTTCAATGTCGGCGCGATAGTAGTGGATGTTGAAGTCGGGAGAGTCGCCCACGTCATCGTCGGCGTCGATGTGGTACACCTGAGGCTCAGGGCGCGCAGGGTGAACAGCACGAGCAGGGCCACCACCATGAGGAGGAAGCCGAGCCGCAGCTTGTGCCCACGGATCGGGCGGGGTACCTTCAGTTTCATTTGGGAGGGTGGGGAGGATGGCGTCCGCCAGCAGGATGCTGGCTTGCCGGCTGTCGGAGAGGGACTGGCCCCCAGCAGGCACCGCCGACCAGGGGGCAGGGGCGCCAGGGTCCATTCCCCGATGTGAAGCAGGAGCAGGCGGACGACGCTCAGTATCAGGACGTACATCCCAGCCGCCAGACCGCTGAGATCTTCCCGACCGTAGAGACCCCCCAGCTTCGGGGCGGAAGCGGCCGCGCCGATCTGCATCCACCGCACTGTTGTCGCTGCGAGGGATCGAGCGAGCAGGCGAGACGTTGCGGCTGCCATCAGACATCTGGGCTGGTTGACAGGCATTGGGGGCGAGGGACGTCGAGCGCAAGCGCCCTGGCACTGCCGCGGACTAGCGGTATCCGTTTGTCACCCTGGGGGAACATGCATATTGAGCCAAAATGGCTACGGAGGAGGAGAAGGAGGAGGACGAAGAGGAGGAGGAGGACGAAGAGGAGGAGGAGGAGGAGGAGGAGGAGGAGGAGGAGGAGGAGGAGGAGGAGGGAGGAGGAGGAGCAGGAGGAGGAGGAGGAGGACCTCAGGGCCGAGGGCAGCGGCCGCTCGGCGGCGGCCGGGGCCGCCTTTTTCACGGTCTTGGTGCGCACGCGTCCCATCGCTGCTGCGGGCACGGGCCGCTCCCCTCGGGCGGCCTCGCGGGAGGGGCGCCGGGGCCCAGGCAGGGCGCCGGCGGGGCCCCAGCCCGAAGGGAAGGCCTCCAGGGGTCCACAGCAAGGGCCATCCCCCACCCCACAAGACTTCAAAAACAAACAAGCAAACAAAACATCCTTCCCTTCCTGTCCCAATCCTTCCTTTCTTCCTTCCCACCTCCGTCCCTCCTTCCCTCCCTCCCTCCCTCCCTCCCTCCACCGCCACCACCATCTCCCGCCCTTCCCTGTCCACCCCTCCCTCCATCCGTCCCTTCTCCCCCTTCCCTCCCTGCAAGAAACGGAACCTCCCCTCCCCCCCTCCCGCTCCCTCTCTCGCTCCGTTGGAGCCGCGCCTGCCTCCCTCCCTCCAACCTCGGGGTGCTCGTTCGCCGCCCTCTCTAGGAGGGGTTCGATGGTGGGTAGTCTGGGCTCTTGGCCCCCCCTCCCCTGGATGAGGAGGAGCAGCAGCACCACCAGGAGCAGCAGGATCAGCAGCAGCAGTAGGAGGACGACGAGGGAGAGAGGGAGCAAGGAGAGACAAGGGGGGATCGAGCAGCCAGGAACGAGGGCGAGGAGGGTGGCGTGGGCTGCAGGGGGGTTTTGCAGGGGTCTCCGATTCGTCCGCGGGGTTTCAGGGCACCCCTCCCCGCGGCCGCCCGATTCCTGATTCCTGGCGCTGCGATATGGCACCCTTGAGCCGACGCGCGCGCGGAGCTGTGATGAGGCCAGGTCGAGGATCGTGAGAAGACGGGGGAATGAGGGGTACGACACAAGGTACCAACGCTTCTCATTCCACGAGCAGGCCGAGATCGCGTAAGTAGGACATGGCCTTCGGAAGAAATGCATGTCGGGATGCACGGGGCAAAAAACTGTTGCGCCTTGTGTTATTACTTGAGAAGCTGCTGGCCCGGCGGGAAAAAAAAACTGGCCAACGCGAACCACCACTGGCAGCGCGTATACCTTCTACGCCTGAACGGGCTAACGGACTGAACGAAACTCTGGCCAGGACGACGAACACCCTCGGGGGGACGAGGTAGAGGAGGTGGGCGAAGAGGAAGAACAGGCGGAGAAGAAGGACGAAGGAAAGGGGCAGGACCCCAAAGCTTCAACGCTCTCGCACCGCGATCCTCAGGCTACCCCTGGAACCTGCAGGCCGCGTGTCGCGCGTCACTGGACACTGAGATCGGGGGTCAAGGGGTCTTGGGTGAAGCTGCTTTAAATGTTGCAGAGGACTCCTTCCCGCTGGATTGACCTCAGCGGCGCGCTGAGAGGAGAGGGAGAGAGAGAGAGAGAGAAAGAAAGAGAGAGACAAAAAAAACACCACCAACACATGTACAACGGTCTCAATATCACGACAACAACAGCAACAATCAGTATAAGACTGTTCGCTCCTACTCGCCCGTGTGTCATTCAAAACGAATTATCAAAACCCTCGATAACCGCCCTTTTTGTCTTCGATCACACCCCCTTTGGGAAGATAATTTCTCTTTGCACGGGGCGGCGGGCTTAGACAGGCGGGCGAACCTGAACGGGCGGACAATCCTTCGTGGGCGTACATGTGCCCGCCATTGGAATTGGTGTGGGCCCTGCAAAAAGAGGAGGAGGAGAACGAGGGAGAGCGGGAGAAAGGGAGGGGGAGGGACGAAGGAAGAGGGAAAACGCCAGGACAGAAGCAGCGAAGAGGGGGGCGGCTGATCAGAGGCAGAGAGAGAGAGAACAAAAAAAAAAAAAGCAGAGAGAGAGAGAAAGGAAAAAAGAGAGAGAGAGAGGTAGAGAGGGAGAGAGGGGGGAGAGAGAGAGAGAGAGAGGAAAAAAAAAAACAAAAACAAAAAAAAAAAAAAAAAGGAGGAGGCAGGAGAGGGGAGGGAGAAGGGAGGAGGGAGAGGAGGTAGAGGGGACAGGGCAGAGAGGCATAAGGATGAAGGAAGAGAGGAGGGAGAGAGAAGGGAGGAGAGGAGGGACGAGGGAGGAGGGAGAGGGAGGAGGAGCAGGAAAGAAAGCGTGAACGTTCGAGGAAATCCTAAGCGAAAGCGCCGTTCCTGAAGGAACTCTCGGGCGGGAGCCCACGACAGGCGGGCGATCCCATGACGGGCGGGTCGGGCGGGTGGGACATTCAAGCGGGATGCCTGAGTATGGCGAGAGCGCGATTCCTAAGTAAATTGTGACGGCGTCCGTGGCGCAGCGTGTTTTCTGACCGTCGAAAGCGCGATTTCTAAATAAATTGTATGGAAGTCACAGGCGAGAGCGCAATTCCGGAATAAAATGTGAAGGGTTCTCTGGCGGGAGCGGGGGCCTTGATTAAATTGTACAAAGAAATCTTGACTCAATTGCGAGGAAGTCTCAAGCGGGAGCGCCGTTCCTGAGTCACTTGTGAGGAAGTCTCAGATGGGAGCGGGGGTCCTAACTAAATTGCAAGGAAATCACAAGCGGGAGCACCGATCCTAAGCTAATTGTCAAGAATTCTCCAGCGGGAGCGGGGGTCCTCAGTAACTTTGAAGGAATTCTCAAGCGGAAGCCGTTGTTTTTGCAATCCCGGGGGCCAGGGGCACAATTTGAGCATCAAGACCTTCCCTGTGAAAAAAAGGATGCGAGCGTCGAGGGGCACACTTTGATTTAGAAAAAACAGTATGCACCGGTGAGGGTGGATCCAAAATAATAGATTCTTCAGGAATGAATATTCAACAATCATAATAATGGCAGCAACAGCAACAGCAGCAACAACAACATCAACAACAACCTCCAAAATCAGAATCAAAACAACAGCAACAACAATCATAACAACAACATCAGCAACAGCAACAACAACACCACCAAGAACAGCAACAAACTAGTACGAATACTACTCCGACTACGACTACGACTACGACTACTACTACTACTACTACTACTACTACTACTACTACTACTACTACTGCTACTGCTACTGCTACTGCTACTGCTACTACTACTGCTACTGCTACTGCTACTGCTACTGCTACTGCTACTACTACTACTACTACTACTACTACTACTACTACTACTACTACTACTACTACTACTACTACTACTACTACGACTACTACGACTACTACTGCTACTACTACTCCTACTACTACTACTACTACTACTACTACTACTACTACTACTACTACTACTACTACGGCTACTACATCGACAATATCAACAACAGCAGCAGCAGCAACAACAACGACAGCATTCACAACAACGACAACAACACAAACAACAACGACAACAACAACGACAACGATAACGACAATAACAACGACAACAACAACACCGACATCAACAACGACGACGACGACGACAAGGCAACTACAACAACCAAAACATCAACAACCGCAACAACAATCTCAAAAACAACAAAGCGAGGCCGGGCTTCTTGTACCCACGGGGGCTGCTGGCGAGGACGGGTGTCTGGAGCCCTGGTCCCCAATTTCGAAGGCGCGGGGGGGGTCGCACCCGCAACCGCGCAGCAAGCACTTCCACAAGCTCGCGAAAATGAACCAATAAGAATTTCAAATTCGAGTTCCCACTTGAATTCTCACAGAACACGCATGCGCGCGCCAGCGAAGCAAGCTCCTACAGCAAACATGTCCGAATGCTACTCGAGCCGCGCGCAACTGTAATGGAATCCTACTAGAAATGCGCGCAACTCATATATAAACCGGCTCAAGCCGCGTGCAGCTCTAATAAAATATTTCTAAAATTGCGTGCAGCTCTGATAAAATCCTACTAGACCTGCGTGCAGCTCTGAAAGAATCCTACTAGCGTTGCGTGCCGCTCTCACAAAATCCTACAAGAGCCGCGCGCAGCTCTAATATAATCATACTAGAGCTGCGTGCAGCTCTAATAAAACCCTAACAGAGTTGCGTGCAGCTCTAATAGAATCCTATTCGAGCTGCGTGCAGCTCTACTAGAATCCTACCAGAGCTGCGTGCACCTCCAACAGAATCCGAGTATAGTTGCGTGAAGTTCTGATAATCCTATTCGAGATGCGTGCAGTCCCAATAATCCTGCTCGAGCTGCGTGCAGCTCTAATATAGTCCTACTAGAGCTGCGTGCAGCTTAATAGAACCCTACTGGAACTGCGCGCAGCCCTAATAGAAACCTACTGGAGCTGCGCGCAGCCCTACTACAATCCTACTGGAGTTGCGGGCACTTCTCATAGAATCCTACTAGAGCTGCGTGCAGTTCTGATAAAGTCCTACTAGAGCAGCGTGCAGCTCTAATGAAATCCTACTAGAGCTGAGTGCAGCTCTGACACAAACCTACTAGAGCTGCGCGCAGCTCTAATAGAATCCTACTCGAGCTGCGTGCAGCTCTAATAAAATCAGATCCGAGCTGCGTGCAGCTCTAATAGGTTCCTACTGAAGCTGCGTCCAGCTCTACCATAATCCTACTCGAGCTGCGCGCAGCTCAAATAGAATCATATCCGAGCTGCGCGCAGCTCTACTAGAATCCTAGTAGAGCCGTGTGCAGCTCAAATGGAATCCTAGTAGATCTGCGTGCAGCTCTACCAGAATCCTACCAGTGTTGCGTGTAACGCTAATAGAATCCTAATAGAGCGGCGTCAAGCTATAATGGAATCCGACTAGAGCGGCGCCATCATCACCATCATCACCAACATCCTCCTCATCAACATCATCAACAGCATCATCACCATCAGCAAAAGTCCGCAACTTCATCATCAACATCAACATCATCACCACGATCACCAACAAAGTCATCATCAACATCATCATACACATCGTCATCGTCATCAGAATCAGCGTCATCCCCATCGTCATCATCATCGCCATCATCATCGTCATCGTCACCATCATCATCACCATCGTCATCGTCGTCGGCCTCGACATCGTCATCGTCATCGACATCGCCATCGTCATCAGCATCGCCATCGTCATCGTCATTGTCATCAGCATCGCCATCAGCATCGTCATCGCCATCATCATCATCATCGCCATCAATATCGCCATCGCCATCGTCACCGTCACCGCCATCATCATCATGACCCTCGCCTCCAAGATGGCCCCAAGCGCGCTCCCAAGGTTCCCGAGCACGCATCAGGAGGGCCCAGGAGGCGCCCAGGAAGCCCCAATAGGTGCCCAAGAGGCTTCCAAGAGGCTGCCAAGAAGCCCCCAGGAGGCACCAAGAGGCCCCCCGAAACGCTCCAAGGGGCCCCATGGGAGCGCCAAGAGGTTCCCAAGACGCAAGAGAGGCCCAACAGAGCCCCACGACGGCCCCAAGACCGCCCAAAAGCGTCCCAAGAGCGATCCAAAAGGGACTCTTCATCTGCGTGCTGTCCACTTACTTCCCTGATCGAAGCAAATCCTCTGGGCATGATTTCTGAATGGGCTGGTGGGGTTACTTTTTTGGGGCACACGGGCGCGCGAAGCAAACCGAACGCCGAGCGCGCTAGGGCGGGCCGCGCCGCGGCCAAAAAAAAACAAGTAAGTAAGCTGGTTGGGGTATTTTTTGTTCGCGAGCACCAACGGAAGGGCCGCGCGCGCCCAAAGCCACCGCTAACAAGCAGGAGCTAAATTGCACCAGGAGCAAGAGAGAAAGAGAGAGAGAGAGAGAGAACAAGAGAGCAGCGGGAGGAGAGACTAGCCGGGGCGGGCCGCGCGGCGCTCACGGAGGGGGTGCCATCGGCAGCGAACAACCGCCGGGGAGCGCACGCCAAAGTGGCGGGTAATTAGCTGGCAGCGTGGCGCCCCGCGGTGACAGCGGCGCGGGGCAACCCCGCAGGAGATAGTGGAAGCCGCAAGCGCCTGCGCCTGTCCAAGGGGCAGCGCGCGGGGGGCAGAGCGCGGCAAGGGCTGCGCATCCCTGCAAGGTGAGGAAGCCGTCTGCGCGTCGGGCGCAGCCACCGTGGGTGGCGGCGGAACGAGCGAGTGGCGACGACCGAACAGCAGATCGCGCCGCGGGACAGGCACGTCGCAAGAAAACTGAAGGCAGCCAGCCGCGCGTCGACACCAGTGACATGACCAGCTCGCATGCAGGCGCATGCAGGAAGGGCCCCCGGAGGCCGAAAATAGCGAAAAACCTCCCGTCGTGATTTTTTCAAGGACGCGAGGGGGTCAGGGAATGACTGGGCCCTTCGCTTGGATAAGTTTGTTCACGACGGGGTCGGGCGTTGCTGCTGAGGGTAGCCCTGACCAGGCTGCCCCCCAGGATTTTTCCAAGGAGGCCCCCACGGCCTCCAGGAGGCGCCCCTCAGAAGGCCCCAGAGGGGGTTCCAGAATGGAGCGAAGAGCTGGGAAACCTTGAGGCCAGGGGCACCTTTTAGCATCCCTCGAGACGGGGGGAGGTCTGGGTCGGAGGAAATGCCCGCCCCCCCCAGCAGCGGCACCGGCGGCGCCAGGCTCCGCGCGGCGGGGTCCTCAGGCTCAGCAGCTCCAGAAGGCCAACGGTCGACTGCCTCAGAAGCCTGGCGCCCACCCCTTCTCTTCCTCCTCGTCCTCCTCGTCCTCCTCCTCCTCCTCCTCCTCCTCCTCCTCCTCCTCCTCCTCCTCCTCCTCCTCCCTCCTCCTCCTCCTCCCTCCTCCTCCTCCTCCCTCCTCCTCCTCCTCCTCCTCCTCCTCCTCCTCCTCCTCCTCCTCCTCCTCCTCCATCCTCATCATCATCTCATCATCATCTCATCATCATCATCATCTCATCATCATCATCATCATCATCATCATCATCATCATCATCATCATCATCATCATCATCATCATCATCATCATCATCATCATCATCATCATCATCATCATCATCATCATCATCATCATCATCATCATCATCATCATCATCATCATCATCATCATCATCATCATCATCATCATCATCATCATCATCATCATCATCATCATCATCATCATCATCATCAGCATCATCATCATCATCATCATCATCATCATCATCATCATCATCATCATCATCATCATCAGCATCATCATCATCATCATCATCATCATCATCATCATCGTCATCATCATCATCATCATCCTCATCATCATCATCATCATCATCATCCTCATCCTCATCATCATCATCATCATCATCATCATCATCATCATCATGATCATCATCATCATCATCATCATCATCAGCATCATCATCATCATCATCATCATCATCATCGTCATCATCATCATCATCATCAGCATCATCATCATCATCAGCATCATCATCAGTAGCAGCAGCAGCATCATCATCATCATCATCATCATAAGCATCATCATCATCATCATCATCATCATCATCATCATCAACAGCATCAGCAGCATCATCATCAACAGCATCAGCAGGAACATCATCATCATCAGCAGCAGCATCATCATCATCATTATCATCAGCATCATCATCATCATCATCATCCTTCCTCCTCCTCCTCCTCCTCCTCCTCCTCCTCCTCCTCCTCCTTTGCCTCCTCCTCCTCCTTCCCACCCTCCCTCCCTCCCTCCCTCCCTCTTCCTCCTCCCTGTAGACCCCCTGATATTTCCTGACCATCGATGATCCTGAACTTAGAAGCTTGGAAAAGTTTCACGTCTGGAGGGCACGTCGTTTTCAAAATGGAGTTTTCGCCTTAACGCCGCACACATTCGTCACAAAAAAACATTCGAGTTTCACGGATGGGAAACGTATGGTACTCACAAAGGAGCTGTCCCCTTCACGCAGCGAACGTTAATCTTCAGTTTGCCACGGCTTCACGGATGGAGGGCGGTTCGTTTTCAAAACGGGGCTATCGCATCGACGCCATGTACATTCGTGTTTAAACATAGCACGAGCTTCACGGATGGAAGTCAGGTCGTTTTCAAAATGGAACTCTCGCCACAGCAGCGCACGCATTCGTCTTAAACGTCTGCAACAGGGTCATGGATGAAAAGGGGACGCATCTTAAATTGTGGCGCTCGCCTTCGCGCCGCGCAGATTACCTTGCAACTGTTGCGAACAGCGCCAAGGATGGAGGAGGGCAATGTTTAAAATGTTGTGTTCGCCTTCGCGCCGCGCGGACGTTTCTCTAAACAGCTCGCAACAGGTTCACAGATGGACGGGCGGGTTGATCTCAGTATTGAACTCTCGCCTTAGCGCCGCGATCGTTCGTCTTGGACGAAGGGAAGTTCATTCTCAAATTGGGGTTCTCGCCTTAGCGCCGCGGAGATTCCTGCCAGTCTTGCGATAGGTTTCGAGACCAACGCTTGACCCCGAGTCGTTTTTTGACCGCCCTGAGGCCCGGCAAGGGCCCCCAGAGGCCGAAAATCGCGAGACACCTGTCGTCGCGAGTTTGTTCCCATCGCGAAGAGCCCTGGGGAGCCTCGACTGCACGCTCGACGCCCCCCCCAAAGGCCCCGGGCCCGCCGCCTCCGCCTCAGGAGCCGCACGCCGCCGAGGGCCAGCGGCACCACGGCGTCGACGCCGTCGCAGACCACGAGGTCCCAGATGCCTGGCCGCGGAGTTCCTCCTCTTTCTCCTCATCTTCCTCCTCCTCCTCCTCCTCCTCCTCCTCCTCCTTTTCCTCCTCCTCCTCCTCCTCCTCCTCCTCCTCCTCCTGGTGCGTGGCCGAGGCGGACGCGTGGTCGCCCACTTGATCTTGAGCTTGAATGCCCCGCAGGCGCAAGCCGCATGTGGGCTGCCCGGACCTGCGGCAGGAGCGTTCGGGCATCGTCGGGCCCGACGCACGGGCCCCCTCCTCCTCCCGTGCAAGGTAACGACCGACGGTAACAAAATAACGCGAATTAGCAACACGGGACTTGAATCAACACGGGAATTAACGTGAATTAACAAAATAACAAAATAACGTGAAACAACACGGGACGTGAATAACAAAATAACGTGAATTAACAAAATAACGTGAATTGACAACACGGGACTTGAATCAACTTGCTGCTCGGATCGAGGAGGCCGAGACGGGAGATGGGGCACACAGGGAGAGAACACACCCTAACACCGAGGACACACAGTCGAGGAAGCGGGGACAGGTGAAATAGTGGGCAAAGCTGTCGCGAGCACCGCGGCCTAGAAGACAGCGCGAACCACGCTCTTGAAGCCTCGCTCCCGCAGCCCATCCACCGACCATGGTTTTGATCACGCCCGCGGCCCAGGGTCCTGGAAGCTTTCGCGCAAAGCCTTGGACCGCGGCCAGCCGGGCGCCCTGGATCGCACGGGAGCACTCGGGGAACCAAGACAAAAGACGGGAATGAAAGGCGCGGTGGGAACATGGGGGAAACACAACGGCACGCTACTGGCGGGCGAGGACACGCTGGAGTTTCGCCTTGGGATCTGCACAAACTTTCGCGCCATGCTCACGCGCGCGGCGACGCGCCTCAGCCCGCACGGGGCGGCTCGGAAATCCTCGCGCCGCCTCGCGGAACGACCCGACTAAGGGTTCCGAGCCCCGGGATTGCGGCGACAACCTGCCACGGCACACATGCACCAGAGGGAGTTCCGCGAGGGCCGCGTCGTGCAGCTGCTGATGCAGCCTCGGCCACTCGGGAAGCGTCTTCGTCGCATATCGCATCACAGCGGCAAGATTCGCGACCGGCCCGCTCTGCATGGCTGGCCCTCCCCCCCACGATGCTATATTGAACAGGTCAACCCGCGGTAACGCACGGCGAGGCACCGAGAGCGACATGGCCAGACACGCGTGCTCCAGGCGCGCAAAGAAGTGAGGCAGATATATGTGGTGACTCATATGATAGCACTGTGATCGCTCGCTCGTCATACACAGAGGCCGCAGCAGCTTGTGGGCCCTTCGAGGCCGCGATCGCCGAAGTGCGATCGTAGTACTTCAAGAACGGCGCTGACCAGGATTCCCCCGTGGCCGATGGGCCTATCAAGACCCCGAAGTATTTCACCCGCGGACAAACACGAAACTCGGGCAGCTCCCTTCGGAGCACTCCTCGATGTCTTCAACGACGGCTGGCGCAAGAGGCACAAGACAACACTTCTGACTCTTGGGAACGAGAGATGCGACGCGACAGGCAGCACGAAACGCGACGGCCATGAGCTTCAACACCGATATCTTAAACAGGCAGGCGCCCACGTCGTCGGCACACGCTTCGACCTCTCTTCGGCCTGGCGCCACAATGAGCTGGTGGAGGTGACGGAGGAAGGGGTGGGAGGCAATGGAGTAGAGGGCACCCGACGCAGGGCATCCTTGGATGACCCCTGAGGATATCACAATGAGAAATCGGCCGGCGCAGGACACCTGTCCGACGCAGGAAGCACAGTCGCAGATCGCTCTGAGGAGGAGAAGCAGAGGACGAGGGAGGCACAAGCAAGAGAAGGAGCTGAAGATCCAAGACCGGGCGATCGAATGGAACGCCTGTACAAAATCGGAGCCTGCAAGGACTGGTCTCCGCACTTCAGACCTTGGTTCCATACCGGCGATGCGGGGCGCCGTGGCCAACTCCAAAATGTCGCAACCAAAACTCCCCCCTGGGGTAAATCCGCCGCGGCGGGCGTCTACAGTTCAGGAAGGCGCCTGGACAGCCCCGAAATACAAACGGATATTGAAATCGTCACATCACTGGTTTTCAAGCCTACCGGGCGGGCCTGCAAGGCCTCGCATGAAATCAATCCCCCTCGCCCCCGTCGGCCCACTTCGGGACCCGCGCGCCCCTCAGATCGCTAAGGCCGGAAAAGCACAGTTGCCCCGCTAGACACCAACGAAGCGCCTCTTCCAACACTTGCGCCCCCTGCGGGCGGTACCTCCATGCCTGGCAATGTAGCACATCAGGTCCAGCGGCGTTGACGGGCGCTCTCGGAAGCTTGAACGGGGCCGACCTCGCGGCGGGCATCGGGAGGTCCAGGAGGCCACCCTCGGGGGCGAAGCGCGACAGGCACTGGTCAGCAGCGGCCTGGTCGACGACTTTCGCGCGAAAGACGGGGGCCCAAGTCTGCGACAGTTCGGCGGCAAATATTTCCGCGGGGCCCGCGGCCTCGCGGTTGCCGGCCCCGGTCCCCTGGAGGCAGAGTTTGTGGTCGTTTGTCGCCCACGACTCCACCCTTCCCTCGAGCCCTCGGATCCCCCGTCGCATTCTCAAGCGTTTCTGGTGCAACTTCTCCGCGGCGAACGCTGCCGACGCGCGAGCACGGTCATGGCCCGCATGGTTCAATGCGGCGTTGAGCTCGCTAGAAAGAACTAAAGATTCCTCGGGCCCCACAATGCTGACTTTCTGGGCCCGGGGATCGATGTCGGGAAATCGCCGCCCTAATCCATGGGCAGCCTGCACCCGATGAGCGAAATCGAGGTCTTGTTTCCAAACAGCTCGACCGATCGATTTCGCGACCATCCGCCTCGTGAACGTCGTCGTCGCGGACGTCAGTACCATGGCGTCTCGAGAGAAACGAGCGGCCTCCCCCATGACAGTTTTGCGGAACTCACGCGTCAGCGGGGCGCCGAGGTGGTCGAGAGAGACCTGCTCCACAACTGACTTGCGAGGCGCGTGGGCGACCAGCCAGGCAGCGAGCAAAAGATGCGGTCCATGTGAGATATCGACTTCTGCGGCTGGCAGTAGCGCGTCGGCTCGGACAATTCAAACTCGACGAAATCGCGAGCGATCGCGCTGCCCAGTCGTTCCCGGGGTTTTGACACCATCGGCGGACAGGAGCAATCCGTCTTCGAAACTCACCCCCAGACAGCCCCGAATCAAAAACACAACCAGGAACAGGAGGCACCCCCGCGAAATCCAAGTCCCACATTAAGAAGGTGACGCATTTCGTCGGGCCGCGACTGGACAGCCTCACGCCCTCCGAGATGCGGCATTTGAGCTCCACGCGGGCCTCGGGGGAGATTCCTAACTTGCGCGCGTCGCAATGGGCGACGGTGACCCCCTCGCTCGGCAACTCCGCGCCCCGTCTGCAGACCCGACCCACGACTAAGGCCCCGCACCCCATCCTCGGGGGGCTCGGGAGGGAGCGGCAAATCTGGAAAGAGGGTGACGACGCCTCCTCGGGAGCGACGCGCGCCAGGATGATAAAGAAAATCACGCAGCTCACGCCAGGAACCCCGCGCCCCCTGCGCCCCCACGAGCGGCCCAGGCGCGAGCAGGTTCGAGAGGCGCGCGAGCTTCTTCGAGCGCGGCGGCAGGCTGCGGCGAAACAAAAACCTCGCGCCCCAGGAACCCAGCGCCAGCGGCACGCCGACTCCCCCCCTGGGCTTCCAGACCTGGAGGAAGGCGTTCAAGACTCCACGACGGCGCGGCCGCATCGCCAGCGACAGCCGGCTTGGCAACGCCCTCGATCTGCCCCCTGGCGAAGCCCAGCTAACGGAGGCCGCCCAGATCCACCGCGGGACCGCGGCGCCGCTGTCCTCGGGCGTGATCTTGCAGAAGGGCGCCCACTGGCACGAGAGCTCACCTCTGGACTCGTCCATGAAGATGCGGCGGTTCGGGCAGGTGGACTCCAGAGCTCTTTTCGCGCGCCTCAGCGCCAGCTCGCGTTGCACCTGGAACGGGCTCGTGTCCTCGCTGATGCGGAGCTCCTGCCGCTGGCTGGACGCGTCGGCGACCGAGAACCTGGCCCTTTCGAGCCACGACGAAATCGCATTGGAAACTTCTCCACGGGTAACCATAGTCGGCGACCGAAAAAGAATGATCAATGGATCAGGCTCCCTGTCGCATGCAGGATTGATGGGCTTAGACTCAGGCTTGTCGTGAAGCAGGAAAGTCAGCTGCTTCTCCATGCGCGTGATATTGAGCTGATGTGCGTCCAATCTCTCGGTGTTGATGCGACAATCACTATCCACCTTGCCGATACGTGTTTCGACCTGTCAAGGTAGCGATCCATAACTGGCATGTACCGTACTGGCCAAGCTCGTGACACTCTCTCCATCTTGGCCACCGCTGCCAGCAGCTCAGCTCTGGCGTGGTCGGCCTACCTCTTGAGCTCGGTGTCCGCGCCCCTTTCAGCACACGGTGTGGCGGTACCGTGCGTTCACGAACAACAGTAGTACGGCCACTGCCAAGGCTTCCAGCAGGAGACATGAACCCATCCTCTTCGTCGCCCTGTGTGCCTGCACCAGCACGGGCGGCTCTCTCGCGCTCACGGAAACGCGTGCTGTCACGAAGCTTGCGGTGTCCCACTGGCTCCTGCGATGGGAATGTCGGCGTGGCCTCGATCGGCTCCACCAGACGGCGGCGCTCCTCAGCCAATGGATCAACATACATGAGACTGGAGAACGGGAGTGCTGGAGACTGGGAGGGCTCGAGAGGCCGAAACCGGGGGCCACCACAGGCCCGAAATGATTCGGAAGAAGCCTACAGATAGGCCACAAAGCTAATCGCTGGTTCTCGTGCGTCTATAGCATTTCACAATGGTTAACCTTGAGCCAAAATGACTACGAACCTCCTCCTCCTCCTCATCATCATCATCATCCTCCTCCTCCTCCTCCTCCCCCTCCTCCGCCTCCTCTTCCTCCTCCTGTTCCTCCTCCTCCTCCTCCTCCTCCCCCTCCTCCTCCCCCTCCTCCTCCTCCACCTTCTCCTCCTCCTCCTCCTCCTCCACCTCCTCCTCCTCTTCCTCCTCCTCTCCTGCCCCCTCTGCTCTCTCGGGCGCACGCCGACGACTTTCTTACCGAACCACCCCAACCCAACCCGAAGACCCACATTCTGGGTCGGGGAGTGTGCGGGTTCCACGTGTTTTTGATTGTGTTTCCCGACGCCCCCCTCCCCCGACGGGAAGGGAGGGCAAATGGGGGCCTTCGGGTTGGGTTGGGGTTGTTTGGTGGGCGGCTGAAATAGATTAAAAAATATAGATCTGTCGAGTGGGCGCCACATCCACGGATCGGGAAGAGCACCGCCCGAAATACGGCGTCAGTGCCGCCCGATTCGGCGACTGAGCGCGCCGTTTGTCCAGGAAGGGGATTCGCCGCTACTCTACGTGGCCTTAATCCGAATTTAGATTCCCTTGATTCCCTCATCCCCCCTCTGCTCCATCCCCCATCCTGTGCTCGTACCCGGTGGGGTCCGACCAGCCTCCACCTACGGAGAGAATTGTCAATCAAGGCATTACCACGGCCAACCCCTGGCCAACACTGGCCAACCCTTCTCGGCAATGCAATGCAAGGTGGAAGCGAGCGGACACACTGGGATTGAGCTTCCCAGTATCAACGCTGGCAGCGCGATGGCCATCGAGTGCGAGCGGGCACGTTTGGAGCGCGCGTCTTGGCAAGATCCTCGGCAACAACACTGGCAATGCGATGTGCGTCGAAAGGGAGCTGGCTCGAGCGAGACTCGCAAACGCCCTGAGGGACGAGTCTCCTCGCAGCAATGCTGCGTGCCACAGGCGCCGCAGCCCCGTGCGAAGGAAGAGCAGGCATCACAATAAAGGCGCAGCCGCCCCAAACGGAGAGCGACTGCGCTAACATCGCCGTTCGTGTCGTGTCGGTGTGGCGCCTGGGGGCGCCCAGGGTGCAACTGTGCAGCGCCCGAAGGCGTCTGGCCACGGTCTGCCCCTGTGTTCCACGATGCAGGGTAGTGCCCGTCCAAGTCTCGCGGACGGCTTCGCTTATGAAATTGTAGCCACTGCGTCGGGTCGTCGTCGTCCCGTTAGGAAGCACAAGCGAGCATGTACTGTTTGCTTCAGGGAGAGCACGTGTGCAGGAAGGACGCCGTAGATCTCCTCGTCACACTGATGTGGCTCCAAAGCCCGAGTCCGCACCGTCTGGGGGAGCATCCGGAACTCCTCGTCGGACAAGCGGCGGCACACGAATACTGGTCGCTGTCGGAGCGACCGCTCCAGCTTGAAGCTCACGGGGTGGTGCCTGATAAGGCTGATCTGGGAGCGGGGCGGCGGTGCTGACGGTGAGGACCGGGATCCTGTCCGTAGTCGGTGTCGCGTCGGTCTGTGTGGTCTGCGTGATGGTCGCGGGCGTGACGGTGAACTCGGTGACGTCGTCAGTCTGAGTGCTGCAGGTCTGGTGGCAGGGCAAGGTCGGAAAACGCTGCCGAGTGAGAGGCTGGTGCGGTAGGCATGCGTGCTGGGCGGCACCAAGGGCACAAGGGTAATTGAAATGGATATCGGACGTGGAAGGCAAATAGGAGGCCACATGCGAAACCCCAGCACCCCGCGATTTCTGAGGGGGGAGGTGGGGTTCACGTCGTTCAGGACCTCCCGAGCGAAGTGAACCCCACCTTCCCCCTCAGAAGTCGTGGGTTGGTGGGGTAGGGTTCGCATGTGGCCACCGAGTATAAGTAAAGAGCTCGGGGGTAACGGCCCGGCTGGTCACCATCGAAGTCTGGATCGCGGGCTTCCTGCAGGCCACCATCGGCCTGGACACGGGGTTCCCTTGCGCACGACATGGCCCCGTGCGGCCAGGCCTGCTGCAAGGTCTGGCTGAGAGTGTTGAACCCCTCCGCCAGCAGGCGGGGCGGCGCTCTCTTGGGCACGTAAACAGTGGACGAGAATTGGTAGGTGAAGCTTCTCCATCTCGACTGGCCCGACCAGGGAGTGGGACTTCGCCATTCTTGGCACCGAGGCGCTCAGCCGCGCAAGGGGAGGGCCCCCAAATGAGGCGACTCATCCACGCCAAACGGCTGGCACGCTAAGAAAAAAGCATTCCTGCCGACAACGCTAGCAATGCGATATGCGACGCCCGCGAGTCGGCACGCTTGGTGCGCGCGTCCTGGCAGCAACGCCGGGACCTAGAAGCGCACTGGAAGCAAGCCAGCACGCTCGCGAACCTTCGAGCCGACTCGATAGCAACGGGCCAGCCGACCCAGCACTGAAGAACGCGACGGTACGAAGCCATCGGCCTATGGCGAGGTGGCACCAGCCCAATGGCGACACAGGTCCTGGCTAAAGCAAGCAAACATACACGACCGTCGATGGAAGAACCCACAGACCGTCACTAACTGCAAGGTCGAAACACGCGGGCTTCGAGGGGGAGGAGAGAGGAGGAAGAGAAAGCTTTGACAAAATACATGCGGCGGCGAATTGATGGTTTCCGAGACCCACAGGGGGTGTCAAGATTGATTGAAGAAACATACAAACGCAAATGTCACTCAAGACGGTGGCTCTACCGAGATTCCGGCACGCTGGGAAGGCATCAAAAACAGACCCGACCAAAAGATCAGCTTGGGATTAACGCAAGTAGGTGGATACGTTCCACTGCGGGATACAGAACCATGGAATAGCCTTGAGTAATCTAGAGTAGAGAAGGGGAATGCAGGGAGTACATTATGATGCCGTCCTAGCCTCAAAATTACCCTGCGACGTACCCAACCCACGTGCATCACGTGGCAAGAGGAGTAGGCCAACATTAGCAGGAGCAACGAAAATTTAGGCGATGTGAATTGCTGTGCAAACTACATGGGATGCGCACGCATTGCACGGCTCACAGGACGAAGATCGAAAGAACGAGGATTAAAGTCCCAGGCTCGCGTATGACGTCACTCCGCTGGGCCGCCCAGCAGCACTCGAAAGTGGTGACGGTTTCGCAGATCGCAGCCCCCCAAGGATGGCGAGGTCTAATCTGAATCCGAATCTGTCCCCACTCCGCTGGGCCCTCCAGCAGCCCTCGAAAGTGGCGACAATTTCGCAGATCGCAGCCCTTCGGGGATGGCGAAGTCGAGCCTGAGTCTGCGTAGGACCCACTCCGCTGGCCCCCCAGCAGCCATCGAAAGTGGCGACGGTTTCGCAAATCGCAGTCCCCCAGGAATGGCGAGGTCGAATCTGAGTACCCCACTCCGCTGCCCCCCCCAGCAGCCCTCGAAACTGGCGACAATTTCGCACATCGCAGCCCCCCCCAGAGATGCCGAGGTCTAATATGAGTCCCCGTGGGGGCTCACTCCGTTGGTCACCCCAGCAGCCCTCGAAAGTGGCGACAATTTCGCAGATCGCAGCCCCCCAGAGATGGCGAGGTCTAATCTGAGTCCCCGTGGTGCCTCACTCCGCTGGGCCCCCTAGCAGCCCTCGAAAGTGGCGACGGTTTCACATCACAGATCGCAGCCCCCCAGGGATGGCGAGATCTAATCTGAGTCCCCATCCCCGTGGTGCCTCACTCCGCTGGACCCACCAGCAGCCCTCGAAAGTGGCGACAATTTCGCAGATCGCAGCCCCCACAGATGGCGAGGTCTAATATGAATCCCCGTGGGGCCTCACTCCGCCGCTCCCACCAGCAGCCCTCGAAAGTGGCGACAGTTTCAGAGATCGCAGCCCCCCCCCCAGAGATGGCGAGGTCTATTATGAATCCCCATGGGGCCTCACTCCGCTGGACCCACCAGCAGCCCTCAAAAGTGGCGACAGTTTCACAGATCGCAGCCCCCCAGCCCCCAGGGATGGCGAGGTCTAATCTGAATCCCCGTGGTGCCTCACTCCGCTGGACCCACCAGCAGCCCTCGAAAGTGGCGACAGTTTCACAGATCGCAGCCACCCCCAGAGATGCCGAGGTCCCTGTGGTGCCTCACTCCGCTGGACCCACCAGCAGACCTCGAAAGTGGCGACAATTTCGCAGATCGCAGCCCCCCAGCGATGGCGAGGTCTAATATGAGTCCCCGTAAGACGTCACTCCGCTGAACCCCCCAGCAGCCCTCGAAAGTGGCGACAGTTTCACAGATCGCAGCCCCCCAGGGATGCAAGAGCAAAGAGGAGGAGGAGGAGAAAGGAGGAGAGGAGGGGGACGGGAAGGAGGAAAAGGGAAGACGCGACCGCAGTGCTCTATTCAAAACGAGTACCCAACGCAGGAGGGTTGGGAATAGTGGCCACATCCCATCCCCGAGAGGCCCTCAAAGGCCCCACAAGGCCCCAAAAGGCCCCCAAGAGGCCCCGAAAAGGCCCAAGGAGGCACCCAAGAGGCCTCCAAAAGACCCCCGGAAAGCTCCCGAGAGGTCTCATCAACCTTCTCCTCACGCCTGTTCCCTTCCTCTCCTCATCCTCCACTTCCCCACGTGTTCCCCGAAGGGCTCCCACAACGGCTAGGGGAACGCATGGTCCAATAGCGTGGCCAAACTTTGCCTAACCGTTGGGCTACACAGGCGTATCCTGAAAGGCAGGGGGCGGCGGTGATGTGCCGTAGGCGTTTTCGATCGTGTCTCTGGCAGCAGCGGATGCGGGCGGCGCTCATTCTGTGGAAGACTGGACCCGTCGTGCCGCTCTCTTTGCCGAGCGGCGGTACGGATGGGCGCGAGGCATGAGCGATGAACACAGGCACGGTGCTGTTGATGAGCTCTGAATCCGATTTTCCAGGAATGGGGTGGGGGCGGCTGGGTTCCCTCCTCCTCCTCCTCCTCCTCATCTACCTCCTCTTCTTCTTCTTAAGATTAGCATTGGCATTATGAGTATTCGTGTTATTATTCATTGCTCATATTCTCTTTTGTTAGTACTGTCTTACTCTTATTACTATAATAATAGTATTAGTAGTCGCAGTAGTAGTAGTAGTAGTAGTAGTAGTAGTAGTAGTAGTAGTAGTACTAGTAGTAGTAGTAGTAGTAGTAGTAGTAGTAGTAGTAGTAGTAGTAGTAGTAGTAGTAGTACTAGTAGTACTAGTAGTAGTAGTAGTAGTAGTAGTAGTAGTAGTAGTAGTAGTAGCAGTAGTAGTAGTCTAGTAGTAGTAGTAGTAGTAGTAGTAGTAGTAGTAGTAGTAGTAGTAGTAGTAGTCGTAGTCGTAGTCAGTAGTAGTAGTAGTAGTAGTAGTAGTAGTAGTAGTAGTAGTAGTAGTAGTAGTAGTAGTAGTAGTAGTAGTAGTAGTAGTAGTAGTAGTAGTAGTAGTAGTAGTAGTAGTAGTAGTAGTAGTAGTAGTAGTAGTAGTAGTAGTAGTAGTAGTAGTAGTAGTAGTAGTAGTAGTAGTAGTAGTAGTAGTAGTAGTAGTAGTAGTAGTAGTAGTAGTAGTAGTTAGTAGTAGTAGTAGTCGTAGTAGTAGTAGTAGTAGTAGTAGTAGTAGTAGTAGTAGTAGTAGTAGTAGTAGTAGTAGTAGTAGTAGTAGTAGTAGTAGTAGTAGTAGTAGTAGTAGTAGTAGTAGTAGTAGTAGTAGTAGGTAGTTAGTAGTAGTAGTAGTAGTAGTAGTAGTAGTAGTAGTAGTAGTAGTAGTAGTAGTAGTAGTAGTAGTAGTAGTAGTAGTAGTTGTAGTAGTAGTAGTATAAAGACTATCATTATCATTATTTCCATTCGTATCAGCATTATAATGTGTAGCCTTAGTAGCAGAACTATGGGTAATTCGCCGGCCCAACGGGCCAGGGCGTGCTAAGATCTCCGGTAACTGGTTAACAGTATTAACAGTATTAACAGTATTTCTAGTTCGCGCGCGCGGGGCGGCCCCTGGGGGTCCCCCGGCGAAAAGTACCCCGACCAACGCCCAGTCGCCGCCCGACCGCCGCCCGACCAAGTCTACTCAGAGATGGTTTTCCTTCTGGGTGCGGCCTCTCAGGCTCCCCAGAGCGCGCTCAGAGTGCCCCAAGAGGCCCCCAAGACTGCCCAAGAGGCCCCCGAGACGCCCAAAGAGCGCTCGAAGACGCCGAAGATGACCCCAAGACGGCCCAAAAGGCCCCCAAGACAGCCCAAGAGGCCTCCAAGACGCCCCAAGAGCCTTCCAAGAGGCCTCCGAAGAGAGCCCCAAGAGGCCAAAATCGTTGATTTTCATTGTTTTTTCGATGTTTTTTGTGTTCTGGCTTTTTCGGCTTCCGGACGCTCCAAGACGGCCCAAGAGGCCCCCAAGACCGCTCCAAGACGGCCCACGAAGCTCCCAAGACGGCGCCGAAACGACCCAAGAGAGCCCTCAAGACGGCCCAAGTGCCGCCCAAGACGGACCAAGAGGCCCCAAGACGGGCCCAAGAGGGACTCAGGAGGGATACCGAGAACTCAAAAATGGAGCCCTCCGTCCCAGAAGGCGCCCAGGAGGTCCCAAAGAGGCCCCAAGAGGCCTCCAAGAGGCCCCAAGATGTCGCCAAGAGGCCCCAGGAGACTCCCAGGAGGCCCAAAAGAAGCCCCAGAAGGCTTCAAACATGTCTCCCAGGCGCCCCCGAACGGCCTCTCAACAGACCCCAAGAGGCCCCCCAAAGAAGCATCTTGACGACGACTCTATTTCGCCCCATCGAGAGACGACCCCCAGGGAACTGCTTCACCATCAAAACTCCCCACGCAACGCGTCCGAACGACACCCGCCCCCAAGAGCGCAACATGGGCAACGAACACACAGACAAAAACCAGCGATGCCATATCACGGGCCGGCAGAATGAGCGAAGCGATTCAATAATGCCATCAGCAACATCGCATTATTAGCCGTACTTTTCTTATTACGAATGTACTTTTCCTATTACAGAAAATAGTATGTTGATGGTTCGAATAGCTGTAACTATCAATACTGGCAACAATAGCATTACGCTACCGAGGAACCCCACATACTTATATCATGGCTGGAGTGATGATAGCTGAAAAGAAGCATGTGAGAATGATGTTGGTGGCCGTTTCCTGCGCGCCCCCTCTGATGTCGAGAAAATGACACGCCTGCTGCGCCGTGCGAGCCTGCAACGGATAGAGACCGCACCCCACGCGCACCCCCCTCTGTTATCGAGACTTTGCCATGCCTGCCGCGCCCTGCACGCCTGAAACGCGTAGAGACCGCACCCCCTGTGCACCCCCTCTGGTGTCGAGAATTCCCACGCCTGCCATGCCCTGCGCACCTGCAACGCATAGAGACCGCACCCCCTGCGCACCCTCCTGGTGTCGAGAAAATGCCGCGCCTGCCGTGCCCTGCGCGCCTGCAACGCATAGAGACCGCACCCCCTGTTCACCCCCTCTGGTGTCGAGAATTCCCACGCCTGCCGCGCCCTGCGCGCCTGCAACGCATAGAGACCGCACCCCCTGCGCACCCTCCTGGTGTCGAGAAAGTGCCGCGCCTGCCGTGCCCTGCGCGCCTGCAACGCACCAAGAGATCACCCCCTGCGCTGGCCCTATAGTCCCGGGAGAGTGCCACGCCTGCTAAGCTTTGCGACAGTGTCGTGGGTGGCGGCCGCGCTCAGAGATCCCCTGTGGTGTCGAGAAAGTGCCACAGCTGCAAAGCTTTGCGCCAGTGTCGTGGATAGCGGCCGAGCTGAGAGACCACCCCCTGCCCACCCCCTTTGGTGTCGAGAAAGTGCCACGCCTGCTAGGCTTTGCGCCAGTGTCGTGGATGGCGGCCGAGCTGAGAGACCACCCCCTGCGCACCCCCTGTGGTGTCGCGAAAGTGCCACGCCTGCTAGGTTTTGCGACAGTGTCGTGGATAGCGGCCGAGCTGAGAGACCACCCCCTGCGCACCCCCTGTGGTGTCGAGAAAGTGCCACGCCTGCTAGGCTTTGCGCCAGTGTCGTGGATAGCGACCGAGCTGAGAGACCACCCCCTGCGCACCCCCTGTGGTGTCGAGAAAGTGCCACGCTTGCTAGGTTTGCGCCAGTGTCGTGGATAGCGGCCGAGCTGAGAGACCACCCCCTGCGCACCCCGTGTGGTGTCGAGAAAGTGCCACGCCTGCTAGGCTTTGCGCCAGTGTCGTGGATAGCGGCCGAGCTGAGAGACCACCCCCTGCGCACCCCCTGTGGTGTCGAGAAAGTGCCACGCCTGCTAGCTTTGCGCCAGTGTCGTGGATAGCGGCCGAGCTGAGAGACCACCCCCTGCGCACCCCCTGTGGTGTCGAGAAAGTGCCACGCCTGCTAGGCTTTGCGCCAGTGTCGTGGATAGCGGCCGAGCTGAGAGACCACCCCCTGCGCACCCCCTTTGGTGTCGAGAAAGTGCCACGCCTGCTAGGCTTTGCGCCAGTGTCGTGGATAGCGGCCGAGCTGAGAGACCACCCCCTGCGCACCCCCTGTGGTGTCGAGAAAGTGCCACGCCTACTAGGCTTTGCAGTGTCGTGGATAGCGACCGAGCTGAGAGACCACCCCCTGCGCACCCCCTGTGGTGTCGAGAAAGTGCCACGCCTGCTAGCCTTTGCGCCAGTGTCGTGGATAGCGGCCGAGCTGAGAGACCACCCCCTGCGCACCCCCTGTGGTGTCGAGAAAGTGCCACGCCTGCTAGCCTTTGCGCCAGTGTCGTGGATAGCGGCCGAGCTGAGAGACCACCCCCTGCGCACCCCCTGTGGTGTCGAGAAAGTGCCACGCCTGCTAGGCTTTGCGCCAGTGTCGTGGATAGCGGCCGAGCTGAGAGACCACCCCCTGCGCACCCCCTGTGGTGTCGAGAAAGTGCCACGCCTGCTAGCCTTTGCGCCAGTGTCGTGGATAGCGGCCGAGCTGAGAGACCACCCCCTGCGCACCCCCTGTGGTGTCGAGAAAGTGCCACGCCTGCTAGCCTTTGCGCCAGTGTCGTGGATAGCGGCCGAGCTGAGAGACCACCCCCTGCGCACCCCCTGTGGTGTCGAGAAAGTGCCACGCCTGCTAGCCTTTGCGCCAGTGTCGTGGATAGCGGCCGAGCTGAGAGACCACCCCCTGCGCACCCCCTGTGGTGTCGAGAAAGTGCCACGCCTGCTAGGCTTTGCGCCAGTGTCGTGGATAGCGGCCGAGCTGAGAGACCACCCCCTGCCCACCCCCTTGGTGTCGAGAGAGTGCCACGCCTGCTAGGCTTTGCGCCAGTGTCGTGGATAGCGGCCGAGCTGAGAGACCAACCCCTGCGCACCCCCTGTGGTGTCGAGAAAGTGCCACGCCTGCTAGGCTTTGCGACAGTGTCGTGGATAGCGACCGAGCTGAGAGACCACCCCCTGCGCACCCCCTGTGGTGTCGAGAAAGTGCCACGCCTGCTAGCCTTTGCGCCAGTGTCGTGGATAGCGGCCGAGCTGAGAGACCACCCCCTGCGCACCCCCTGTGGTGTCGAGAAAGTGCCACGCCTGCTAGGCTTTGCGCCAGTGTCGTGGATAGCGGCCGAGCTGAGAGACCACCCCCTGCGCACCCCCTGTGGTGTCGAGAGAGTGCCACGCCTGCTAGGCTTTGCGCCAGTGTCGTGGATAGCGGCCGAGCTGAGAGACCAACCCCTGCGCACCCCCTGTGGTGTCGAGAAAGTGCCACGAGCTGTGCTGTGCTGTGCTGAGCTGAGCCGTGCTGGGCTGTGCTGAGTTGTGCTGAGCTGAGCCGAGCTGTGCTGTGCTGAGCTGAGCTGAGCTGAGCTGTGCTGTGCTGTGCTGAGGTGAGTTGAGCTGAGCTGAGCAGTGCTGTGACGAGGGGGGGAAGAGTGAAGTGTGTGTGTGTGAGTGAGGGGAGGAAGAAAGAGAGAGGAGGGGAGGTGTGAGGAGACGCGGGTGCGGCGCGGCAGGGAAGAAAACCAGAACCCCACGAATCATGTGGGGAATTATAATTGATATCATCGTGAAAACTGGCATGCTGAATTGTATTCGTCTTCTGGAAGTTGTGCTTATTATGGTTGATAGTCGCAGTAGCACCGTTATCATTAACATGGGCTTTAGCATGAGTACTTTTATTGATACTAGAATTATTCGTCGTATTATTATTCGTATTATTCGTATGAATTTCATTGAGATCCGCATCAATGCTCGTATTTCCGAGCTTCCTAATATCATAAATATACGTGTTGTTGCTACCAGCGCTATTTTTATTATAAGTAGCACCATTACTCGTAAATCTATGTGTAGTACGCGTGATTCGTATTACTAATCATGATGAACGTACCAAACATGGTGTTTTGGAAAGATTCTGGATTATGCGGGTGCCACAATGATGTTGATTCGCGGTGTTGAAATCCCAATCCCAAAACCAGCGTTCTGGTATGATTCCGGATCGCCAAGACGCAGCAGTCAGGTTGATCTGTGGCGTTGAAATTCTGAGAACAATGTTTTGGCATGCTTCAGGATCTTCAAACGGTTGTCTTCCAACGAGGCAATTCCCTCAATGGAAATGAACCGTTGGAGGAGCCTATGAAAAGGAAGCTTGGATGCAGGGATACTTCCAACATCGTTGATGACTCTTGGGTTTAAACTGGTCCTCCTCTTCCTCCTCTTCTTCCTCCTCCTCCTCCTCCTCCTCCTCTTCCTCCTCCTGCTGTTCCTCCTCCTCCTCCTCTTCCTCCTCCTCCTCCTCCTCCTCTTCCTCCTCCTCTCCTCCGCCTCCGCATCGCATCCGCTTCCTCTTCCTCCTCCCCCTCCTCCTCCTCCTCCTCCTCCGCCTCCTCCTCCGCCTCCTCCTCCTCCTCCTCCTCCTACTCCTCCTGCCCCTCTTCCTTCGCCCCATTCTCCTACTCCTACCCCATCGTGAACCATTCCGCGCGGAACAACGCATGAACTGCCCGCTGTTGTGAACACTTTGTCGGCATCCTCCGGCAACTGACGTCCTGCCGACGATTTATCTAAGTATGCCGGTCCGGTGCCTCGAGGTGGCACGTTTCCGCACGTCCACGCAACTGGTCGCGCAAGCGTGGGAAGTCTGGCCTGCCGCGTGTGCCTACATTCCGCCGGGTTTGTGCTGCATTCCGCGCGACAATGGCAGGGAGGCTCTGGTCATAACCACACGATCACCAACACCACCGTCACCATGCATCCCACGCGCTCCTCCCCCACGGAAGCGCCAGCGGGGCGGACAGTCAGGCACTTCCGCAGCTTCTTCATGCACCCAATCTCTCCTTGCCACGGGAACACCCCCCGAGGCGGCGAAGGTTACCGAAGTCCACTGGCCGCACGTATGAACTGTAGAACGCACGCGTCGCACAGGATTGCCAAAAGGCCTGTTGTGGCTCCAGTGCGATCCCACGGCGTGCCACACGACCCCAAAACGCAAATATCGCTTCAAACGTTTCATTGAATGCAAGTACTCATTTATCTATAATGAGTTGCCCCGCCCAGTCCGCGCGCGTCTCCTCGTAACCTCATGTGATTTCTTTCGTGGTGGGGCGAATCATGGGCGCCTGCCCTGGCAGCGCCTGATGTGTGAGCTGACCCGCTTTCCCTTTGCTCGCGCCCCTGATGTCGCCGCGTGCCGCATGCCGCGATGAGCGTTCTGGCCCCGGGCAGTGGGGTTCCAGGCGTCGGCCGTGTCGGAGATCTGGCTTGCCGGATATCCTTTGTTCCTCGGGCAAATGCCGCGGGCTGTGGAGACATGGATGCGCTCTGTCGCGGGCAGCGTCTGATAACCACCGCCATCCCCAACACTACTGTTGCAAGAACAACACACACACACACATACACATACACACACACACACACTCAAACCGAATGTCACCTTGCGGTTAACGAAAAAGCGGGACGCGTGCTTAAAAAATGGTTCCTCTGCTCGGGCGACTTGCAGGGGGAGTGGGGGGCGGCCGCCGAATGGAAACACACGGCGGCGGCGCCAGCGACTAACGCCGACACTGGGACGACAGCAGGGGGCCACAAGCGCGACGCAAACGGCGCCACTTCAGCGGAGGGGCACAACAGCGCCTCTGTTATAGCGGGGCAATTGGGCCAAAATGGCTACAGGCAAGAGAGAGAGAGAGAGAGAGAGAGGAGGCGCGGGAGAGAGGCGTTTCAGATGGCGAGCGGTGCTGTCATCGCTACAAACACAAAAAAGAGGTGGGGAAGAGCGGCAGAGGCAGACGGAAATGGCGCCTCCTTCTCGTTCCCCCCCCCCCCCGCCCCTCCACTACAGTGTCCTACGACGACGACGACGACGACGACGACGACGACGACGACGACGACGACAACGCCACGACGACGACGACGACGACGACGACGACGACGGCGACGGCGACGGCGACGGCGACGGCGACGGCTACGGCGACGGCGACGGCGACGGCGACGGCGACGGCGACGGCGACGGCGACGGCGACGGCGACGGCGACGACGACGACGACGACGACGACGACGACGACGACGACGACGACGACGGCAACGGCGACGGCGACGGCGACGGCGATAGCGACGGCGACGGCGACGGCGACGGCGACGGCCGCGGCGATGGCGACGGCGACGGCGGACGACGGCGCACTGCGGATGCTTCATGGGGGGGGGGGTTGCGCATACCCGCTGTAGTCGTCGATGGACGACGACGACGACGACGACGACGACGACGACAAAGACGACGACGACGACGAGGAGACGACGAGGAGACGACGAGACGACGACGACGACGACGACGACGACGACGACGACGACGACGACGACGACGACGACGACGACGACGACGCAGTACAGATGCCCAAAAAAGGGGGTGATGTGCTGCGAGCCCTGCTACAATCGACGACGACAGACGACAACGTCTACAACTACAGTTTCGACGACGACGACGACGACGACGACGACGACGACGACGACGACGACGACGCGACGACGACGACGACGCACTGCGGACGCCCCTTGGGGAGGGCGGGGGTGTGCTGCGCAGGCCCGCTGCAGTCGACGATGATGACGACGACGACGACGACGATGACAACGATACTGTGGAACGTCAGTAATCAGCCTGCGAGGGGTGAAAACTGCGCCTCGGGTGTATACGATCCCTATAAAACTTCTATTCGAAGCGCGCTCGTTTTGAGGCTGCCGTGCAGGCGGGTACACGATCCCCTCGGCGGCGCCCGCCACGACACCCTGGCGCGCGTGACAAAATAATTGTATCGCGCCCCGCGGGGTCTACTCATCAGCCCCGGGGGGAATCCATCATTTGTTAATCACGAGCTGACATTATAGGGAGGCAGAATGGGGAAGGGCACGGGGATGAAGGCGCTAGAAGTATGGGTGCGCATTGTCGGACCCCGCAGGGGGCTCCCGTTCGAGCGGGGACCCATTCCGGCAACGCATACCCATAGCCCCCACGGAATCCCACCCCGAGAAATCCGGGGACCGCATGGGTATGGGTGCTGACTGTCAGCTCCTGAACCATCATCACCACCACCACCGTCGGCCTCGTCGACTGTGGTGGCATCGTGCTCGTGGATTCCACATCAACGATTGCTCGACGAGTGAAGAGTGCGAGAGCGCACACCGAACGCACCCCTGCGGCGTGCGCAGCCCCCGTCGGCGGTCCTGGGCCTGCCGTGAGAGGCACCGGCAGTGGACCTTGACACGGCGGGTCGGCTCCTCCTGGGCCAACGGATGGGTGGTGCCGAAGGGATGGCTGTCGTGGGGGCCCCAAAACTCCTGTCGTGGGGGCCCCAAAGTCGGGGGAGCCAAAGCGTACACCGCCACCGAGCGTCCACAAGCCAGCCTTGAGCCGACCGAGGCTCGGTGGAGGTGGATGCAGCACGGCACTTCCCCGCACGACGCAGGTGCGCAAACCGGCGCGGGTCGAGAACGTGCAGGAGAAGTTGGGCTTCGGCAATGTGGGTTATGGGCCTCGCAGAAGAACGGCGTTGCAGAAGGCCTTGGACAACGCGCTGCCTTCCTACTTGGTGCGGAGCGCTAGGAAGCACTGCCCCAGCCAGGTGGCCTCGCCTGGCGGGCGCGAAGGAGCCGCGCATTAAGTCGACGCGGCAAGTCCTCTGACAGCGATGACACAAAGATACAATGATGGCAATGGCACGACGGCCTTTGTTTACCCTCAACCAAACTCCTGGCAATCATTGCTCTATGAAGTGGTGGGTGTGCCTCCCTCCCTCTATCCCTCTCACCCCTCGAACACCCCTCCTTCTCTCCCCTCAAGAGGCTGGCTCCCCAGAAGAGGCTTGAAAGCAAAAAGTTCCAGAGCACCCGACCAGCGGTCGTGCCCACAGCGCTGCCCTGCACCGGGGGCAGACTCGTCAGATGCGGATTGCCATCTCGCCCTGCCCGGCACGCGTGGATTATACCATGCCGGGCCCAAGCGAACCTGGGTGCCAGCAGGTGACACGGCGTCGAAAATTCGTTCCTGGATCCATCCTGTTCTCCTTAAAAAATTGGATGGGGGGTGGCTCTGGGAGCTTTGCGAACATCAGGAGAATCGTCTGAATTGGCAAGTGGCATACAATCCGCCACCGCGCTGGCAGCGGTTGGTGTGTGTGTGTGTCTCGGGCCCTTGCTTTTCGCTGCTGGCCTCGCTCTCGCACAGCAATACTAAGCATTGAGACAAGCATGCTTTGCTTCGCATTGGTTGAAGGATGTCACTGCGTCTCCTTGAGCCCTGCAAACAACGAATCGTCTCGTAATCCGATGATCGGCCGGAAGCTCAATGGTCCCTTCTGGGCGCCCCCGCCGCCGCCCCCCCGCCCCTGCTCCCTCCGGGGTGCCCGCCGCGACGCGAAGGCTGATTCGCGCGGCAGCGCAACTATATACATCTTCGTGTGTGCAAATGGCCGCATGTTGCTGCGAGTGGCTCAAACCTCCGAAGCAACAACTTCAAGAGGCATCAAAACAGACCACAAGGCTGCGGCTGCGGGGACACACGGAGGGAAGAAATGAGCAGGATGGGGATGGGAGGGAGGGAGGGGGGAAGTGGGAGGAGTGGGGAGGCGAAGAAGAAGGCCTTTACTACCCTCTACTTGTGTTTGCTGGGATGCCCTTGCACCCTGTCAGTTCAGCGGTTCGTTGCACTGAGCACGTTGGCTAATAAAGCCTCTGGCTTTGATGGGCAGAGGGGGGCGCCCGAAGATGTATCTCGCAAGGTGTCAGCAGTAGCCCCGGGAGCTGTGAACATGTGCGCAGCCCAGTGCCAGACATGTCGTGCAAGGCGCTGCCGGTGGCGCTGTGCGCCACGGGCTCTCGTCACAGGCGCAGGCGGCTCAGCCCAGCAAAAGCTGGGCGCTTTTGCAAAAGCCCTGCCCGCGAGACGCAGAGTCCATACACTGCGAGGATCCTGTCGAGAACGTCAACACCCCATCCATGGACACGTGCCCGTTGACGGCGAAGGGCACCATCTGCGCTTGGAACTCGTCGTGGGCGACGCACTCCAGGCACTCGGACTGCAGAGCGTCCTCCGTGGGGGTGTCAACGCACCTGATGCTCGTGGCCTCATCGGATGAGCGGCGCCAAGCGCTGAACGACGCGGTCACCTCGCGCTCGCCGCGCATGACCCACTCCTCGAAGACAGACCCAGCGGTCCGCTGGGCCTCCACGTAGCAGGTTGCCCATGGCGGGTTCAGCGCAGTCTCTTGGACCGCCTCCGCAGAGACGCCTCCTGACTGAAGCCGCGGCTCGAGGTCGGAAGCTTTGGCCGCCGCCGCGCCGCGGAGCGCATCCTCGAGCACCCTTGCGTCCGCCTCGCGCTCCGCGTCGGCGCGGCCCGCCACAGCCCGCGCGGGTGCCGTCACTGTGGCCGCAGCTGGGGCGAAGGCAGAGCCCGCACCGCCACGCGAGGCAAGGCAGCAGGCGCCTGCGACCAAGATCAGAGCGAGAGCCTTGCTGAACAACCTGCGCTGCGCCGGCATGTTTAGCTCTCGACTGCGTGCGTCGGCAGATGGGTTTCGAAAAACGCTGACAGTATGCTCCACACAGGTGCCGCCGTGAGCCACAATGGCTGCGGACTGCACCTCCAAACCTGCCGCTTGGCATAACTGATCGTCGGCTTCCAAGTCGGCGTGAGTTTTAGCTTCAGCTAGTAGCTTGAAGCGATTCTCAGTTCTCGATAACGACAGCTTGGCTTTTCGACTCTTAGATCTCAAAATTTGTGTTCAAATAGATTGCCTTCAGAAATCTACATGCATACGGTAAAAAGTAAGCCCCGACAACTATGTCCCATGCCTGATTTGAGCTAATCATGTGGTTCCGTCCTAGTCCCATCTGGAAGAAAGCAGGCCCCTAGTTGGTCATTTGACTGTCCCATGCTTTGTCTCCTAGATGCCCCAAGATTGCCTCAAGACGGCCCCCACCCCACGGACCCCAAAATTGCCCAAGACAGTCCCAAATCGCTCATAGTGGCCCAACGCTGCCCTCGAGGTGGGCCCCATGGGACTCAAGATAGCCCCATGGGGCACGAAGGCGTGCCACGAAGGCGTGCCCAGAGGCCCCCGATGCGCCCCAAGAGGCTCCAGGGTGGCCCCAAAAGGGTTCCAGAATTGCCACGTGATGGCTCGGCCTGGAGGGCTGGCGACAGAGGGTGCAGCCCTTCACATATCGTGCTGCTCCGCCCACGCACTGAGAGGCTCCGTGGAGGCTCCTCGTAGGTCCACTAGAAGCCAAACAAGCTCGGCTGCTCCGTGGCACACCAACCTTTCCGGACGTGGTGCCGCGAAGCGCTGTGGATACCACGCTGCTCCGCCGCCGCGCTGTGCTGCGACTGGTGCGTAGATGCGAGTCGGGCCCTGTGCTGCAGTCTCCCTCCCTGCGGGGTAGCCAGGGAGCCCCAGCGAATAGCGGCCAGCACGCATCGATCTGCCGATCTCTTGCTCCAGGCGACCCCTCCAGTCCAACCCCGCCCCCCACCCTTCAGCAACGTGCCGGCGCCCCAGCCCCCCCTCTCATCTTCCCATGGCGCGATGGCGGATGTGCGCGGCAGCGCGCGTGACTTACCACAGCGTGACATCAAAGGAGAGGGTATTACAAAGGTAGAACACAACGCGGAGGAGACGAACAGAAGAATGAGAATTATGGAGGATGCAGCATCTAGCTGGCAGCGACCGGCGAGAACAGCAATGAGTGGGCAGCACAGCAGTCTTGCCCCTTTGCATCAGAGCGGGAAGGAAGGGGCGCGCAAGAGTGCCCCTTCGGAGATGCCAAGAGGAAGCCGCGGAGACGCGACACCAAACCACGCCAGGGCTACGCGCTGCGTCTTCGAAGGGCAGCGGGTGCGTGAACAGGGAGAGCATCCACCTGCGCTGCCAAACCCGAGCATTCGCGGAAAACAGATCTTCAAGGCGCATCTGCTCTTTAATCATGCGACACCCCCTCTCCCAGTCGAAAGGTTGCCAACCCGAACCTACGCATTCGACCGCGGACCCCTTCTTACCCCTCGGCGCCTCGGAAGGTCTTCGGCGGTCTGTGGCGGTCCTCGGACCGTATTCGGCGGCCGTTGGCGGTGTCCAGCAGTCTTCGGCGATTTCTGGCGGTCTTCGAAGCAAAAGCCAGGAGGTTGCGTTCAACAAGGGGCCATCGGCAGCGAGCGAGGAGGGGAAGTGAGAAGGAGAAGGCCTTCTGAGAAAGCTCGAAAGTTCCCCGGCCTTCTGAGAAGTTCTCTGAGACTTCCCCAAATACACAGAGAAACTCTCAGAAGGCGCAAGGGCTTCTGAGAAGTCCCGGCGCCTTCTGAGAAGGCCTTCTCCTTCCCATTTCTCTCCCTCGCTCGCCGCCGGGGTCCGTGATCCCTCTCACGCCGTCCCCACCACAAAGCAGCGCACACCGCACAAGGCGGTGGCAAGCCCTGGACCACGCGCGGGCACCTGGTCGTGAGCTCGCCTCGGTGCTGACATGGGTGATTTGCCAGCCTGGAACATATCCCTATCCCTATGGTGGGCATCGCCTCACCACGATGTCGATCTTAGGGACTCCCTCAGTTCCTGAGGGTGCATCCCTAAGATTGTCATCGCCTTTTGGCGTGTCAATCGCAGGGATAGGGATAAGTTCGAGGTTGGTGAGTGGTCGGGGGGGAGCATGTTCTCCGCTGCGCGCTGGCCCACGACGCACGGCACCGCACGCTGCGCACACAGCAGCAAGCACGTGGCACAAGGGAACACAGCGCAAAGCAAAGGGCACACAGCATCCGGGGCCGGGCAGAGAACAACACGGCGTCAAGAACAAGGGATCAAGCAGAAAGCGGTACCCAAGCACACGGCACTACGCACATGGCATCACGCGCATGGCAAAAAGCACCATGCGAAATGCACTCAACAAAAACACACACACACACACACACGGCACCATGCACATGGCAAAGAGCGCACAGCACCAGGCACGGGACACAGCACCAAGCATCTGCGTCTGTATGTATACATATATATAGATATACACGTAGATATATGACAAATCGTGTGCTACGTGGTGGGATAATCATTTCAACCTAATGGTTACGTAAGCAAATTCTAAAACAGCCGTCGGGCACCTGGAACAACACAGGTGGGAGAAAGGGACTTCGTGTGGAAGCGATCCGTCACCGTGCCCCCTGGCACGCTGAGGAGTGCCAGAATGCCAGGTGCTGTCTGGCAGGGTTTCTGCAATCTTCTAAGGACACGCCCTCTTGCGTGCACCACCCCCTCTTCACGAGGCCACAATTCCTCGCAAAACACATAGAAGTTGCGCTCCTGAGGCCCAGATGCCTCCCGCCCAGAATGCTGCGCTGGCACGGTTGCGGAATTGCCTGAGGCAGCTGGACAGGAAGAGGTTGCACAAATGCGAGCGGCCCATGGATTACGGCGCATATCCTCGATGCGATGTTTTGTCCAAGTTGCGAAGACATGTTCCAGAGAGAACGAGCACGAGGTCTGGTCCGCACTTCACCCGCGGAAATATTGCGCGCGCCTGATTGAAAGTTCAACCAGTACCCTAGGCTGCTGCCCGATTTGGTACATGCGTAGCTTGATATACAAGAGCAACGCTTCAAATATGTATGCCTATCGTATGAGCAAGGCGCTTCGTTCGTTTCATCGACGATCAGACAGCTTGCCGTGGCCGAAAAAAGCTCAATCGAAAACGAGGGTTACACTTTGTCTCCGTGGAAGAAGCAGCTGGGAGTTGCAATGATACACCCCCGTGCGCAAGGCACTGGAAATGACCAGAAATTGATTGCCTCACAGCTTAATTAGCTCAGGAAATGCACGAAAGACTGGCACTCGACATGTCGAAAGCCCACGTATACCATCGTGATGGTGCCCCCTTTTCCTGAGAGAAGCTCTTCACTACCCTCCCACTTTGCCAGGTACAGCTCTGGCGTGATGGTATTCTTCTCGAAGAGCCGGTGCACCTCTTCGCTCAGGCGCCAGCAGCTCCTCCTGACGCTCATCTTCCCATCGAAACCCAAGAAACCCAGGGGTGTCCACTGTACGATTCGCGCAGGCACCGTCAGCGAACTGGCCAGTCGTAAGCAGTCCCAGACGGCGCCGGCTCAAACGTGGCCTGACTGGCCCCCTCCCCCTCTCACCCCTAGTCACGCCCGTGCTCGTCGGGGGCGTCCAAGAGGGGGGCGAGGGCGGCGTCCAAGGGGGGGGGGGGGGCGCGCAAATCATGGCCGGCGGCATGTGCGCGGCCCAGGGGGGGGCTGGGGACGTATTACAGTAAGAAGAGGCCCCACGAAATCTGGGGAGATATCGTGGCCGCCGCCATGAGATCCCCTCGCCTGGCCCCCCTCTTGTCCGCCCCCGATCTCGCCAGGGGATGAAAAAACTGTCTCCTCGCCCTCGGGGCTCCTCTCCAGCCGCCTGGCCACGCTCTGGAGCGAGGCGACGGAGACTGTTACGGAGGGGGTTGGCCGGCTGGGGGTCGGTCGGTCAAGCCGCCCCTGAGACTCGGGCCGTTGGCTCGCATGGGGCCCCAGGACCTTGCATCGGAGGCGCGACTTGGGGGGAGCTGAGAGGGTAGACAAGAAGCGCGTTCCACTACTTGCAAAAAAACTACTCACAAGTGGCCTGGACCCACCGGGGGAACTTTACGATACATTACACCAAGGCAGACGTATGGTTTGGCGGACGCCGGACGTTTGCGAGTGGGCACTTTGCGAGTAGTGGAACGCGCTTGGTGAGAGTGGGCAGGCCTTCTCAGAAGGCGGCGGGGCCTCCCAGAAGCACTCTGGCCTTCTGAGGAGCCATCTCTGTCTTCGGAGAAGGCTCAGAAAGCGTCTCGGAAAGGGAAAGGCCCTCTGGGCCCTCTGAGAGGGCCCGCCCCCTCTGCCTTCCCCCCGGGCGCGACGCCGATGTACGCATCGATCCGGCTCGAGCAGTCACAGACAGAGGTTGGGTCGACTTCGGTGGCATCTCATGAGAGCCTCCCGTGCCATCGTGCTGGCTCTTGCGAATAAAGACTAAGTGTAACTAGTCGACACTGAATCGACACGAATCGACGCTGATCGATCGTCATCGACGCTAAATCGGAGCTGTCCCATCGCTTACCCGACGCTAGACAACACTGACGCACCCCAAAGACGAAATGACGAGGGTAGACAAGTCTAGTTCGTCGTCGTCGTCGTCGTCGTCGTCGTCGTCGTCGGCTACCGGAATCGATGGCTCCACTGGCCGATTTGCTCACGGCACCGTGCTGCTCCCTCCCTCGGCTTTGGACGTCGGGGACCTGCCGGGCAGCGACCGTGGCGGGTCGCGCTTTCCGCGCTTGGTCGGCCGGCCGCCCCCGCCCGATGCGTCGACGGCCGAGGCGAGACGACGACGACAACGACGACGACGACGACGACGACGACGACGACGACGACGACGACGACGATCACGACGACGACGGCGGCGGCAGGACGACGACGACGACGACCAGCGGCGGCGGCCAGTGGAAACCTCCTAAATGGGATCCGGATAGCCGCGAATGGTCAACAAAAACAAGTGAGAACATAGGCAGTTCTTGAGCGGGGGAAGACGAATCTAATTGCCGCCCGAGAGCGTCAGGGGCGGGGGGGCGGTTAGCATTGAAGACCCTTACGGGTTAGATGGGGTCGGAGTCGGATGATCGCGCCGCATCTCCGATGCATCGCCGATACACCGGTGATACATCGGTGATGCATTAGTGACATCGGTGATGCATCGGCGCCATCGGCGTGGACAATAAAAGGACTCCACATCGAGCCGCATCGCCGATGCAACCGCGAGGCGGCGCTGCCCCCTGGCCCCATCTGCTTAGTCGGACCCCGCCTGGTAGGCCTGGAGGGGGGGGGTGAGGAGGGCACGAGGGACAAATGGGCGACGACGCGGACTGGCACCCACGGAGCGGCGATGACGCTGACTGGCACCCACGGAGCACGAGGGAGAGGAAGGCGAGGGAGGAGACCACGGGGGCGGCGGCACGCCTCTGGCATCGTCTTCTGCACCAGCAGGCCGAACTGAAACCTGTGCCGTGGCGCGTCCAGTCTGGTGCGCGTGCGCGCGCCATTCCCGCGGCGCCGAGCTCGACATGCCAACGCTCCTGTCAGTGGTTCGATCAGCGCTGATACTGGCAGTACCTTCAACGTCACCGGTTACAGCAACAAGTGGACCATAAAACAAACGACACCCCCCCACCTACGGCAAGAAATCTGGCGTGGGCGTCTGCGTGGCATTCGCTACGGCGCCCGAGGGGCCGCGGTGCAACACGGGGGGCCGTAGGTGGGGTGGTGTCGTTTGTTTCCTGGTCGAACGAAAGAGAGAGAGAGAGAGAGAGAGAGAGAGATATATATATATATATACATATATATATATATACAGAGAGAGAATATGCTGGAGTATGCTGAGGTGTCCACGCATGTGGGAAGCAGGGGCGGAGGGCGGGGGCTTGTCGCCATCGCCGCAGTGGCGTTCACCGCTTGCTCCTTGTGCAGGGGGTAAGGGCGTTCACGCTATGCCCGTCACGGCGCCCCGCCCTCGCCGGCTCATAGCTTCCCTCCCTCCCTCCCCTCCTCCCCTCCCTCCCTCGCTATCTGCCCTCCTCCCCTCCCTCCCTCCCTCCCTCCCCTCCTCCCTCCCTCCTCCTCCCTCCGCCCCCTCCCTCCCTCCCCTCCCTCGCCATCTGCCCCCAGCTTTGGGTTGCGCCAGAGAGGGGGGCCAGGAGGGGGGGGGAGGTGAGCGCCCCCTGGCCCAAGGTACGTGCGCGGACGAGGGGGGGAGGGGTGCCCAGGGGGGCGCGTTGAAGGAAGAAAAAGGAGGGCCACAAGAAATCGGCGAGACTGCACTGCCCCAGCA
>CAUYUJ010019032.1:0-25000 GCA_963575745.1 Prorocentrum cordatum | reverse complement strand
AAAAAAAAAAAAAAAAAAAAAAAAAAAAAAAAAAAAAAAAAAAAAAAAAAAAAGTCTGCATATCAACATGCAAACATGCATGCATACATACATGCACACATACATACATATATGCATCCTTACATACATAAACACATACAATTACGTGATCGCACGCGCGCACTAAACAAAGGAAAAAAGGAAGAGAGGGGAGAAGACGAAGACCGGAAAAGGACAAGCATGATGGTGTTGTGGCAAGTCGGCCACGCGCCCAACTCTTCAGCGCGAGCCCCTGCTGGGTTCGTGCTGGCACGGCGCGGCAGCGCAAAGGCCGCGCGCCCTTTCGGCGCGCTCGCCGGCCCACAGGCCCTTGCCGAGGACCTGGAGAGGGCCGCCAGGAAGCATCGCGGGGTAGGTGGGCAACCCTGCTGGCTCGAGCCTCACGGAAACATCCATATTTACGATCGTCTTATTAAAGCTGTCAGTCTCGTTGGCGCATTCCGACTCGGACTCAGAGTCGGACTCGGAAAGGGCGGCGACAGTGGGACCCACCGCTTCAGCAAGAGCCCGATTACCAGCTCCTTCATCACCCTCTGGTCGCCCATGAGACGAAGAAGCGGGTTGCCCCGCAGGCGGTGTCTCACCCGCCTCTCCATGGTATTCTCGATTGTGTATCTTCAGGCGGCGATTGATGTAGAGGTGCTGCCAAAATCGCTCGATCCGTTTAGCCTCGCCCTCCGCAATCGGCCGGCAATCAGCTTTGGTCGAACATTCTGCAGGAGAAAGATTGGGCGGATCAAACCATGCGACCCAGACCATCTCCACGAGACCAGACCCACGGCGTTCCCTCAACATTAAGGTTCCTTGACGGTCGCCCCATCGGACCCGCGGGGCTGCGGTCAGCAAAATGTTCGCCAGGGCTGACAACGCAACGGTAGGTATCTCGGTCACTAATGATGGCCCTCTTGAGGTCCCTTCGCTCCAGACTGGAGGCCGCCCTGGCGACCTTGCCCCTGCTGGCGCGACCAATTCTGCCATCATCACCCAGAGCAACATTGCGGAGTGAATGCCAGTGACGGATGTCATGTTCGGCCCAGCCTCGGTCGAGCCAGCGCTGCATCACGTTGGGCAGTATATCCAGACGGACCAGCCCACGATTTCCATAGCTGACAAGGCGCTGCACGCCTCGCGTTTCGGGCCCAGCTGGACGGTCTCCTATATGAGGCGGGCTTCCCCGCGAGCGCCCCCTTCTCGGCGGAGCCCCTGGGACCCTTGCGCCAGAAGAGTTGGGGCGCCGCGCGCCGCTGGAGCGAGCGCGGGGGCGCCCGCGCGAGCAACTCCGACCGTGACGCCGCATGCGATGACTCTCAGCTCCCCATGCATCTTCGCCATCATCTGCGCGAATCACCCGTCTCCAAACTGGGCGGCTCGCAGAACGGCCACGCGCCACGAACGTGAGAAGATGGCCTTCGCAACGCCCAGGCTCGCACTGGAAACGGTCGAAAAGATCACCAGCATTTCGCGGGTTTCCCCGCAGGGGTCGTCGTCGTATGATTCTCTGTCTATTGGATTACCAATGACCAGCGGATGGAGCATCAATTATACATCCTCCTCTGCCGCTGGACTCGCGGCTTCAGAATCCGCGGGCGCCCCCGCCATGTCGCGGTCTACGTCGGCGGGCAAGTGGAAATGCCCAACGAAGTCGACATGCGCAGGTTGCCCCGCGACGGGCAAGCCCAGCCAGTCTGCCAGGTTGACGTCATCATGGCCCACATAGCTCTCTTCGAAGAGCTCGTCGGCACATCTCTCGAGGGACATGCCGGCACTTAGATGCCAGGCGGCCACGAAGTGGACAGCGGCAGCAGGGGCGTCTGCAGGGACGGTCTGTAGCGGCAGTAATCGCGACTAACAATTGACACACTGCATGTCCGAATCGGATTGAGCCACATGCATTTACGGACCCCTGCCACCCCCACCGCCTCGGGGGCACTCACGACGGAAATGTTATGCACTATGGCAGATGTCACATTCCATCATTCCATGGTTTCACCGTTGGTATCTTTCGGTTTGCCCCGACGTTCCGTACCCTTTTCCTGAAGTATGCCCACGGTCTCTACCTGCCCCCAGGAATAGTTCTTCGCATCGCGGTCCGGCAAGGGATGCCAGGAATGCCAGCATACCTCTACCATGCAGTCGCCGTCGTCTACCCCTGCCCGCGCCTCCCCCCCACCCCCCCCCCTCATTCTGAGTGCCCGTCGGATAGCGCGTCGCACCTTACGAACTGGTTTCTTCATAAACGCTTCCGGCGTTTATGTTTCTGGAATCCTAGAAAAAGCCATTTGTTCCTGTTGTTCTTCTGTAAGATACACAGGCACGTCGGAATAGTCTACGGCAACCGCTTCGTCATCTGATTCCGCGTCAGCGTCGCTTCGAGAGTCGAAGTCAGACTCGGCGGGCCGCAACGCTGAGCCTACAAGGGCAGTGGCTTGCGCGGGGGCCGCCGTTGCCGACGGCCCCTGATATCTAGCCCAGGAGTCTCGCGACCCCGTAGGCCGACCACCATTTTGGGCCAATAAGGCGGTGGTCTCTGTCGGTCGTGGATGATCATTCCAGACGTTTGTAGCAGGTTGCCCTGCATTAATGTCAGTACGAGAGGTTTCGGCACGGTGACCGCGGCTAAAGATACCACCGCCACTGCCGGGGCTCGACCTCACGCGTTCTGGTAGAGTATCACATTGTTGTTGGTTCCTCGGCATCTGGCGGTTGAGTGGCTGTAGGCGTCACGCACGCGACGCCCCCACTCCTAGAACAGGATGACTGTTAGGATTTGTAAGTTGGGGATGTTAAAGGCTGCGGTCTCAGCCTCGTAGCGAGCTATCTCGAAGCGCGCTAATGTCTGGTCGATCCGTTCTCCCGCACGGACGCGAAAGTCAATGAGAGCAGTTCCCGCGCTGACTCGGCGCTCCTCCTCTAAGTTCTCAAACTTCGCACTGGGGAGGAACATGATGCAAGTGGCGCCGTCAGCGTGGCGCCCACCAATATTAACGCCAAAGTTGATGACTGCACCCTCATGGCCATGGTCCGCGCGAGGCCTCCCAGACCGCGCTGCAGCGCCGCAGCCTGTTGGGAGGGGGTCACGTTGCCTGCGGCCACGTTGATCCACGCATGTGCCCCTCGAACGAATTCGCGGAAAGGCACCTGACTGGCAGGGCCCCAGCGGGGGCCAGTTGTTCTTGCGTCGTCTCCACCACGCTGCACGCGCCTTACAGCACACCCGATAGCGACCCACAGAAAGCCAAATATAGTAATACCAATCCAGTGGCCCCGTAGGCCGTGGTCGGACACTCGCGGCTGGGAGGCTCGGCGTTGCGTCGCAAGCCTGCGCGGGGGTGGAGGCGGCACAATGTCGCATCGCATGTTGCCATGCATGGTGTCTTCAAAAATGCTCCAAGTGGAGCAGGTGGGTGGACTTCAGGCGCGTAGTTGCGCGGGGAAAGAGGATTCCTGTAAGAGGCCTCCGCGAGAGCGAAGGCAGCGCTGCAAGTGTCCTTGCCGCTGTGCATTGTTATACACATCCCTCCGCGCAGACCCACTGCACCCTGATGTTCCACCGTGTCAGTGGCCCACCGGATAACACCGTAGATGGTGAGGAGTAGAGCAAGAGCTGACCACCAATAGGCCAGCTCCGCTACCAAGTTTGAAAAGGGGTTGGGAGGCCCAACCAGCAGCTTCGCCTAAGGCGAAGCCCATATCCAACTCTGTTGTACCGTAGTAACGATAGCCCCAGAAGTAGGAGATCGTCGCGGGAACGACGGGCCATCTCAAGCGAAGATGTTTTCGGTCTCGATGGCAAGTAGCGCGCCTCGCGACGAGGCGCAATTATATTTCGGCGGCCGGCCGCTTGAACACAAACGGCCGCGGACAAACGCTCGCTGTCTCTCGCCTTTGCCCCAGCTCCCTTTAGAGTCCCACGTGAATTTTTCGGGCACCCCAGGACGAACCGAGTAAGAGAGCCCAAAGAGGCCCCCAAGACGGTCCGAAAGGGCCCCGAGTTGCCAAACGATCGTTCCGAGACGCTCAAGGTAGCCCCCACACGGCCAACGAGGCCTCCAAGACGCCCCAAGAGGCCTCCAAGAAGCCTTCCAAGACTCAAGAGGGCCCCAAGATGTCAAAATTAATGATTTCCAAAAAGCTTTTGAGGGTTTGGCGTCCTCGCCGTTTCAGCTTCCCGACGCCCTCAACTGGCCGACGCCCACAAGACCGCCCCAAGACGGCCCAACAGGCCTCCAAGACGCCCCGAGACGGCCCCAGAGGCCCCCAAGACGGCCCCGGAGGCGCCCAAGACGGCCCAAGCGGGCCCCAAGACGGCCCCCCAAACGGGCCCAAGAGAGGGTGCGCGAACAGAATTAGCCTGGCGAAGGACCCAACCATATGCAGCTGTGAGTACCGCAATTGTGAATACCTTTTTCGGTGGCGCTCCCTATGGAGCCACGAACCGCATGAGGGGTGCGCCGACTTGCGTGGCGGGGTACACAACACGAACGAAGACGATAGGTCTAATTACGAGAGACTGAGCGCGGGCGAGTGTGAGCGCGAGGGAGTCTGAGTGTGAATTAGTCTGCGTGCGGGTGGGTAGATTTGCATGAATGCGAGCATGGCCACGCCTGGCGTGTATATATATATATATCATATTTATGAATGTGAAGGGTCACGTATGCCTGACCCTGAGAATTCGTGACACTGAGCGTGGCCGCCGCAGGAAGCTTCCCCTGAAACCCCGACAGCAGCCCCCGCACGCCGCGACGACCATGTCGGCACGCTCCTCACGAGGATCGCGCCCGCTTCATCCCGTTTTTGTTTCTCCCTCCTTGCCCGCGCACGCCCATGTCCAAGGCTGTGGGCGCGGCGCCGCGCGGGGTCCCCGCGACGCGCGTCGGTCGCCCCGGAAGGGTCCGGGCGAGGGCGCGCGGGTCGTCCGCTGCGCGGAGCAGAGAGGGCTAGCTGGCTGGCTGATAGCGGGCAAGGCTGCGGCCGCCGGGCAGAGCGACGACGGGGGCGACCGAGGCTCTGGGCAGAGCGCAGCGCGGAATTCCCGCGACGCGCGCTGGTCGCCCCGAGACGGTCCCAGCGACGCCATGCGAGCGGGCACGAAACGTGTGCGGGGTGTGCCAGAATGGGGCGGCGGCGCCATGCGAGCTGCGCCACTGGGACCTTACTTCGAGCTCCCCATAGGGCCACGAAACGTGAAAGGGGTGTGCCAAAAATGGGCGGCGGCGCCATGCGAGCTGCGCCACTGGGACCTTGTGTGAAGCTCCCTACGGGGTCACGAAACGCGTGAATGGGTGTGCCAAAATGGGGCGGCGGCGCCATGCGAGCTGCGCCACTGGGACCTTAGGTGAAGCTCTCTCTGGGGCCACGAAACGTGTGAGGGGTGTGCCGAAATGGCCCGGCGGCGCCATGCGAGCTGCGCCACTAGGACATTAGGAGGAGCTCCCTACGGGGGCACGAAACGTGTGCGGGGTGTGCCAGAGTGGGGCGGCGGCGCCATGCAAGCTGCGCCACTGGGACCTTAGGAGGAGCTCCCTATGGGCCACACAACGTGCGAGGGTGTGCCAAGATGGGGCGGCGGCTCCAAGCGAGCAGCGCCACTGGGACCTTGGGTGGAGCTCCCTACGGGGTCACGAAACGCGGGAATGGGTGTGCCAAAATGGGGCGGCGGCGCCATGCGAGCTGCGCCAACGGGGCCTTAGGTGGGGCTCCCTATGGGGCTACGAAACGCGTGAGGGATGAAACGCAGGGAGGAGGGTAGAGGAGAGGAGGAGGAGAGGAACGCGGGGCACCGTCTCTTCGAAACGAGGACCCAACAACATAGGATGTTTGGGAAAAACCCAAGAGGCCCCCAAGAGGTCCCAAGAGGCCCCCAAGAGGTCCAGTAGGCCCCAAGTGGCTCCAAAACGGCCCTGAAGAGGCCTCCAAACGGCCTCCAAGAGGTCCCCGAGAGTCCTCCCACGAGATCCCGACGAACATCCAATAGGCTTCATGCCTACAACCCAGGCACGGTGGCGGGATGGGCCGAAGGCCATTATCCGACGCCCCCTGTTGGCGCGCCACAGGGGTGCCCGGCGTGCTGAACACTTTCAATGTTGGTTCTTTTGGAGAAACTCCCCGGAGCTTCGGCCCGTCCCGCCGGCCACCCGAAAGGCCGCAGAAAATTATCCAACGGCTCACGATAAACCACCCCAACGTCCACAGAAAATAATCCAGGACGGCTCAAGATGGCCTGTAAGATGGTCACATCGGCCCAAGATGGCCCCAAAGGTGGCCCAAGATGGCCTCCAAGTCGCCAAAGCTGGTCCAAGATGGCTTCCAAGACGGCCCGAGAGAGTCCAAGATGCCTTCAAGTTCGTCCAAGAAGCCTCCGAGACGGCCCCAGATGGCTCCAAGATGGCCTAAGACTGGCCAAGAGGCCCCCAAGAGGTCTCCAAGACGTCCTCCAGGAAGGCCCGAAAGGGCAAAAAATCATAAATGTTCCTGTGGCTTTTGAAAGATTTGGGCATTTTCTGCTCATCAGCTCTCCGACGGCCCAAGACGGCCCAAGAGGCCCCCAACATCGTCCCAAGAGCGCCCAAGAGGCCTCCAAGATGGCCCCATGACAGCCCAGGAGGCCCCCAAGAGGGCCCCAAGAAGAACCCAAAGACGGCCCAAGATGGCTCCGAAGACTCCGAAGATTGCCTCCAAGACGGCCAAGATGGCCTCCAAGATGCCTCCAAGACGGCCAAGAAGGCCTCCAAGATAGCGAAGATGGCCCCAAGATACACCCAAGACGGCCCCAAATGGCCTCGAGATGGCCTTAGACTGCCCAAAAGGCCTGCAAGAAGCCTCCAAGACGGCCCTGGGGCCCTTCAAGACGTCCTCCGGGAAGGCCGAAAGGGTCAAATTGGCCTCCAGACGGCCAAAATGACCTTCAAGATGCGCGGAACTTCCAGCTTTCCGATCCTCCTCTTCTCCAACCTCCTCCACTTGTTCCCAGAAAGCTTTCCAAATGACCCAACCTTCGGCCAGCAGGCCCCAAGACGCCTCCAAAAGCTCACAAGGGCCCCAAGGGGCCCCGAACACGCCCATTCCTCACTCTCCTCCTCTTCCCCGTCCTCCCCCACGTGTTCCCCGAAGGCTTTCCAAACCGATTCGGGGAACACATGGTCCGATAGCTCGGCAGGGCTCTGGCCTCAACGTTCGGCCACATAGGCGTTTCTGAAAGGACAAGGGGGCAGCGGTGACTCGCCGTAGGCGTGTTCCATATATACATGCATACATACACACAAATACATATACATTTACAAATACATATACATATACATATACATGTACATATACATATACATATACATATACAAGTACATATGAATATACATATACATAAACAAGTACAAACACAAATACAAATACATATATATATATACATACATACATACACATACATATACATATGCATATACAATTACATATACAAATACATATACGAATACATGTCCATATACATAGACAAATGCATGTACATATGTAAATATAAATACATATACCTATACATATACATATACATGTACCTATGCATATGCATATGCATACGCATATGCATATGCAAATACATATACATATACATATACATATACATATACAAATACATATACATATACATATACATATACATCTACAAACAAATATACATATACCTGAACAAATACATATACATAAACATATACGTATACATATGCATATATATACGTATACATATACATATACAAATACATATACATAAACAAATACATATACATATGCATATACATAAACATATACATATACATACATAAATACATAAACATATACATATACACATAGATACATATACAAATACATATGCATATACATATGCATAAACATGTACATATACATATATACATATACATACGCATATACATATACATATACATATACATATACATATGTATATATGTATACGTATACATATGCATACACATATACATGTACATACACATATACATGCATACATATACATATACACATACATACACATATACAGATGCATATACATATGCACATACATATACGTATACATATACATATACATATACATACACATATACATATACATATACATATACATATACATATATTTATACATATACATACACATATGCATAACCATACGCCCGCACAAACACATACACATACACATACACATACACGTATACAAATACATGTACGTATATGTATGCATATACATATACATATGCATAAACAATTACATATACATATACATATACGTACACATATATACATTTATACATATACATATAAACATATACATATACATCGACATAGACATGTATATAAACATAGACATATCCATATACATATACGTATACATTTACATATGCAAAAGCGTATTCAAATACATATACATATACATATACAGTTACATGTACAGACATATACATATAAATATACATATACATCTACACATGCATATACATATACCTATATATATGCATATACGTATACATATACATATAATATACATATACATACATATACATCTTCAAATACGTGTACGTATACGTATACAAATACATAAACCTATACATATACGTATACATATACATACACATACACATATAGATATATACATATACATATACACATACATACACAAACAGAAATATATACATGTACATATACACAGACATATACGCACATACATACACATACATATAGAAATAGTTACATACATATACATATACATATACATGTATAAATATAAACAGATGCATAAGCACATACATATACAAATATAAATACATATACATGTACGTATACGTATAGAAATACATATACCTATACCTATACATATATATATATACACACATACATACATATACATATACATATACACATACATATACACATACCTCTCGCCACATTTCCCGAGGCCATGGCCACCCCTCGCAGAGGGTCTCTATGCGCGCGAATGGAAAGGCTATTCGCTAGCAGACCCGGGCGGGCCCGAAGAGCCAAACAATGCAGACGCAGGAAAAAGGGCGGGAGCTCGCGCGAAGACAGCCGCGGATAAATCCAACAGGATTCGGCCAACTTCGCTCGGGGAGGTGCCCAAGATCAATGTAGAAGCACAGACAGATCTCTCGCCACCTTCCCCCGCGCCATGGCCACCCCTCGCAGAGGGCCAATCTGTGCGCGGGTGGAAAGGCTACTCGCTAGCAGAGAGACACTTGCGCACAAAGACAGACAGAATGAACTCACACACAGTCAACCCCAAGCTGAGATGAGTCCAAAGTCTTTCAATGGCACGCCGATCAAACCACTCTCTTGCTTAGACTCCACACGGCACGAGACATCATAGAAGCACGGCGCTGGCCGACGAGCTGCCTGCGCAACGGGCGCGGGCAAGGCTCTGCCGTCTTGGCGAGCCACCGACCGCCAGGACCCGTTCCGTGCAACACTACATGCTTTCTGCCCGTGCGATGACAGTTGTGCTCATTCTCTGCACTATGACACACGCGCGCAGCAACGCTCAAATCGAGATGCACAAACATGATTCTCGCTCGCTTCCGCCAGGGAGTTCCACCCATGCAGAAATCAGCCACAATGCCCCTCACTCCCGGGCGGCGCCAGGCGGCCTGCACACAAGGCGTCAACCGCAGGCGCGACGACGCTGGGTTCCTCAGCGCAGCGGGCACGCCCTGCTCGAGGCAGCACACGAGGGCCTTCGCGGAGAAGCGGCAGAGCTCATTCGCCACCTCCAGCTTCACCCTGTCGCCCTCGAACAGTCCGTCTAGGCCCAGCGGCTGCTCGTCCAAGCGCAAGCGTGGCGGCCCTGATCCGGAGTCGCGCGCTCGAGAGAAAGTCGAGCACGGCGCCCCCAGCCAGATCGCCTTGCAGCAGCCCGAGCGGATCCACCCCAGGACGCGGCGCTGGGCTGCCCCGCGACTGAGGTCGCGCGAGCTGCGGCAACTGACGTCGACCTCAAAGATGGGCAGGCCCCACGGCGCCTGCTGCCCCCAGTAGCGGCTGAAGCGCCCGCCCCCCGCGAAGAGATCGCGGCCCAGCTAGCTGCGGCATGTCTGCGAGAGGCGCTCGCCAAGGGCGCGCTCTGCCTCCAGCGTGGCATTCAGCTCCTTTGGCGTCAGCGACCGCAGCACCTGGTTGACGCGCCCTCCTTTCTCGCACCGTCTCACCGACCGCAGGTTTTGCCACCTGCCTCTTCGCACGAGGCTCTCAGTGCTGTGGAACTCGACAAGGGCCTCGCGCGACGCCCCTCCGCGCCGCCGCTGGATCAGCGTCGGCTCGGCCAGATTGGGAAAAGGCCGCCTCGCAACTGCCCCGAGCGCCTCCTGCCACTGGGCCGCGCACCGCGGGAAGTGGGGCCTTCCCTCCAGCACGGTCTTCTGCAATGATACCGGCAGCGGCACGATTAGCTCGAACTCGGGGTCGTCGAACACCATGCACTCGTCTTGCGCCCCCACCTTCGAGGTCGCTCCTCTCTCGCGGGGGTGGAGCACCACGGGCCACTTGCGGCGGCCCTGGGCCCCTCAGCTCACCGGCGCCACCAAGCAGCAGCCCGCCAGCCTCAGCGCCTCCGCCGGCCGCGGCAGCAGCGCGAACGCCACGAGGGTCGCCCCCGCGGCCGCCAGCTGCCGCCGCGCCAGCAGATCCTTCACCAAGGCGGCATCGAAGAACTGGTCGCTCAGCCACACAACTAGCGCCTCGTCGGCCTCGGCAAGGGTCTTCAAGCTCAGTCCTACGCCGAAGCCCAGCGCGTGATGCAGCTGAATCGACTGCGGTAGTCCTTCTCCTTCAGCCGGCCCACCGCCTCGTCCTCCAGCACCGCCAACGCCCGCGCGCCCAGCGGCACCCCGCGCTCCAGCCGCGTCAGCCCTGGCTCCAGCAGCGCCTGCTGCCTCCCTGCGGCGGCCAGCGCGCGACTGGCGCCCACGCGACGGTGCGCCGCGGCGCTCACACTGGCTGCCGAGCTCGCGCTCAGCCGGCGGCGCTGGCTTCTCGCACCCAGCAGGCTCTCGCCCGCCCCCCCTCTCCGCCCCGCTCGGCCCGCTTGGGTGGGCGAGCCCAGGCGGCGGACGGAGGGCGAAGGACTCGGCCCCCTCGGAGCCGATGAAGCCCCTGGCGACTGGATCCACGAACTCGAAGCCTCCCGAGTCCTGGCAGTCGAAAGGCCTCTGAGCCACCGCCCCCTCGGACCGCGGCTCAGCCTGGCGGGCCGCGGCAGCGCAGCGCTCGCTGGAGCCGCGCGAGGCACCGCCTGCAGCGTTCCTCGCGGAGGACATTCAGCGCACGTGCACGACTGCGAAGCTGGCCAGGCACAAGGCGGCCCACTGCCCAAGGCAGCGCGCCATCGCCCAGCTTGAACTTCGCCATTCCGAGCACAACCGCCATGGCATCACTGAGAATGAGGCGTCGACGACCCACTGCCTTACTGTGTCGAAGTATGTGGCGGAGCGCCCAGACACCAACACGAGCCTCCAAGATCACCTGATCCCCCGAGACGCCCCAAGGCCTACTTATCACTCGCCTCCAGCAGCCGGCCCAGACAGACCTGGGCACCGCAGGCGCCCCTCGAAGATGTCCTTGTTCGTCCCCGGACTCCCTCGTCATCACGTGGTCGTACCCGTTGCTCTCCCGATTTCGTAAGTCTCCACCTATCAGAATATCGCCCAGCATACTTGATCGCCCCAATGTCGCATCGTCGCTCCTTGACCCCATGGCCCCACTCGCTCGCGTCAAACACGGCGACCTTTGGGTTCCACTCCATGTTGAGCTCTCCGGGGGCAAAGGCAAAAGATGACGAACCCACTCCAACTCCTGCTTCACCGCATCCCAGAGTGGTGACACACGAACAGGATGACGATCGATAAAGGCGTAGACTGTGCGAAGCACTGAAAGGATGGGGCGGCGCAGCAATACACGAAACGTGATGTGACCAACGATGCTTCTCAACTGGGAGCCGCTCGCTCGACCCCGTCGCAATCTCTCGCACGCCAAGGATGAGGCGCCATGCGGTGCGAGGGACAATGCCAACGGCAGGCCGCCACCCATCGAAGCGCCAGCCGAGCGCGCCGCCCCGGCGACTGCATGCGACGGGGTGGACGCCGAGCCCGTCGGCCTCCAGCGCCGGCCGACTTCCGTCGCCAGGCGGCGCCCTTCTTCTCCGCCCGCCCCGAGCGCCGCGAAGTTGTCCACGCACACCGCGTGCGCCGAGCCCTTGGGCGCCGAGGGGGCGGGCCCCCCGCCCACCAGCCTGTTCTCCACCTCGACGCCGGCGACCCTCTCGGCCACGGACTCGCGAAGGGCCTGGCAGACGCACAGCGCCCCCTTGAAGCCCGCGGGCAGCACGCTCAGCACCGGCACGACCTTCTCTCCAGGACGCAGGCGCACCCCGCCCAGCCAACCGACGCCGACCGCGCCAACGCACACAGGCTCCATCCCGAAGTACTCCCGCGGCTCCTCGGGCAGCCCAATGGAGCGGAAGGCCACCTCAATGTCGACCCGAGAGACGCGCGCCGGCTCGGCCCCCTCGATCTCGAGCCGCCCAAAACTGCCGCCTGTAGCCAAGCTTACACCAGGGGCATCCTTGAACCAGCAAATGCTTTCACGGCAATCCAGGATGAGACGTTGTCCCCCCCCTTCTCCCAGACACAAAACGTGCCTGCACTCTTCTTGCAGCTCCGCCTGTACTCGATGATCCCCCGCTCGCGCAGCTTCCTCAGGAGCTTCGCATACTCCTTCGGCTTCTGGCGAACGATCGGGCCGTTGTAGGCCCGGCGTAGCTGACGACGCACCCCCTCGGCCTCGCCCTCCTCGGGCGCCCGAACCAAACTCTCGAGAACCTCGAGAACCTTCACGCCCGCCGAGCCGCCAACATCCTGGACGCGAGCGGGTCGGCGCTGGAGACTGGGCAAGGCTACCCGCTCCACCTCGAGGGAGGCAACAGCTCCAGCGGCCCCGCCGTAGCTCTGCTTCCACAGGAGCTCCTCCAGGGTTCCCCGCCCGTGCAAGTTTGCACGTGGCGGACCATGCTCGCGGCGGGCAAATTCGACCCGGCCCAGGCAGGCCAATTGCGCCGCGCTGGGCAGCAAATTACGGCTGCCAGGGTCCTCAGAGGACCCGTGCAGCTCGTTGAGGGTGGCGATGGCCCCAGAGACTCCATCCTCACGATGACGCCTCCGAAGTCCCCGCCGGCGGACTGCACGGCGCAAAATTTTGCCACCACCACCACCAGGTTCACCCACCAGGTCCGAGAGAGGCGATCGGCACACAGGCAGCGGAAGCGGAAGTAGCTCTCGAGCAACGCGCCGCTCTCGGCCAGAGCTGCAAAACTGTGGTGGCTGACCCCCGCCCCTGCCGCAAGCGGGCCCAGCTCGCGGCCGGGGCAAGGGGGGGGGCCCCCACCCCGTCACTCCCCATCCTTCTTCTTGTCTATGGTGAGGGCTCGGCGCTCTTCCCGCGCCTGCCCTGCTTCATGATGTTCGCGCCCCCCTCCACCTCGCGCGCCACGAAGTCCATCGACTCGAGCGCCAGCAGGACGCCGCCGGCAACCCCGGCGCTGACCGTTGAGCACCAGCGACTCGTCAAGCATGCCGTCCTTGCCGACCGCCGTCAACGTCGCGACCCGCTCCTGCTCGCACACGTACTCCACCAGATGCGCCTGCCCGAACAGCACCACGAAGCTCGCGAGGTTGCACAGCTCCAGGTGGTCGTAGCTGCCAGCATCCTCCACCGCCCTCAGCCACATGCGATGGGCCTCCACGCCCCAGTCGCCCGTCTCGAGGCCGTGCACCATGAGGAAGTACCTGTGGTGATCCATGCGGCCGCCTCCGCGCCGATTCAAGAACAGCACGCACCTCTCGGCCGCCCGCGGGCCCACCACTGGCCCGCCAGCGAATTCTACCACACTAGACTTCGCCTCGATGTCCCGCCACTGGGCCCGCTGACGTCCTGCTTCGCCGATCTCCACCCCCAGGACCCCCGCGTCGCCTGCCGCCTCGGCGCCCACCCAGCCTCGCACCTCACAGCGCTTCAGCCGGCGCTGGCACAGCGCCGAGCCGTCAGCCAGCGCAGCAAGAGCGCTTCCTCCGACGACCGTGGCGCCGGCGGGCAGCGGCACCTCCTCTCCTCGGCGGTAGTGCTCGCTCGTCTCCACCTTCACCCAGATCAGCGCTTGATCGCCTCCTCGAGCTTCACCGTCTCCAGCGACTCCTGCTCCTCTGCCTCCTGGCGGCACTCCCCCGCGCCGAGGCCCCCCGGCCGCAGCGGCCACGCCTCCACCTCTGGCGGCGAGACCGGCTGCGACTCCCGGGGGAGGAGCCGGCGCCGCGGAAGCCAGTGGCGGCTTCGGCAGTCGCTCGATGTAGCCTCCAGGCGGCACCACCGCAGGGCCTCGCCCAGCTGCGACCTCGCGCGCGCGATGGTCCAACCTCTCCAGTGCCTCCGCCTGCTCCGCCGCGTCGTCCCGCTCCTGCTGAGTCGGCGCGGCTCGAGATCTGTACACGCTGCCTCGGGCCAGCCCAGACCGACGCGGCCAGCGAGCCTCGGCGTAACGCACCGCCGAAATGCTGTGTTCCTTCAGGTCGTACTCCTCCAGGTAGCATTCCCCAATCGGGGCGACGATGTAATTAGGCGCCCAAGACACCTTTGAGCTCGCGACGCGTCGCCTCTCGTGCCACAGTTCCTCCCCCCCATTGTAGAGCACGTACACCCAGGCGCAGGTTGGCTTCTCTGGCTGGCTCAGCACCGGCGGCATCCGCTTCTCCACGCCTTCGGCACGCGCAGCCGCGCCGGAGGCCCAGCAGCCCCTCCGCGCCGCAGGCTCCCGCCAGGCCGCCGATCGCCAGCAGCCCCAGCGCCCAGCTCCGTGGAAGCCCGAACTCGACCTGCACCTCCGCCGCTTCGGCCGGCGCTGCTGGCGCGCCGGGGCACGCCGGGCAAGCAGGAACCGAGGGCCACAGACCGCAGTTGCAGTCTGGGCAGTGCCACTCGCGGCTCCGTGGGCAGTTTGCCAGGTAGCTCCGCGTCAATCCAGTAGCCCCGCCGCGAGCTCTCCCCACATCCACCGCGAGAGCGAACCAAAGGGGATGTGGTGGCCTCTCCACGACTCAAGCTTGAGCGCAGACAGTTGCGGATAAACACAACAAGATTCGGCCAACGTCGTTTGGGGAGGGGCCGATATCAATGTACAAGTACAGACAGATACATGTACATATACATATACATGTACATGTACATAGACATATACATATACATATACATATACATACACATACACATATACATATACATATACATATAGACATACATATACATATACATATACATATACATATACATATACATATACATATACATATACATATACATATACATACACATATAAATATACATATACATGTATACATAAATATACATATACATATACATATACATAACATATACATATACATATACACATACACATACACATACACATACACATACATATACATATACATATACATATACATATACATGTACATATACATATACCTCTACACATACATACACCTATACATATACAAATACATATACCTGTACATATACATATACATATGCACATACCTATTCGTATACATATGCGCATACACATACACATACGCATACACAAACACCTACACATACACATACATATACATATACATATACATATGCATGTACATGTCCATATACATATACATATACATATAAATATACGTTTATATATACGCATACATATACATATACACATAAATAAACATACACCTAGACATATACATATATACATACATCTATATACACATACCTATACATATACACATACATATACATATATGTATATATGCATACAGACGTGCATATACATATACATATACATACACATAGATACATGCATATATACATACAGACAGACAGACAGACAGTCAGACGGACATATATATATACATACATACATACATGCATGCATGCATGCATGCATGCATGCACACATATATACATACATACATACATACATACATACATACATACATACATGCATACATACATACACGCATACATGCATACATACCTACATATATACATACATACATACATGCATACATACATACATACATACATACATGCATACGCACATACATACATACATACATACATGCATGCATGCATACATACATACATACATACATACATACATACATACATACATGTATACATATATACATACATGCATACACGCATGCATACATGCACACATACATACATGCATATCTACATACATACATACATACATACGTACATACATACATGCATACATACATACATGTATATGTTACATATATATATATATATGCATACATACATGCATGCATGCATACATACATACATATAAACATACACATATACATATATATTTATAGAGAGAGAGAGAGAAAGACAAGCCCCCCCAGGGCTCCGTCCCCCACCTCGGGAACAAATGGGGCAATTGTCCGGCACCGCCCTGCCGGGCCTCCCAGCCGCCGCGCCCACTTCGGCTCCCTCACACGCGTCGTGGCCCCATGGAGAGCTCCACCGACGGCACCAGCGACTGCTCTCGCACGGCACCACGCGCTCGCATGGCACCACCGCACCCATTTCGGCACACCCCTCACACGTTCCGTGGCCCATGGCGAGCTCCACCAAGGGCCTCAGTGGCTGCGCTCGCATGGGACAACCAGGCCCATTTCGGCACACCTCTCACACGGAGCTCCACCGAGGGCCCCAGTGGCTGCGCTCGCATGGCACCACCGCAAACGCACACCTCACCACCGAGAGCCTCAGTGGCTGCGCTCGCACAGCACCACCGCACCTATTCTGGCACACCTCTCACACGTTTCGTGGCCCCATGGGGAGCTACACCCAAGGCCCCAGTGGCTGCGCTCGCATGGCACCACCACGCCCACTTCGGCACACCTCACAAATTTCATGGTCGCATAGGGAACTCCACCGGGGTCCCCAGTTGCTGCGCTCGCATGGCGATACCGCGCGATGGGAAGCTCCACCGAGGGCCCCAGTGGCTACGTTCACACGGCACCTCCCCACCCATCTCGGCACACCCATCACACGTTTCGTGGCACCAAAGGGAGCTCCACCAAAAGCGGTACGCATACAAAGCTCTACGAGTGTGTATATAAATATATATATATATATATATATATATATATATGCACATATGCACATGCATAGAGATATTCCCCCCCGATGTACCACCAGACGTGTCCGTTGGCTGAGCCAGGCGTTTCGCTTGAGACTCCCTTTCAACGTACGATCCTGAAGCTAAAACTCCAACATGGAAGGCTGATAGGTTTCAACATCTGGCTCTCGCCTTAGCGTCGCGCACGTTCGTTGTAAAAGCTCGCACCAGTAATACGGATAGAGGGTCGGTGATGTTCAACATGTGCTTACCGCCTACAACTACGAGGAGAGAGGTCGGTTCGTTCTCAAATGGTGGCTCTCTTTCTAGATTGTCTAAAATTCTATTTGGCGGCGCGCACAAGGGAGTAGGGGGAGGGGGGAAGGCTTCTTAGAAGGAGGCCGCTTCTTAGAATCGATCTCTAAACTCGCGTAACACTCAAACGTCTGGAGGGCTGACCCTCCTCAAAACGGGGCCAACGCCGAACACCTTCCTCGGCTTCATCGCCCCACCTCTTTGCGCGCTTCTCCGGGCCAGGAGGATGGAGGGTGGACCCCCGACAATCAAGGGGCCCCAGGACACACAAATAAATACACACAAATAAAAATATTCCCCACACTTTCTCATATTGTATGAGTTTTTGTCTTCCCCCCCACTTCCCATATTTTCCCATATCTTCCTGGGGATCCACGATTCATTGTGTCTGTGTGTGTTTTTTCCCCTCCTGAGACAAGAAGGGATCTCGCCCGAGTGGCAGGCCCGCCCAGAACTCGCCGCTCGGGGGGGGGCGACCATCCAGCAGAGGGAGCGGACACCAGCAGCGACTCGCGCGGGGACCTGGGACGGGAGGGCGCACAGCCGGGGCGTTGACCTAAGGAACCCTAAATAAGGAGCGGGACCCTAAATAAGGAGCGGGGCCCCTTCCTCCCATAAGTGAAGCTTCGGTTTCCCACCGGAAACATGAGGAAAACCTGAGGCAAGCTGCGAAACGATCAAGGGACACCGAGCCCCTCCCCAACGAAAAGGGTTCCTTCTTCAGCGCCCCGACTGTACCGCAGCATCGCTGCTGCATCCTGTCGGCGGCGAGCGCGGGGGGAAGTGAGAGAGAGAACGCCTTCTGAGAGGGCGGCGGGACCTCTCGGAGGCCCTCGCGCCTTCTGAGAGGTCCTTTGCGTGTTTGGGGAAGGCTTCGAAAACTCCTCAGAAGGCTGGGGGACTTCCGAGCCTTCTGAGAAGGCCTTCCCCTTCCCACTTCCCCCCCTCGCTCGTCGCCGATCTGGGCTTACTCGGTCCTGCTCTTCCTTGAACCTCATCTCTGTGCCTTCTGCCGTTGCTCTCCTGTGCGCCGGATCGCACCCTTCACACCTGGCGGGCATGATCGGGCCGCCCCCGCTTGACCCGGCCTGCGCAGGAGCGCGCGGCGCCCTGAAAACCGTCGGGTGGCTGTCGCCCAGATGTCGGGGATCCCGCCCCCGCGTCGGTTGGGTCTCCGCGTGCACGTCGCCCAGACCCAGGCACGCTGGTTGGGCCTCCGACGGGCGCATCACGGCGCAGAGCGGGTCCTGGGGGTCGAAAGCTCTTTGGCCCGCACCGTTAAAAATTCGCACCATCAGAAGTGCGGGGGGAAAGAAAAACAAGCTGGAAGCAGCCTCAAGCCTCAAGCAGCAACAACTGCGAAAAATCTGGACCAACGCCAGTGGTTCGACTGCCTAAGTCCTCCCTCTTACTTCCTCCTAGTCCTCGGAGAGCAAGGTGCGGGCTAACGGCGGTATAGGTCCACGGCGCGGTAGGGAAGTTGGTTTTGTGACACCGAGCGCGCGCAGAAACAAATGTAGGAAATTACGGACCACGCGATCCTGCACTTCAGATATGCGAATGCATCGAACGAAAACGATACGACGAATGGCAGGAGAGCGCGAACCATGCTTTCCTACATTTGGCTTGGTCACGGACCAGTCCCACCTACACTGCTGAAACCTACCACGCCGTCACGTGTAACACCGTTAGCCCGTCTAGGGGGGAACCACAAGGCACTGATACCGCTACTCCCCAGGCCTCTCCCGGGGTGCGTTGTGACCAGAATTTCGAGGCGAATCCGGCGATGGCGACGAGTGCCGCCTGGGAGGCCCAAAAAGGCAGCAGCAACAACAACAACAACAACAACAACAACAACAACAACAACAACAGCAGCAGCAGCAGCAGCAGCAGCAGCAGCAGCAGCAGCAGCAGCAGCAGCAACAACAACAACAACAACAACAACAACAACAACAACAACAACAACAACAACAACAACAACAACAACAACAACAACAACAACAACAACAACAACAACAAAACGAGGGAAGGGTGGCAATATGGGTATATGTTCCTCCTTAGAGTCTACCGTGTCACAAGGAATAGCGGCAGCCAACAGACGACGATGGCAGACGAGGCTCACGATTCGTGTAGGGGATCGACTTCAGAATTGACTTACCCCGACAATGTTTTTGCGTCGAAACCATGAAAAAGACGTAGAACGTTCGTAGATCTGCGAACCTTCTGCGTATCATCCGTAGACTCGATCAATTCTGGGGCCGATCAATTCTGTAGTCGATCCCCCACCCGAACGATGCACGATAACAGAAGGCCGCGCCAGGAGAGCCGCGGCGCGCACAGGCAGCACGCCCGCGGTCTGGAGCAAACGCTCCTGACGGCACGAGCGGTCAGTTCGGCAGCGCGCTGCCCTCGCGTGGAGGGCTTCCCATCGACGGGTGCCGACGGTGGCCACGCGAACCAAACATGGCCCCTAGAGAAGCCGCAAAATCAGGACGCACACACACGTCCTTTCGACCCTCTAGTGTGCTTCGAGCGGCTGGTGGTCGCGAGCGTGAAAGCACGCGGTGCCATAATCCGCCACCGTGCCCTGTGCACGCTGGGGCGTGTGAGAATGCACCTCTCCTGTCTGGTAAAATTTCTGTTACTGCTGTCTATGGCCGATCTCATCAACCCGCTGCGCCGCCCTTAGAAAATCGCTCCCCTCTCCAGAGCCGACTTGGGGCAACTCAAATAAGCTACTGGTTGGAGAAGCCTGTTCCCAGAGAGGCACTGGAAAACATGCAGAACTGCCGAAAACGGCCCAAAAAACAGCAACAGCAACAGAACCAAAGACGCCTGGAGGGCTCAAGATGACTCAAGAGGGCGCAAGACGGCTCAAGGGGCCCCCCAAGATGGTCCCAAAACAGCCCCAAGAGACCCCCAAGACAGCTCGGGAGCGGACGAAACGCTTGTCTGGCAGTGCTCCCCGCGAAGCATTGTGTATCTCGCAAGATGCAAACAATAACTCTACCACGTGCAACGGCGTTGCCAGAAGACGGCTGCACTGTGTGCCACAGTCTCTGGTCTCATGGCGCAGGGCGCTCAGCCCAGCAAGAGCTGACCGCTCTTGCAGAAGCCCTGCCCGCGAGCCGCGGACGCCATGCACTGCGAGGATCCTGTCAGGAACGTCATCACGCCCTCCGAGGAGACTTGCCCGCTCACGGCAAAGGGCGCCATCTGCGCATGGACCCCGTCGTGAGCGGCACACGCCAGGCACTCGGACTGCAGGGCGTCCTCCACAGGGGTGTCCACGCACCGGATGCTCGTGGCCTCCTGGGACGACCGGCGCCAGGACTTGAACAGCGCGATCACCTCGCGCTCTCCGCGCATGACCCACTCCTCCATGACGGGCCTGGTGGGCAGCCGGGCCTCCACGTAGCAGGTTGCCCACGTCGGGTTCAGCAGGGTCTCTGGGAACAGCTCGGCGAGGGCGCCTCCCGACCAGAGCCGCGGCCCTGGGTCGGACGAGGCGGAGGAAGCGGCCGCCTCCGCGCCGCGGAGCGCATCCGCGAGCATCCTGGCGTCCGCGTCGCGCTCCGCGTCGGTGCGGTCTCCTATAGCCCGAGCGGGTGCCGCCACTGCGGTCACGGAGGGGCCGAAGGCAGAGCCCGCACCGCCACGGGAGGCAGACGCTATTGCGCCGCTCAGCGCATCCTCGAGCGCCCAAGCGTCGGCGTCGCGCTCCGAGTAAGAGTGGTCCACTACAGCACGGGAGGCGGAGGAAGCCAACGCGCCGCGGAGCGCATCCTCGAGCACCCAAGCGTCCGCGTCGCGCTCCGAGCCAGCGTGGTCCAGCGCAGCCTCAGAGGCGGAGAAAGCCATGGCGCCGCGGAGAGCATTCTCGAGTACCCTGGCGTCCGCATCGCGCTCCGCGTGGGTGCAGTCTGCTACTACGACCCGCTTGGGTGCCGCCAGTGTGGCCGTGGAGGGGGCGAAGGCAGAGCCCGCACCGCCAGGGGAGGCAAGTCGGCAGGCACCCACAGCCAAGGTCAAGGCGAGAGCCTTGCTGATCAGTCTGCGTTGCGCAGGCATGCTCAGGGCAAGTGGGTCCAAAAAGGCTGACAGACCCAATCCTCCGAGGTCCTGCTTGGAGCCAAAATGGCTGCGGGCATGATTATTTGCACTCGCTTGGCTTAGCTGGGCCTGTTGGGGCATCCTGGGAGCCTGCTGGGGCGAAAGACTCAGCAGGCTCCCCCGCTTGAGCCCATCTTGGGACCGACTTGAGGGCATCTGAAGCCGTCTTGCGCGCGCCTGGGGCCGTCATGGAGCCAAGTTAGGCCGTCCCGGGGTCCTCCTGGGGGCCTCTCGGCCCGTCCTGGATTGTCGGAAACTCGAAAAGTGGAGGCCTCTTGGGCCGTCGTGGATTGTCGGAAACTCGAAAAGTGGAGGACCTCAGAAACATCAAAAGACCATGGGAAATCAATACTTTTCGAGGCACTCGTGTGGGGCCCCGGGCGCCCACTGAAGGCTGCCCGGGGCCGTCCTGGCGCCTTCTTGGGGCCTCCTGGGAGCCTCCTGAAGCGAAAGGCTCGAAATTTCGATCGAATCTCTGGGTAAAGCTGGAAAAGCAGGAAAAGCAGGATAACACAGCGTTTTTCAATGAGGTAGTCTCTGGGAAAAGCTGGAAAAGCTGGGAAAGACGGAAAACACACCGTTTTTCAATGGTTTCGTTGTGGCGAAAGTTGGAAAACACAGCGTTTTTCATTGGAGCGGTCTCTGGGAAAAGCAGGGAGGAGGAGGAGGAGAAGGAGGAGGAGGACGAGGAGGAGGAGGAACGAGGCGGAGGAGGAGGACGACGACGAGCAAACGATAAGTGAAGGTTTTGTGATTTTTGTGGTCTGGGGGTGCTGGGGAGGAGGGCGAGATACATATATATATATATATATATATATATATATGTATATATATATATGTGTAACATATCTATACATACTATATATATATATATATAATATTAGTATATTATATAATTATATACATATAAATATACATATGTGTATATATATATATATATACACCCCAAGAGGCCCCAAGAGGCCCCCACGAGGCGCCCAAACCGCCTCCAAGAGGCCCCTGAGACGCTCCCCACGACACCCCAACACATATACAAGAGGCCTCAGACTGACAACCCAGGCACGGTGGCGGGATGGGCCGAAGGCCACTAGGATCCGCCGCCCCCTGCTTGCAGGGGTGCACGGCGTGCTGGACGAGCTGTTAGGTTTTGGTTTTGGTTCTTTTTCCAAAAGAACTCCCCAGTGGGCTCCGGCAGAACCCGCCGGCCACCCGGAAAATCCCCAAACGTGCTCAACGACCGCACAACATCCTCCAAAAAACGGCCGTTTCGCTCGGGACACCCTCAACAAATCGCGAAGATGGCCCAAGATGGCCTCCAAGTCCGCCCGAGATGGTCCAAGACGGCCTCCAAAACGGCCCAAGAGAGTCCAAGACGGCCCAAGACGGCCCAAGAGGCCCCCCAGAGTCCTCCCAGACGGCCCAAGAGGCCTCCAAGAGGTCCTCCAGGAGAGTCCGAAGAGGCCAAAATCATTGATTTTCCATTGGTTTTTGAAGGATTTTGGCATTTGCGCCTTTTCGGCTCTCCGACGGCTCAAGACGGCCCAAGAAGCCCCCAAGAGCGCCCAAGAGGCCCCCAAGAGAGCCCCCTGATGGCCCAAGTGGCCTCCAAGATGGCCCCTAGAGGGCCCCAAGACGGCCCAAGAGGCCTCCAACACGCCCAAGATGGCCTCCAAGACGCCCAAGATGGCCTCCAAGACGGCCCTGGAGCGCCCCAAGAGGGTCCCCCGTTGGCCCAGAAAGGCCCCCAAAAACGGCTCCCGACGGCGTCAGACGTGCCAGGAACCCACCAAGATGGCCGAAGTTGGCTCGAAGCTGGCCCAAAAGGGCCCAAGAGGCCCCCAAGAGGGCCTCCAGGAAGGCCAAAAGATGCCAAAATCACTGATTTTCCCAAGGTTTTTGATGGATTTGGGCATTTCCCTTTTTTCGGCCTTCTGACGGCCCGAGACGGCCCAAGAGCCCCCAAAGATCGCCGAAAGATCGCCCAAGAGGCCTCCAAGACGGCGACGAGGACCATCAAGACGCCCACGTGTTCCCCGAAGGCTTTCCAAACCGATTCGGGGAACACATGGTCCGATGGCTTGGCAGGTCTGGCCTCAACGTTCGGCCACATAGGCGCTTCCCCAAAGGCAGGGGGCGGCGGTGATTCGCCGTAGGCGTCTTCGATCCGCCGCCCCCTGTGGTCTTGCCACAAGGGTGCACGGCGTGCTGGATGTTTCAGGTTTTGGTTTTGGTTCTTTTTCTAAAAGAACTCCCCAGTGGGCTTCGGCCCGTCCCGCCGGCCACCCGCAAGTTTCCGAAAATCCATCTGTCAAGGCCTTTGTTGCCCCAACTTGGCCCAAGATGGCCTCCAAGACGGCCAAGATGGCCCAAGATGGCCTCCAAGATGCTTCCAAGACGGCCAAGATGGCCTCCAAAACGGGTAAGATGGCTCCAAGATGCACCCAAGACGGCCCAAGATGGCCTCAAGATGGTCTAAGACGGCCCAAAAGACCCGCAAAAGGCCTCCAAGACGGCCCAAGAGCCCTCCAAGACGCCCTCCAGGAAGGCCCGAATAGGTTAAAATCATTTATTTTCCTTAGTTTTTTCAATGTTTTTTGTGCATGGTTCTTCTTTTTCACTCTCCGACGGCCCAAGTACGGCCCAAGAGTTCCCAAACATCCCGCTCCCAACAGCACCAAAGGCCTCCAAGATGGCCCCATGACGGGCCAAGAGGCCCCCAAGAAGGCCCCAAGAGGGCCTCAAGACGGCCCAAGAGGCCTCCAAGACGCCCAAGATGGCCTCCAAGACGGCCAAGATGGCCTCCAAGACGGCCCCGAAGCGCCCCAAGAGGGTCCCCCGTTGGCCCAAAGAGGCCCCCAAAACGGCTCCCGACGGCGTCAGACGTGCCAGTAACCCACCAAGATGGCCGAAGTTGGCTCGAAGCTGGCCCAAGACGACCCAAGAGGCCCCCAAGAGGGCCTCCAGGAAGACCAGAAGAGGCCAAAAACATGGATGTGCCTCAGGTTTTTGACGGATTTTGGCATTTCCTTCTTTTCGGCCTTCCGACGGCCCGAGACGGCCCAAGAGCCCCCAAAGATCGCCGAAAGATCGCCCAAGAGGCCTCCAAGACGGCCAAGATGACCTTCAAGATGCCCACGTGTTCCCCGAAGGCTTTCCAAACCGATTCGGGGATCACATGGTCTGATGGCTTGGCAGGTCTGGCCTCAACGTTCGGCCACATAGGCACTTCCACAAAAGCAGGGGGCGGCGGTGATTCGCCTCACACCCACAACCCAGACACGGTGGCGGGATGGGCCGAAGGCCACT
>CAUYUJ010019031.1:183724-189107 GCA_963575745.1 Prorocentrum cordatum | reverse complement strand
CTCCACCTGGAAAGAATTCAAAAACAGCCCGCCGCAGGCGCCGACACTTTTGATTTGTATGCTGAACGCGGTTTGGGTCGCAGGTTCTCCACCTGGAACGAATGCGAAAGAAACCTGCCGCAGGCGCCGAAGTTTTGGTTTGTCCTGTGAGCGTAGTTTGGATCGCGGGCTCTCCACCTCTACTTGGAAGGGCTTCAAAAACAGCCCGCCGCAGGCGCCGAACACAGGTTCTCCACCGGGAACGAATGCCAAAAAAGCCCGCCGTGGGCGCCGAATATTTGGGGTGGGTCGCGGGTGGGTCGCGGTGGGTCGCGGGTTGGTCGCCGGCGCGGTTTGGGTCGCGGGTGGGTCGCAGGTTCTCCACCTGGAACGAATGCAAAAGAAGCCCGCCGCAGGCGCCGAAAATTTTGGGTGGGTCGCGGGGTGGGTCGCGGGTCGGTCGCGGCGGGTCGCGGGTGGGTCGCGGGTGGGTCGCGGGTGGGTCGCGGGTGGGTCGCGGGTGGGTCGCGGGGTGGGTCGCGGGTGTCGCGGGTGGGTCGCCGGAGGGGGTTCGGGGTGGGTCGCGGGCGGGTCGTTGGGTGGGTCGCGGGTGGGTCGCGGGTGGGTCGCGGGTGGGTCGCGGGGTGGGTCGCGGGTCAGGTCGCGGGCCAGGTCGCGGGCGGGTCGCGGGTGGGTCGCGGGGTGGGTCGCGGGTGGGTCGCGGGGAGGGGCGCGGGTGGGACGACGACAACAACAAACAACAGTAAACAACAACAACAACAACAACAACAACAACAACAACAACAACAACAACAACAACAACAACAACAACAACAACAACAACAAATACTAGCACGTGGGGACACTCCGTTCTCACCAGTGCCAGGGTTTTCATAGGAGGCGGGCAATACCCCCACTTTGTGGGGGGGCCGGTTCAAGCTCTACCAAATTTCCAAACGACTCTTCGCCACCACCCACACCCAGCTTCCCGCCCTATGACGTTCGGACACTTCACTTCGTGGCATGCGGACGACCGTGGCTACTATTCAGGGCCCCGCGGCCGACGACGACGGCGTGCGCGCGCGAAGAAAAAACGAATGTGTCCCGCATGGTATTATTTGACAGGGATGATGGCCCTGGCAGGTGCGCAACCGTTGTTGCAGAAGTTCGAAAAAGTTGCTCGCAAAAGCCCGTTTGACAGAAATGATTAAAAAGTGTTGGGTTTCCTACGAATCCGCAAGAGCGCGCGGGATGAAATTTTGACAATTTTTTGTTGAAAAACCATTGGTTTTTTGATGTTTTTATGTTTAAATCGCTACGAAAACTAAGGTTTTGGAAGGATTTCGTCTTGCGCGCGCGAATGTCCACTTTACCTTATTTTTGCAAGGGATTCTTGAAGTTTGGTTATGTTAGAACAAGAAATGTCCACTTTAGCTTATTTTTTGCAAGGGAAAACCGATCGTAACAACACAACCGGGTCCGGACTCCCCCGTTTTGCCTGAGACTTCCTCACGAAAATGATGAAAATGAGGCTGCGGCCTAGGCGCGGCGGGGGGGTCGTGCACCAGGGGCCCCAACAATAATTATTCTTTAGAAGTAATAATGTTCAACAACAACAACAACAACAACAACACCAACACCAACAACAACAACAACAACAGCAGCAGCAACAACAACAATCCGCATCGCGGAATTCCACTTCAGCCACGCACCCAGGGACAGTGCATGACCGTTTGGTTCAGCCCCTTTCATTAGGATACATCCATAGTTGATATATGTATATATATACATATATATATATATATATATATATGTATATACATATCGTCAAACACCTAGATGTAGAAGAATGGCACTGCCGTGCCGTATCATTCGTATATGATTATGGCAGAACGGATGTTGTTGGCTGTGCTCTCGAAGCGAACAGGATCTGACATTGGCCGAAGCAATGAGATGGGGATAGTGGGAAGCCGTAGCGATGAGGAGCGAGAAGACGAACGACGACGACGAGGACGAGGAGTAGGATGGATAATGTCGATTGAACGAGATTCAGCAGAGAAGTGGGAAGGAACAGGGACACCTAGGAGGGGAGGGCAAAGAGGAGGAACAGGAGGCGGAGGACGAGGACGAGGAGGACGCGTCAAATCGAAGCTGGAGGTGGTGGTGCGGGCGAGGAGAAGAAAAGATGAGCACCGAGGAGGGCGGATGAGGAGGATCCAAGAGGAGTGGGGAACTAGAATGGTCGACCGCGGGCGAGCGCAAAGGGCGATCGCGATCGCGATGGTGGTATTGGGGATGGCGAAGAGGAACATGAGGGTGACCACTGCGGGGGACAGCCGAGGAGGCTGACGAACATGGGGAGTACAACGCGGGACCCCTGAGGGCGGAATTGGGAGGAGTACGGGGGAGGAGTACGGGGGAGGAGGAGGAGGAAGAGGAGGAGGAGGAGGAGGAGGAGGAGGAGGAGAAATGTGAGGATGAATCAGAGGCGTGATAGGGGAATCTTAATTTCGATGAGGGTGCATAAGGATCATGACGTGGAGGCATGGGGAGGAGTGATCTGAACGATGAGCGCGGACGAAATCGAATACGAGGGCGCGCGGCGAGGAGGCAAGAGGAGCGAGGAGAATTGAGTAGGAGGGGGCGTCAGGGGGATAACGTGGAAGGAGGGGGGTCAGAACGGGGATGAAGTAGAGTAACGATTGAAGAGAATGGCTCCTCTGCTTCGTCCTCCCCGTCACCGTGATCGTTCGGTTCGCCCGCCGTCCTCCCTATCCCATCGGTTCCTCATGGTATCCTTTTCCTCCTCTTCATCGTTGTCGTCCTGACTGACATGTGCATTGTCCTCCCTGTTCGTGGTCATTGAGCGGCCTCGGCATGGCTGTGGTACGTCGCCGTATCTATTCGTTTTTTTGATAGACATGTTTTCCAGCGGTGCTCGCCATGTTGAGCCGTATCTAAACATATAAACATATGCACTCGTCTCAAAAATATTCCCGTACTAGAAATTAGTGCTGGAAAATACGGCATCGTATCTAAACGCATCTATGGTTGAAGGATGTCTATCCGCATCTAATTCTCTCAAGAAAAACGCTGGGAAACACATATGGCTCAGGGGGGATTTTTAGATAACGCGCGGTCCTTCCGATTGCAGCTGCCGCTGGGGAAATGAGCAAACCACATAGGTTTATTAGATATGTCTTCCAGGGCATGGGGGCCCTTCACGGGCCCCGGGACCGTCAACGAGCGACGCGGACTGAAAAGCCAGTTTCGGGGAAAAGGTCGGGACTTCGGGGTTCCACGTCTCGAGAAAATCAAGGAATCGCAAGGTTTTTTGGGGGGAGGGGGGGTCAGAGGTGGGCGCGTCGAGACAACGATAGTTGGCCTTCGGGGGGCTCTCTCGCCCCCGCGGCTGGACGCGGCTTCGATAGCTTGTGCATTCGGACCCTGGGGAGGGGACCGGGGGCCGAGTTTGAGTTGCCGCTGTCTCAACCCGCACTGCGCCGCCACGGCGCAGACGGACCCTGCGCTCGAAAAGGCATGATCGGCGCAGGCACGGGCTTTCGGAGGTCCGCGGGCCCCCTGGCGGCGCCGCCGGCGCTGCCCAGGGAAGGGGGGCGTGGGCGCCGCGTAATGGGGGGGTCATAAATGGGGGGGTGGCAAGGGTGGTTCGAAAAGGTACCCAAACGGCACCTAAACGAGCCCCCTGGGGCGCTGGAAGGGCCCGAAAGGGGCACGAAAGGGGACCTTTTCTGACCCCCCCCATTTGTGACCCCCCCACTAAAGCATGCCCAAGGGGCCCAGCCCCGATCCAACAAGTCGGCGCGGTCCTCGAACAGTTTACGCATATGCTCTTTGAAAGATGTTCCCCCTGCCAGGAGCAATGGGTTCCTGGGGTCTCTCGCCGTGTTTGACCTCCCTGCAGGGCCCCCTTCTGGGCCCCCCGGAGTGTTTGGAAACGGCTCCGGACGAAAAGCTGGTCCTGGGGCCGGGGCAAGGCCCCAGAGTCCAGGACTGGCGTCCATCAGGACCAATTGGTTTCATGCTGAAAGAGGGCTGCGCCGCGGGCGAGGCCAGCGACGACGAGGAAGGTGGCGGCGGCGTCGACTGCGGACGCGGCGGCGACGACGATCGCCAGGCGGCGACGACGGCGACGACGGCGACGACGGCGGTGGCAACGGCAACGGCTGCGACGACGTCGGAGACGACGACGACGGCGAGGATGACGAGGACGACGAAGGTGGGGCACGAGGGCGGCGGAAGCGACGGCGGCGGCGACGGCGACAACGCCGCCGTGGGGCGGGGATGGGGCCCAGGCCCCTTCGCGTTGGGAGAAAAACGCGACGGGAGGTTTTCGGGGGCCCTTACCGGGCCCTGGGAGCGTCAAGCAACGATTCAGGACTGGGCCTTGGGAAGGGGCCCAGACCTCCAGAGGTCGACGTTGCGAAGAAAGCACTGCGTCGGGGGTCTGGGGGGGAGAGGGGAGAGGATGAGGCGCTGGAGATATTGGCAGAGAGTAGAGGGGCAAAGTCCCCGATGGGAAGGGGCAGGCGGGATTGGGACCGGGGACCGATGGGGGGGTTCATCTTCAGCTTCTCGTCTTCTGCCTCCTTGTCCCTCCTCCTTTTCGCCCTCCTCCAATCAGCTCCCCCTGGCTTCCGATATCTTCCTTGCCCCTGTCCCCCTCCCCCCCCTTCCCCCTCCCCTTCCTGCACTTCGTAGTCTCGCCCTACTTCCTGCCCAGAGGCAGCGTGGTAAGTAGCCTTGGAAGTAACCGCCAAGCATCCATGTCAGCGACGCAAGAGAATGGTGTCGTCGTCACCGGCATTGGCTCGTAAGCATCCCAAATAAGGTCTTGCGTAAGCACCGTTGTTCCCGTTGTGGCTTGCAGCACTGGCGGCCCGCGTAAGCCACCGGTTAAGGTTGCTATGCCATATCGCGTGAGACTCGTTGTTGTTCGTCGTTCATGCTGGCATGCTGGACCCAGACGTGCAGAACTCCAGAACTGCCGTGCAAACCGCAGCCTTCGGGGGGCATCCTAGGTGGAGGAAGCAGAGGAGGAGGAGGAGGAGGAGGAGGAGGAGGAAGAGGAGGAGGAGGAGGAGGAAGAGGAAGAGGAGGAGGGGGAAGGGGAGGGGGAGGGGGAGAAGGAGGACGAGGAGGACGAGGAGGAGGAGGAGGAGGAGGACGACGACGACGAGGAGGAGGAGGAGAAGGACTCTGCCCGCCCCTCGCGCGGCGCTGCCTTGAGCACGCTCGCGCCCCCCTCCTCCGCCCAGACGCCTCCCGCCCCCTCCGCGCGCCTCGCGCGCTGCCGCCGCCCTCGCTCGTCGCCGCTGCCGCCGCGCTCGTCCGCCGCGCTCGTCCGCCGCGGCGGTGCCCCTCCGCGCGGCTCCGAGGGCGA
>CAUYUJ010019031.1:141224-176224 GCA_963575745.1 Prorocentrum cordatum | reverse complement strand
GGCGACGGGGCGACGACGAGCCGGACGGGGTGGCACACGGACCCAGTTCTCCGAAAAAGAAGTAGGTATCCGAACTGCAAGTATGATTTGGGTAATGAGTAAGAGAACCTCGGCGCAAACATTGTTTGGTGTGGATGTAGATGTGTGCAGATTCACATTACAATTGCAATGTTGTTGTGGAGTGTGTGACACATGTTTACCTGTTCTCTCTTCTTCTTATTCTTATTATTATTAGTATTACTATTATTATTAATATTATTCTTTATTATTATTATTATTATTATTATTATTATTGTTATTATTGTTGTTTCTCTCTCTCTCTCTCTCTTCCTCCCTCTCTCTCTCGTTGTCTCTCTCTCTCTCTGTCTCCCTCTCTCTGTCTCCCTCTCTCTCCCTCTCTCTCTCTCTTGCTTTCTCTCTCTCTCTCTCTCTTTCCCCCCTTCTTTTTATTCCTGTCTCTCTATGTCTCTCCATCCCGGAACTCCTGCCTCCCCCGAGCGAGTCCCGGGACCCCTTCCGTCTGCTTCCTCCTCCTTCCAGCACGTTTCCTGGTATCGTGCCTTGGGCCATGATCTGCGACCCCCCCCCCTCCCTTTCCTGAACGCGCCCGATCCTCTCGGGCTGCGGCGGGGCGGGCGGTGGTAGGCGAGCCCGCGTCGTGCGCTCGCGCGCCCGCCGGCCGGCCGCGGAGAGCGGGCGATTTGCCGAGGGGGAGCAGCTGGGCACCTACACGGGCCACCAGGGGGCCGTGTGGGCGTGCAGCGTCACGGCCGACTCCAGGCGGGGCGGCGTGGGGCGCCCGGGGGGGGGGAGCAGGCGGGCGGCGAGGAGGAGGAGGAGGAGGTCGAGAGAGGTTCGGGGAGGAGGGGGAGGAGGAGGAGGAGGAGGAGGAGGAGGAGGAAGAGGAAGAGGAGGAGGAGGAGGAAGCATGGTGGAGAAGAAAGGGGGAAGCGAGGAGGAGGAGGAGGGCCAGGCCCAGGACCAGGATCACGAGGAGGGGGATGAGGAGCAGCAGAGGATGGAGGCGAGCAGGGAAAGGAGGAGGGCAACACGGAGGACGAGGAGGAAAACCCTCGAGGATCGAGGAGGTTCGAGAACCGAGGATCAAGGCCTAGATGTGCCCTCTCCCTCTCTTTGCCTTCAGAGGCCTCCAGGGACCTCTGGAGCTGGAACATCTGCAAATCTCTGGAGACCCAGTGGCCCGAGGGGGCGCGAAGGTGAGCGTGCTTCGCGCGTCGCGGTCTGGGCTTAAGTCGGGCCTGTCCCTCTGCAGGAGGAATTCAAACATAGTAAATTATCCTGGCGAAGGACCCAACCATCAGCAATTGTTCGTAACGCGTTGTGGGTGCCGCTTTCGGTGGAGCTCCCTATGGGTCTACGAAACGCTGCCCAGGGTGGAGGAACCGCATGCGAGAGCAGCCACTGGGGCCTTCGGTGGAGCTCCCTGTGGGGCCACGAAACGCTGCCCTGGATGGAGGAACCGCATGCGAGAGCAACCACTGGGGCCTTCGGTGGAGCTCCCTATGGAGCCACGAAGCGCTGCCCAGGGTGGGGGAAACGCATGCGAGAGCAACCACTGGGGCCTTCGGTGGAGCTCCCTATGGGGCCACGGAACGCTGCCCAGGGTGGGGGAAACGCATGCGACAGCAACCACTGGGGCCTTCGGTGGAGCTCCCTATGGGGCTACGAAACGCTGCCCAGGGTGGGGGAAATGCATGCGAGAGCAACCACTGGGGCCTTCGGTGGAGCTCCCTATGGGGCCACGGAACGCTGCCCAGGGTGGGGGAAGCGCATGCGAGAGCAACCACTGGGGCCTTCGGTGGAGCTCCCTATGGGGCTACGAAGCGCTGCACTGGGTGGGGGAAACGCATGCGAGCGAGCAGCCACTGGGGCCTTCGGTGGAGCTCCCTGTGGGGCCACGAAACGCTGCCCTGGATGGAGGAACCGCATGCGAGAGCAACCACTGGGGCCTTCGGTGGAGCTCCCTATGGGGCCACGAAACGCTGCCCAGGGTGGGAGAAACGCATGCGAGAGCAACCACTGGGGCCTTCGGTGGAGCTCCCTATGGGGCCACGGAACGCTGCCCAGGGTGGGGGAAGCGCATGCGAGAGCAACCACTGGGGCCTTCGGTGGAGCTCCCTATGGGGCCACGAAACGCTGCCCAGGGTGGGGGAAACGCATGCGAGAGCAACCACGGGGGCCTTCGGTGGAGCTCCCTATGGGGCCACGAAACGCTGCCCAGGGTGGGGGAAACGCACGCGAGAGCAACCACTGGGGCCTTCGGTGGAGCTCCTATGGGGCTACGAAACGTGTGAGGTGTGCCGAGTGCAGAGGCAAGGAGGGGGAGGAGGAAGGAGGGGGAGGAGGAGGAAGGAAGGAAGGACGGAGGTGGGACGCGGGGCGCTGTCTTTTCAAAACGAGGACCCAACACCACAGGATGGTTGGGAACAAGTAGTACGGGGTTGATTGTTGACTACTTTGCCCATTGAGGGGGGTATTTTTGGAGTAGTTTCTGTCTTTTTGCCCAAAATCTCCCTGTGGGGGGACACGCCCGACTTAAGTCTGGGCTTGCGAGCCGCGCGGCGGAGGCAACGTGGCAGTGGGAGAATCAAGGGAGCGACCTTGGAGGCGTCGGCGGCGAGCGGGGGGGGGGGAAGTGAGGAGGAGAAGGCCTTCTCAGAAGGCGGCGTCAAGGGAGCGACCTTGGAGACGTCGGCGGCGAGCGGGGGGGGGAAGTGTGAGGAGGAGAAGGCCTTCTCGGAAGGCGGCGGGGCCTCTCAGAAGGCCTTCGGCCTTCTGAGAGGTTTTCTGTGTCTTCGGGGAAAAGGTTTCGACAACTTCCCACAAGGCTGGGGTACCTCCGACCCTCCTGAGAAGGTCCGCCCCTTCTCTTTTCCCCCCCGAACGCGCCGCCGAAGAAAGACACAGGGGGGATTCGCCCTCAGATCATGAAGCACTCACGCGCGGTGTTGGCGACCAGAACAGCATAAGCATAGAACATTCGTAGGAGGTCCGCAGGGGTGTCGTTTTACTGGCGCTGGTTCTACTGGCGGCGCCTCCTGCGCCGCCCCTGGCGCGCTCTGCGCGACAGAAGCGGGGTCAGGTGCCGACCCAAGAAATTCGTGCGGACCTCCCACAGTTTATGTTTGCATCGTGTTTGTCTTATTCTCCTTCGTCTACAGTCGGACCGAGTGATAAGATCGAGGTCGGTTCGGGGAAGGTACCCTGATGTCCTTCGCGTTTGTCAGATGTTCTTGTGCATCCTGGGACAGGGCACCCTCGAACATTTTTCAGTTTGAGCCGGCGCAGGGTCTCATGTTTTTCAGGGATGTTAATCTGTCCCAGGTCGGACTGTACTCTCGGGAGGATCGGCATGGGGACGGAATCAATCCATAAGAAGACCGACGGCATTTTCTACCAATGTTCAACAGGTTTCGCTATCAGCGTCGCCGCAGCTCATTGGTGGCCTCTACCGGTTTTGGGCAATATTCGCAGTCGGGCATCGTCATCGTCCCCATGCTGGGCGTACCAATCCTCCACTCGGTTTTGAACGACATTCGCATTCGGGCATCGTCATCGTCGTCCACCACCCCCTCTCCATCGTTTTCCTCCTTCCCCTGTTCCTCCGATCTTCCTCACAGGCCTGTCAAAATCTTCGATCCTCCTCCTCCTCTTGTCTCGCCCCCTCGTCTTCGATCCTCGTCCTCTCCCTTCTTCCTCGAGCCCCGATCTTGAACATCTGCTCTACAGTCAAACATGATCATATAGTCGGACCAAGTGATAAGATCGAGGTCGGTTCGGGGAGGGTACCTTGATGCCTTTCGTGCTTGTTGGATGTTATTGTTCATCCTGGGGAGGGGGTACCCTCGGATGTTTTCTGTGTTTGGGCCGACAGAGGGTCTCATGTTCTTGAAAGAGGTTTTTTTCTGGCGCAGCCTCGACTGTACGTCTCCAAGGGAACCCTTGCATCCTGGCACCTCGGCCCGTCCCAGCCCTCCCGAAGCACGGGCCCCGGGCCTCTCGAACTTCGGCTTCGACTTGGGCGCGCCTGGGTCCTGCAGCCTCGCCGCGCATCATGTGGAGGCCGCAGCGGGGGCCCTTTCGAAGCCGTCCTCCCCTCTCAAGCCCTGACCCCCACGCCGATTTGTACCACACTCCCTGATCGGGCGATGAGATCTGTACGTATCTACTGCTCCCTGGCCAGGCCCATCCTGAACCCAGGAGCTGTGTGTACGCCCTCCTGGCTCGGCAAGATGGGCCTGGCCAGGGAGCAGAGGATTTGTACAGATCTCGCCGCCCTGCCCGAGGGCTCCAGCCCACCCACGCTGGCCTCACGGGCCGCCCTCTCTCCCCCCTCCCCCCCCCCCAGAGGTGGCTGGTGACGAGCGGCGCGGACCGGCTGGTGATCGTGTGGGAGGCGAGGACGTCGAGGTGCCCGCGCGCTGCGCGGGGGCGGTGGGCGCGGAGGGGCTCAGTGCGGCGCCGTCGCCGCCGCCGTCATTCCCGTCGTCGTCGTCGTCGTCGTCGTCGTCGTCGTCGTCGTCGTCGTTGTCAATGGCGACGCCGTCGCCGTCGCCGCCGCCGCCGTTTCTGTCGCTATCCGTGCCGCTGTCTTCGTCGTCGTCGTCGTCGTCGTCGTCGTCGACTGGGACGCCGTCGTCGTCGTCGTCGTCGTCGTCATGGTTCTCGACCGCCGTGGCTCGCGACAGGACCGTGGGCGGCTAGCGGCGTCGTCGCCATCGTCATCCTCCTCTGGCCGGCGTCGCCGCCGCCGTCAGCGGCCGCGCCTCGCGAGCCGTGGGAGAGCCGTGAGGTCTTCAGCGGTTTTCGAGGGTTCGGGCGGTTTTCGGATGGTTTCGGACGGGTTTTCGAGGTTTCGGGCGGCTTTCGATGTTTCGGGCGGGTTTCGGACGGGGCTGGGACGAGGGCAAATCCGTTCCGGAACGCTCAGAGCGTTCCGGAACGCTCTGACAAGGCCGCGGCGCCCGAGATATCTTCCTGAATTGATCCTCGTTCTCGAGGAAAAGAAGAGGGCCTCCCTCCTCCTCTCCCCTCCTTTCCCTCCTTCTCGACGACCCCATCCCCGTGCTTTGACCGTCGATCCCTCCCCCTTCCCCTCTGCCTCCGTGGAACGCGTTGACCTTCAACCCCTCATCCAGCCGAAATCCGCTCAACAAGGGCTCCCATGAGGGCGCGAAGTTATTCGCGCTTCGCGGTCCTCGTTCCTTCTCCCCCTCCTCCTCGTCCTCCTATTCTCCCTTTGGGAGGGCGGCGCGAGAGCGCGAAGTTATTCGCGCTTCGCGCAGCGCGAAGCGCGAAGTTGGGAGCCCTAGCTCATCCAGCCGAAATCCGCTCAATGTGGGTCCATGAGCCCCTCCCAGGGTAGATTCTGGGCAGCTTTTCATCCTGGATGGGGTCTTCTGCAGTTCCGGGGCCCGGGACAGGCGACGAGAGGCCGAACTTGGCCGAGGACGAGGGAAAGCTGTGAGAGGAGGGGGTGAGGAGTGGGAGGGATACGACGCTGTGGAGCGGCCGCGCGGGTGCACAAGCCCGACACAGAGAATGGGGCAGGGCTCACCCCGCCCCCCCTCGCCTGCACCGTCGCAGGCCTCCATGCAGAGGACCTCGGAGAGGCCAGGCGGCGGCGGAAGAAGAACAGCAGAGGGGCAGGGGCGGCCCCGCGGCGTGCGGCGGGCCGGGAAGGTGAGCAGAGGGCGGTGTGCGAGCGCGGGGGGGCGCGCGGCGGGCGCCCCTCGCTCGCGCCCCGCTTCAGGCCGTCGGCCGCGGTGCGCCCAAGGAACAAGCAGAGCGAGCTGCGGCGGTGCGAGGAGGTGTTCGGGCCGCCGACGGGAGCCATCGGGCTCGCAGGAGCCGCAGCCGCTCGGCTGCGGGGTCGCGGGCCGCAGGCAGCCTGGGCTGCGGGGCCCTCCTGGGCCCCTGGCGCCCTTCGTCCTCAAGCCGTCGGCCGCGATGCGCCCAAGGGACAAGCAGAGCGAGCTGCGGCGGTGCGAGGAGGTGTTCGGGCCGCCGAAGGGAGCCATCGGGCTCGCAGGAACCGCAGCCGCTCGGCTTCGGGGTCGCGGGCCGCAGGCAGCCTGGGCTGTGGGGTCCTCCTGGGCCCTGGGCGCCCTTCGTCCTCAAGCCGTCGGCCGCCATGCGCCCAAGGAAAAGCAGAGCGAGCTGCGGCGGTGCGAGGAGGTGTTCGGGCCGCCGAGGGAGCCATCGGGCTCGCAGGAGCCGCAACCGCTCGGCTTCGGGGTCGCGGGCCGCAGGCAGCCTGGGCTGTGGGGTCCTCCTGGGCCCTGGGCGCCCTTCGCCCTCAAGCCGTCGGCCGCGATGCGCCAAGGAAAAGCCGAGCGAGCTGCGGCGGTGCGAGGAGGTGTTCGGGCCGCCGACGGGAGCCATCGGGCTCGCAGGAGCCGCAGCCGCTCGGCTTCGGGGTCGCTGGCCGCAGGCAGCCTGGGCTGTGGGGCCCTCCTGGGCCCCGGGCGCCCTTCGTCCTCAAGCCGTCGGCCGCGATGCGCCCAAGGGACAAGCAGAGCGAGCTGCGGCGGTGCGAGGAGGTGTTCGGGCCGCCGAAGGGAGCCATCGGGCTCGCAGGAACCGCAGCCGCTCGGCTTCGGGGTCGCGGGCCGCAGGCAGCCTGGGCTGTGGGGTCCTCCTGGGCCCTGGGCGCCCTTCGTCCTCAAGCCGTCGGCCGCCATGCGCCCAAGGAAAAGCAGAGCGAGCTGCGGCGGTGCGAGGAGGTGTTCGGGCCGCCGAAGGAGCAATCGGGCTCGCAGGAGCCGCAACCGCTCGGCTTCGGGGTCGCGGGCCGCAGGCAGCCTGGGCTGTGGGATCCTCCTGGGCCCTGGGCGCCCTTCGCCCTCAAGCCGTCGGCCGCGATGCGCCAAGGAAAAGCAGAGCGAGGTGCGGCGGTGCGAGGAGGTGTCGGGCGGCGGAGGGAGCCATCGGGCTCGCAGGAGCCGCAGCCGCTCGGCTTCGGGGTCGCTGGCCGCAGGCAGCCTGGGCTGTGGGGTCCTCCTGGGCCCTGGGCGCCCTTCGTCCTCAAGCCGTCGGCCGCGATGCGCCAAGGAAAAGCAGAGCGAGCTGCGGCGGTGCGAGGAGGTGTCGGGCCGCCGAGGGAGCCATCGGGCTCGCAGGAGCCGCAGCCGCTCGGCTTCGGGGTCGCTGGCCGCAGGCAGCCTGGGCTGTGGGGCCCTCCTGGGCCCCGGGCGCCCTTCGTCCTCAAGCCGTCGGCCGCGATGCGCCCAAGGGACAAGCAGAGCGAGCTGCGGCGGTGCGAGGAGGTGTTCGGGCCGCCGAAGGGAGCCATCGGGCTCGCAGGAACCGCAGCCGCTCGGCTTCGGGGTCGCGGGCCGCAGGCAGCCTGGGCTGTGGGGGCCCTCCCGGGCCCCGGGCGCCCTTGGTCCGAGGGGGCGGAGCCTGCCCGGGAAGAGCTCGCGATGCCGTCGGGCGTGCTCTCCAAGAGGGGCGGCGGGTGCGCAATCTTCAGGAGGTGCGCAATTAATCGTCGATTCCCAGGAAAATATGCAAAAATATGGGAAGTGGTGGGGAAGACAAAAACCCAGAAAATATGGGAAAATATGGGGGATATTGTTATTTGTGTATTTATTTGTGTGTTCCAGTTCCCCTTCAAATCTAGCAGAAGCTGGCCAGCCTGGCCTGCAGCACAGCATCCACACCTCTTCGAACACAGAGCACCATGCCCTGGAGACGCCCATGGAAAGGGACCGCGAGCGTGGCGGGACATCACCATGCCCCCGGAAGGCAGGATAACAACAGGGACCGTCGCATCAGCGATCTTTGCTCGGCCTGGCCGCCGTCCAGCGCCCTGGCGCTTGGGAGGAGGCTCAACCGAGAAGGTGAGGGCGGCCTGGACCGCAGTCGCCAGTTGGGAGGCATCCCGAGTGTGAATTTCTACCACAGGGTTGAGATTCGTCCGCTGTCGGACATTGCGAGTGACAGGCGAGATCGAGCGAGCACGGACGGCATCCAGGTCAGCATGGCCACGGACCCGACGGTCCCACGAGGAACCAGGCTCAGCGCGTTATTGCTTAGGTCTCTCCACGTCGGGAGAGACCTCGGCAGGCTCCAGACGAGGGGCCACGGGCACACGTGCATGGCAAACCCAAGTGAGAAAATGCCGTCTCTGCTTGTCCCTCTCGACCCCTTTCTTACAATAGTCCCATCTCCAGAAATCAGAGCGCTGTTGAGTGAAAGCGTGACGCGCATGATGCTCTACAGGCTGCTGCTCGGAACAAACCACCTTCGGCTTCCGAAGTTTCCGAGGGTGCTTGAAAATCAAGATTCGGCAGAACGTAAAGTGATGTGTGCGTGCACTACGAGCCACTGCAACACGCCACGCACGGACTTGCGCACAATGCGCATGGCCTTGACGGAAGACACGGGCGCGCTGTGGACGTTTGTTCCATTCCGAGCGGTACAGTCCGCCCACTGATTCGAATGAGTTTCGAGAGAGTCCCCGCTCTGGTGACCTCGCACGTGCAAGATTTGCAGGGCTTCTCCAAGGCCGCAGTGGTCGTCGATGTTACGCCAGATGGCTTCCCGAACGTTCGTGTTTGGCCGCCGAGGGCCGCGAGTGAACACGGGGCCCAGGTCCAAACCTTCAACCAGGCCCAGGGGATCGGTGGAAACCCGAATGGGCAAACCGCACATTTCTAGAACTTGCAAAACCGCGTAAAGCTCAGCACGGGGTGAACTCTGAACTGGTCCTGAAAGGGCTCTATATACCACAGACTGGTAGGAACGCAACTCATATTTGACGACCCCCCCCCCAGCTCTGGTAGCTTCTGGCCAGTACCGCATTGTTTTGCAAGCTCCGTCAGTGTAAGTGTCCCCCGTAATCTGGTCGAGGGAACCGCATAGCATGTGCCCGCGTCGGTTGTCATACCGTGGCGGCAGCAGCGGGAAGCACGACCGTGGGGCAAGTCCACGGTTGCAACACCAAGAGCCTCGAGTGCGAGGTGGAAGTCCACGCGCATCGATACTAGCAATGGCGAGGGTCTGCTGTCCTTGGCGCGACGGGCTCTCCCAGTAACAGTTATAACGATTCCACATTTCACACGGGCACCCTGGGCATCATGATGGGCGTGCACATGCGTGAATACATATTTGACCGATGCGGTGATCACAACCCGCCCCCAACAGTAGCCGTGAGAAGCCCAGCCTCCATGATCGATAGTTTCCAAACACGAGTCCGAACATTGCCGCCGTCGTCCGTACCTTCAGAGTCCTGAGGGTCGGGTAGGTGTCAACAAAAAAGACCTACGACGGGCTCGATCCAGCACCCTTGGAGTTCCTTGGGGTCCACGCCTTCATCAGCAGGGTTCGAGCGAGACGCCGAGCCAGTCCACATCTCCCTCACTCCTGCATACCGAGCAAGGTCTCGAACTGTTAGGGGGGCATCAAAACTTAAGTCCAGACGATCACTTGCGCCAGTGGTGAGTAGGAACGCAGACGTTGTTCTCCATCCAAGCGCGCGCCCAAAGAAAGCAGCATGGCACCAGTGGTGCCGCAAACTCTGTCCCATGGCCGCTCAGCCTGAAGGGCGCGAGAAACTTGTAGTTTGCGGCCCGCTGCAAGGTGTCATGCGTCATACCTCTATCTCTGCATCGTAGAGCCCACTGGAAGACACATAGAGTCCAACATGAAATCTGAGGATCCTCAAACATGGAGCCCTGGAGACTAGAGGTAAACCAGGCCCAAGTCGTAGCACCTGGAGTACACCAGGTGTTGCGCATGATACCTCTCATCTTCTCGGCAAGCCACGGGGAGACGCCGTGCACCCCAACTCCATATTGCATAGCCGAGGGAAACGCCTGCTACGCAAGTCTAGAGACAAGGTGCCCAGCCTTGCGGACCACGCGCAGTCGAGGTAGACGTTGCCCAGTCTTCTGAACTCTCTTACGGAGGCGGGTGTACTGAAGGGGGCGCCCAGAACACATTTCGATACCCAGAACTTCCAGAGCAGTAGCATATTGCTATCCCAGGGACCCAAGGCGCTTGCCAACACACCGCCCAAGACGAGGATGGCAGCGAGTGACTGACATTTTATGTTTGGCAGGCGCGGAAGCCCCATCGGAATCAGAACGTGCACCAAGAGACGCAATAACGTACAGGCAGCCTCGACGATTCTTTTGGTAGCACCAATGATAGGAGGAGGATGGGAGAAGGAGGAGGAGAAGGAGGAGGAGGACGAGGTGGAGGAGGAGGAAGAAGAAGAATACTGATAAAACGAATAAGAATAAGAAGAATACTCATGAGAAGAAACATAATAATAGTAATAAGAATAATAATACTGATAATAATAACAATACTAGTAATAATACTACCAACACTAAGAAGAAGAAGAGGAGGAGGAGGAGGAGGAAGAAGAGGAGGAGGAAGAAGAGGAGGAGAAAGATGAGGAGGGGGAGTTGGATGGCACCAAGGAGGAGGAGTCCCAAACGGGGTCAGAGTAGATTGGGTCGAATGATCGCGCCGTATCGCGGATGCATCGGCTTCGCGGACCGATGTCGCGCAAGATTCTCTCCACGCCCGCGGCGCCCGATGCATCGCCGACGTTGCCGACGCATCGCCGATTCAAAGTCGATGCATCGGCGATGCGGCGCAACCCACCGACCCCATCTGCTCGGACCCTATTTGGGAGGCCTCCAATTTCCTCTGCCTCCTCTTGCCCCCTCGTTTCCCCTCCTCCTCCTCCTCCTCCTCCTCCTCCTCCTCTTGCTCCTCATCCCTTCTCGACTCTCGACTCATTTGATCCTCGACTCTTCCTCCTCATCCCCTCCTCCTTTTCCCTCCCTCTTCGATCCTTGACTCCTCCCCTCCCCCCCTCCCTCCTCGATCTTCGGCCCATCCCTCCCCCCCCTCGATCCTCGACTCCTCCCCCTGCCTGCCTCCCTCCTAGGCAGAGCCGAGGCACCTCGGCACGGCCGGCCCCGCCTTCCCTCAGGGAGCTGGCCCGGGTGGAGCTGCCCGGCGTGGTGCGCTTCGTGGAGTGGGCGGGCGGCGCAGGCGGCCCCCGCAGTGCCGACGACGACCTCCAGCGAGCGACGACCCCGAGTGAGCGACGACGACGAGCGGTCGACGAGCGGTCCACGACGACTGCCGAGCGACGACGACGACGACGACCGAGTGGCGGCGACGAAAGTTTAGCTTAACTACGACGACGACGATGATGCCGACGGCGGCGGCGGCGGCGACGGCGACGGCGGCGGCCGGGGCGACGGCGACGCCGACGACGGCGACGGCGACGGCGACGGCGACGGCGACGGCAACGGCAACGACGACGACGACGGCGGCGGCGGCGGCGACGGCGTTGGCGACTGCAACGGCGACGGCGACGGCGACTGCGTTGAGCGAGCGACGACGACGACGAGGAGCTTTCGAGGGTGACGACGACGACGACGACGACGATTACGACGACGACGCCGTCGCCGCCTCCGCCGCCGTCGCCGCCACCGGCGTCGTCGTCGTCGCCGCAGCCGTCGTCGACGCCGCAGCCTTCGTCGTTGCTGTCGCCACCGCCGCCGTCGTCGTCGTCGTCGTCGTTGCCGCTGCCGTCGTCGTCGCCGTCCTCGTCGATCGATCGGAGTTCGAGCTTTGAACAGGCTTTTCGACATGTTCGGCATCCGGGGGCCCGTTTTGGCACCAGGGTGCCGCCAAACGTCGAGCCAGCATGACAATTTCCCACGGTGGGGGTGGAAGACATCACGTGGGGTAGTGCGTTTATTTGTCCCGTGTCTCTTGCGCAATGATCCATGCTGCTTCCTCCTGCCCCATCGCCAGCCCAAACGGCGCGCGTACATTGGGTGTAGCTCTGTTGAATTTCCATACGTGTCTGCCATTGTTTGTTCCGTGTGCATGGCCGATGGCACTTTTTACTTGCATCCGTCGCCCGCCCGTCGGTCTGACCCCTGTCGGCACACGTTGGATGGTAATCAGTAATGACTCTTAGCGCGTCCCGCTTTTGCTTTCTCGCTGCGTTGGAACACACTGTGTGCTTGTACGGGGTTTGCGAATGGCACGGTCGATCCATCACTGGATCGTTGTTCTCTCGGCTCTCTTGGCCTGACTTTCTCCGCTTCGTCGCTGCGCGCGAGGCCGCGGCGGCCAAACAGTGTGCGTGTGTGTGCGTGTGTGTGTGTGTGTGTGTATGTGAGTGTGCGTGTGTGTGCGTGTGTATGTGTGTATGTGTGTGTGTGTGTGTGTGTGGGTTGGGGGGGGTGAGGGGGGGGGGGCGGGCGTGCATGCGCCACGCACGCGGCGTGCCACATGGCTGGCCCGGCATCTGGCCCCGCGGCAGGTGGCGCAGCCAATCCGCCCGTCAGCGAGCGCTTCGCGACGTGCCCGGGCCTCTGTGGATGTCGCCGTCGTCCTCGTCGTCGTTATCGTCGTCGTCGCCGTCCTTGTCGTCGCCGTTGTGACGGGTTTCGTCGCCACCGTCGACTCCATCGTCGTCGCCGTCGTCGTTGTCGCCAAGGTCGCCGTCGCCGTCGTCGCCCCTGTCCGCGCCGCCGTCATCGCCGCCGTCGTCACCGTGGTCTTCAGCACCGCCGTGGCCGTCCACGGTCTCGCCCTAGTTGGTGTCGTCTCGGGCGTCGCCCTTTGCTGTCGTCTTCGCTGTCGTGTTCCTAGCCTCATATTTGTTTCGTCGCCGTCGTCGTCGTCGAGGTCGCCACCGTCGTCTTCCTCGTGGTCGGGTGTCTCCTCTCCTTCCGTCCTGAGCTGTCGGGTGCGTTCTTTCCCAGGGCTCTGGAAGGGTTACAAAGGAGTTCGTGTTGTTCTCGGGCCTTCGGGGTCAAGGAAAGAGGATGGGGATGGCGAGGAGGAGGGGGCGCGAGCAAGAGAAACAAAAGGAGAGGGCGAGCAGGAGGAGAGTCGAGGAAGAAGGATGCAGCAGAGGGTAAGGGGTGGCACGTGGGGCGAGTGGGAAGTGGTCGTTGCGACATCTGGCAGACTGCAGCCGTGACTGCGGCACGCGAGCAACAAGAAGAGTAAGGGTGAGGAGCTGAGAGAGGATACTGAGATGACATTTGCTGGTCTTCTACTCGTCACGTCCATGAAATCCATTATTGGGCTTCTCACTTTGCGCGTCTTTGATGCGATTGGCGTTCTGCGGTCGGGCCAATGCATTTTCTAGTGTGCGGTGTGCTATCATCCTGCTGCTGGTTCGTCCGAGTGTTCGTTGAAATCTCCTAGCAGCGAGTGCTGCAAGGTGTCTGAGCTGCGAGAAACATACTGCGAAATTCCAGGAGTCCTACTTGAGAAACGGAATGTTGACATCTGACACCGGAGTATTGTGCCGTGGCGTGTGTGCCGTGCCGTGGTTAGGTTTCAGATTGCACAACAATGCAACAACTGTATCGGCCGAGTCGTACCCGCGTGCCGTGCCGTGCGGTGCCGAGCCGTGCGTAGGTTCTAGAATGCGGGGAATGTGCAGTGCCCGTGCCCGAATGCAAGAAATGTCCCGTGCCGTGCCATACCCGCAAGCCGTGCCTTAATGCTAGAATGCGGCAGCTTGTAGAGCGCAAAAGAAACAGGGGACGTGCCGTTCCCGCGAGCCGTGCCGTGCACAGGAGAGCAAAAGCTGTGTACTCCGTGCCCGCGTGCCGTGCCGTGGCGTGCCTACGTGCTGGAATGCGTGTGCCGTGCCGTGCCCATGTTCTAGAATGCGGAATAATGCGCCGTGCCGTGCCGAGGTTCCAGAGCGCGGGCAGCTGTGCCGTGCCGTGCCTGCGTGGCGCCTTGCCGTGCCGTTGCGTGATCGGGTTTGAGATGAGGGAGCTGTGTGTTTCCGTGGTTGTTGTGCCGTGCTTGAGAGAAGGGTCAGACTGCGACAGACGTTCTGTGCCGTGCCCGCGCGCCCTGCCGTGCCGTGCGTTGCTTGATTAATTGACCAACCACGCCAAATATGCCCTTGGTGATGGTGACTCACCACGTGTGCTTTTGGGCAGCGTACGCTGTTGAGGGTCTTCCTGCACCCTGTAATCGTGCCTCCCTGTCCTTCGCCTCTGCCTCCTGCAGGTCCTGTACCTCCTCCTCCTCCTCCTCCTCCTCCTCCTTCTCCATCTACGACCCCGTCGGTAGCAAACTAAGGAGGCTTTGTATACCCTCGCAATTCCATGTTCAGGGCGTCGATTAGCGTCGGGAGATCTCTGGGATGGCGCCGATTTCGTCGATTCGCACCAATTTAGCGTCGGCTAGCGTCGATTCGCGAGGGCCAGCAAGATGGTAGGGGAGGCTCCCAGGAGTTTCCACCGAAGACTCCTCCCCCTCCTCCTCCTCCTCCTCCTGCTGCTGCTGCTGCTGCTGAAGTTTCTCCTCATCGTCCTGCTCCTCCTGCTCCTACTGCTGGTCCGCCTCCTCCTCCTCGTCCTCCTCCTCCTCCTTCTCCTCCTCCTCCTCCTCCTCCTCCTCCTCCTCCTCCATTGCTTCTCCTTATAAATCGCTTCTCCCTGTCGCACCCGAGGCCAGTTTTTAGGGCGGGCCGGGCATTTCGCCTGAGACTTCCTCACCATGTATGATTCTGAAGCCTAAAAGTTGGCAGCAGTTTCACATATGGAGGGTGGGCCTTTTTCAAACTGTGTCTCTCGCCCTCGCGCCGCGCGCCTTCGTCTTAAACAATTGCAAGAGGTTCGCGGATTGAGGGCGAGTGGTTTTCAAATTGTGGCTCTCGCCTTAGCGCCGCACGCATTCGTTTCAAACATTTGCAAGAGTTTCACCGATTGAGGGCGGTCCCCTTTCAAAATGTGGCTCTCGCCTAAGCGCCCCGCACATTCTTCCTAAACATTTGCAAGAGTTTCACGGATTCCCATGACCAAAGTACCAGACATTGTGGATTCAGGCTTAGGAGGGTGCACAATTTTTGATGATTTGCGGTGTTCAAGTCCCAGGAATGGCGTTCTGGCACGATTCAGGATCGTCAAGGCGCAACAGTCAGGTTGGTCCGTGACGTTGAAATCCCGAGAACAATGTTTTTGCATGCTTCAGGGTCTTCAAACAGTTGACTTCCAACGAGGCAGTTCCCTCAGTAAAAATGAACCGTTGTAGGGGCCTATTAAGAGGGAGCTTGGAGGGAGGGTTTATTCAAACATCGGTCCTCCTCCTCCTCCTCCTCCTCCTCCTCCTCCTCATTCATTCATTCATTCATTCATTCATTCATTCATTCATTCATTCATTCATTCATTCATTCATTCATCATGAGGCGGACGGTTCGAAGCCTATACAGAGAAGAGAACGAGATGAAATGGACAAAGGAAGTAGAGCACGTACTCGCAGTGGAGTGATGCTGATCCAAAGCGAACCTGGGGTACTGCCTATGGCGCACGAGCCAAGACAAAGGAAGTGCAGAGAGAAAGCAAGGCAAAGCAGAGACCTTCGCCCAGGTTGCGCGGTACTGCCTATGGCGCGCCACACTGCTTAGTGTGACACCTTCGCATTACTATTTTTTAAAGTGAATGGACACTGGCACTGACCAACTAGGTCAGGGCATCGCCTTCATGCGAAGGCCCTTCCCGCAATTGAGCAACAGTCAGTGAGGAAGGGAGGTTTGCCTGAGTAGGGTCCTCCACTGGTATTCGTACCGCTGGGTGGCCGTCGATGCGTGGCCTGCCCGATCGAAGGTTCAAATCTCCGTCGTGTGGTAATGCCAGATATGGATCCAAAGGCACATGAAACTTCCTAAGACCCAGGGGGAGATCCCACCCCTCATCGTCAGTGCGCAAGTCGATACAGTGTCGAAGCGTACTCTCCTCTCGCAGCGACCACTGTAGCGGCCTGGTGTCATGGAATGTGCCCATGGATGCGCCAAGAGGAACACCGCCCGCTAAGAAAGCACAAAGCTCGGGGAATCGATCACGAATTTGCTGGAACAGCGTGGCAGCAAACATTTTGTTCAGGGCTCTGGGATAAGCCTGCGCAGGTGAGGTATCTAGCCATCCACCGTGTCGCTCTGAGGGGACAGGGGGATGTGGGCGATGATTACAAAGTGTCCCCCCCTCCCTTAGATCACTGAGCCAGGTGGCCAACGTGGGAAGATGGACCGCAAGCAAGGTGGTGGGTCTCTTTCGAGGGGCCCCAAAGCGACACTGGTGGATGGTGTGGGTCCGTACCCCTTCCAAGAGACTTAAATCCTTGACCTCAGGGAGAAGCCATATGCTTGGGCTGCCTGGTACATAGTCCGCATGTGCTGGATGGGAGAGGAGAGCAGGAACATGATATTTCCAACACACATATAGTAGAGAGAGAGAGAGAGAGCAGCACGAAGAAGTTTGTTGCCTGTGGTGACTTGCTTGCTCGCAATCGATGAGAGGTGGCCAAGGCCCCACAAATGCTCTTCCGGACGGAGCGATCTAGTCGCAAGCCTCGTTTCCGACGAATGTTGGCGCCTGGCGATCGCCCATGAGTCAGCTGGAGGTCCCGCGACTACTGCACAGACCCTTCCCGATCTGATCATATTTGTCCATATGGCAGTGATATGTATGTCTGTGAGATCTCCGAGATGTGTGTCAAGAGATGCATCAACGCGTAATACTGCTAAACGTGCGGGAAAGGGACCCTGGAGCTTCTCGATGTGGTCTTGGAGGTCCCCCTCGTGCCTATGTTGAGAGGAAAGAAGCAATAAAAATTTGAGGGGTCTTACGGGGGCCCTGGGAGGCCTCTCGCAAGGGGCAGGAGGATCAAGGCTCGGGGCAACAGGTGGGACCAAATCGCGACGCGCTCGCCTTACATGGGTTCTGGGATGAATGGGAGGTCCAGCACGCTGAAGCCAAGGCAGAGCAGCAAAGGTCTCTGATCTGCCAGCCCGTCGATTGGTTGCCGCCTCTGAGCGGGCCTCCTCTCTAGCCTGAGAAAGCTCTTCACTAGTGGGTCGATGCCCAGAATCTATCCACGCCAACTTGCACGCTGGCGCATTGGATAAATGTTTCACTAGGCGGGACACGTGACGAAAATCCTTAAGACAAACCTGACAACACGTCCCCGTAGCCAACATGGTAGGGGAAGTGGCAGACTTATGAAATTTACCTATGTGTGCAAGATATTGATGAGCCGAGGAAGAGACATGTCCACATTCATAGCAAACAAAACGGGCTGCATCAGGGGAAGAAGACGAGGCGAGGGGAGTATGGAGAGCAAGAGTGCGTAGAGTATGCTTCCACACCTCATGATGAGCAACGTCATGATAGTATCGTTTGGCCTTGGTAATGGCACTGGAGAGAGCAGTGCGGAAGCCCTTCGGTTCTGCACGGACAAAGCGGGGCCAAACGTCGTCATCGATGGGGACTTCTGGACAAAAGAATGCCAGCCACCTGATATCGTCCTGTATAAGGGATATCCATCCCTTCGGGTCTCTCCAATTCAAATCCAGGAGTGATCGAAGCACGGGAGGTCCTTTGTGAACGATTCTTTGCAATAATCGTAATCGGCCAATAGTTAGTATGACACGGGTGGGTAGCCTGTGAGTGTCTAAGAACACGCGAGCATTGTTATAATGAAGGTCCGCATTGTTAGTGGCAGACATGCCTAAGGCTACTCGGTACACAGAAGTATGTGCTGTTTGTACTTTACGCCACAGGGAATCAGTCAATCGTGTCCATACTGTAGCACCAAAGAAAAGAACAGAGGAGGCAAGCGCCTCAGCCCATGTGATTTTGCTTGAGGTGGGCAAAGCTTTCCGTGGGGCCACTGTGCTGCGAATAGGTTTTAACGCCCTGGAAGTTCTCGCAACACGTGCGGATACATCAGGCCCTAGGGATCCATCGGCCGCAACTTGGGACCCGAGAATTTGTTGGACTAAGGCCGTGGGGAAAGTGAAATTCCACTTCGCAGAGGCGATGCCCGTGAGTGCCTTGCCAGGTAAATCTCTGAGAGCTTTGCGGGAATTAACGCCATTCAATGATGCTAAGATTTTGGTTTTGTCGGCATGCATCGAAAAACCTGCTCTGGCGGCGGAGCAATAGACCGTCTCAGCTAAGGAAAGCAGTGTAGTATGGACATTAAGAGGATCAGGAATGGGAGACATAAGGGTCATGTCATCAACGAAAGAGAGATCTGGTGACACCACATCCCAATCATGTAGGGAGGACAAGCGGGTGGTCGGTGCGTCATACACCTCCTGCCATGCAAGTCCAGTGCGTTGAAGTCCGCCACGTATGTCCTGATGTACTAATCTGAACACTGCGTTGAAGACGTCAGTGGCAGATACCGTTCCTGGCCTGGATCCTAGATGGGGAGCCACAAAGTCTGTGGCGTCGCGAACTCGCCAGAATGTCCCCCTCTGGGTTTCCTGTACCAGCCGAATAAGCTCATCCTGGGGGAAGTGGCGGTGCAACAACGGACCCTGCTGAAGTTGGGCTTTAGCTCCCTGGATAAGAACTTCGGGTAGTGGCAAGGAAGCAAGGGCTTCTTCAAGTCTCTGATCCTCTCCAGGTAAGGACAGGGCGAATTGTTTGATGGTGGTGTAAAACGCCTGAACAAGGTCTAAGCATATGACAGCACCCGAGGCGCGCGTGCGTGAGCAATGTCGGAGGAAGGTCCTGACCGACAAAGTAATCATCTCCGTGCTCCTTCCTCCGACTCCGCCACATTGCTCAGCTAGTAGGGCTGTTGCGAGGAAGTCTTGGGAGAGGGAGCGAATGTGCTTATGATGTAATTTGCAGACCGTGCTAGCAAGGAGGATGTTGCGCATGTTTTTGGCCACAGTGGAGACCCCCGACCCTTTAAAGAAATAGACCACCTCGCCTACTTTGAATAAAAAGGGCTCTCTGCCCGTAGCGACGATTTTGACCATTAGAGGATTGAGGATCCGAGCGAGTTCTCGCGGGGCCACTTTGTATATGCAGCTAGGGAGGCCATCTACCCCAGGCGCCTTGCCTCTCCGATAAGAGCGCATTTGGTGCTGGAGGTCAAAGATGGCGGGGATGTAATCCAGGGAAGCGCTATCGGCAGCAACAATACTGGGGAAGTCATTATATTCAGATATCATGTCTGGCAGGGTCAGTCGATGTCCCCTCTCAACCTGGCAGAAGTGCTGTTGCATATTATCAGTAACCTCCGAAAGTGAGGTAAGAACACGTGGTGGTTGCTGGACCCCTGCAATGACCTCTGGTGGCACGACGCCCTCTTCCGTCATAAGAGGAACAGTATCGGAGGTAGGCGACGGTCCCTTCTTCCGACCCCCATAGGTAAGAAGAGTATTAAGTCCCTGCCATTCCGCTCGAGACATCTTCGCATCAACGGCAAGCTGGATTTGTTGAGCCGTTGTGGCAAGGAAAGCAGTGTGTTCCTGCTCGATATGTGTCCTGAGAGGTACGTCGCTGTGAGCGAGGAAGTGTGTTATTCGAACCGCAAAGTCATCACTAGATAATGTTCCTTGCGTATGTAACTGGGCGGAAAAGCGCAAGAGCTGGAACAACTCAAGAAAGGATGTCAGCATGGGGTCGAGAGAGATGGCGCTGAAATCACCTCGGGAAATGCGAGCAGCAAAGCGAGAGAGCGTGGCTAGATGACGAGACAATGAGGCATCCACGCATAGATCACCGAACCAGCGTCTTAGTGCTCGCTGTGCCCCTCGTCTGATCCGAATCATGTCCATGACTGGGGAGGAAATATGCGCTTTGTTCGGAATCTTTCGTGTGGTTCCAAAGCACTCCTGGCTGGCTTGTGAGATGGCCTGAGTGACAGCGAAGCAATGTTGATTGAGTTATTGGTCCCAGGGGTTAAGTTCGATCGAAGTTAATGTTTGCCGAAACTTCTCACAGGCCACAGGGCACTCAAGTTTTCGGGGGTCCAGTTTGGGAGGGCCCTTGCTGCTGCCGTGTCGTTTCTCAACTTGCCAGGAAAAAGTGGCAAACAAGGGAAAATGATCTTTGCTAGCTTGCCCGGTGTCAAACTCAGTTTCAACCCTGCAGTGAGCTAAGCGTGCCATCATGGAGGGAGCGGCAGCAACATAATCAATACGATGTCTCGTACCCTGATTGGAGACATAGGCGTAGCCCTCTGGGCTCTGCATGAAGAACGTGTTGACGAGAGTAAGGTGATTCGCTAAGGCAAAGTCGTGCACGACTTGTCCCTGTGGGTCCTCTTTTTGAGTGGGTTGGGCCCCTCCTACGCTCTCAGAAAGTCTTGAGCCTACTCGCGCGTTGGCGTCCCAGAGGCAGACACTGGGTGGCCACTTGCTGGAAATGCGAGCAAGGTCTTCCCAGAACAATTGCTTGACTGAGGCCTTTGACTTGGCATGAGGGAAATGCGCGATGGAAAAGACTTCACATAAGGCAGGTGCATGTATGGAGATGGATAGAAGCCGACTCGAAGAGAAAAGGACACGGACATGTTTGGGCGTTAGTACTAGCTCTTTTGCCCCATGGTGTGCATATGGGACAGAAATGTTAACCCATGCTTCAACACCGAATCCTGTACTGTCTGCGCCCGAAGAAATGATGAAGTGCCCGTCACAAACACGTGTGCCTCGAGGGGTGCGGGTCTCCTGAATGCCTGCCACTATGACTTTAGCTTCCTGCATCTGAAGTCTAAGCGCTTTGTTCCGTGCTCTACGCTGTTTACCTGCAGTGCCATGAGTGAACGCCGCGTGTGACAAGCGAGCATTATACTGCACAACATGGAGGGAAACTTGGGTCGACTGTGGTGGCAAGGTAGAAGCATCGGAGACAGGATGATCAGGGAGCAGACCTGGTGGCACCGCTTCCATTGTCATATGGCAAGAAGGCGTGTTAAGATGGCTACCACCCAAGGTGGAGGGGTAAGCTGCGCGCGTGCGAGCTGTCGCCTCCTGGAGCCATGCCCACTCAATGGGGCGAGAGTAAAGGGTCCTCCGAACAAGGTCCTCAGGGAACTCAGTAGCCGAAAGATTGCCCGAGGCGACAGCCCCAGCGACCCAGTCCGCCAGCGTGTTCCAAGGATGGCCAACATGGCCTTTGACGTGGCTGATCGAAACACCACGCGTAGCTTCCAACTGCGCCCAGAATGCACAAGCGAGCCGTCCAATGCGATCAGAAATAGGTGGGGCGGAAAGGCCAGATATGGCACGAACAGCGTTAAGCGAGTCAGTGCGAATCAGGGCAGGCACAGATGAGGGATGCGAAAGAAGATAGACACATGCCCAACGTATTCCAATGCATTCGCTCTCGGTACTACTGGCCAAGTCCGAGTAAGTGGTGGTCCTGCAGGAGCTGTCTAAGTCTGCTGACCACCATCCTTGGTAGCTGAACGTGTTTCCGTCAGGGAGTTCGTGAATTACCACCAGAGCCCAAGAGGCAAACCAGGGGACTCTTGGGGCGCACAGAGCCATCAGTGAAGACACAGATCCTACTGGGTTCGTCCTCAAGAAAAGGGGCCATCTCAACGGCCATTCTGGATACCTCAGGGAGGTCATTAAGGGGAATCTCAAGGGTCAAGGGTGGGCATTCAAGTCGAGTGCTACTGTACGAGCCCCTGAGGGGGGAAGGGAGGGGATTTGTTAACATCCCCTGCGCGTGCACACGCCCACCACTTGATGTCGCCTCCGAGGATGGATACTCACTGACATCTCCCAACTCTATCTCATCAGGGTCCCTCGAGCAAGGGTTGATCACATCTCTTGGCCCGCCAGTGTTATCTAACCAGTGGTGTCCCCCAAGGGTGTTGGTGTTAGAGGAGGAAGAGGAGGTCTGACTGTTGCTCAAAGGAAAAGCAAAGAAATAATTGCACAAAGCATCCCACGGGACGCGTGCAGATGAAGCTTGAACTGGGAAGCAAGTGCACACTCTAGTGTTGGGAATGGGAGAGGACAAGGATGAGTTAATATCTGTGTCACAAGCAATGAAGAGAGAGTGCAGGAGAAGAAAGAACCGCTGAATGAGCGCCTCAGATGGATCTCGCTGCGTGGCACGCGGAGCGTGCTGGCTACTACCAGTATGGATACCCACAGCCTGGGAGCCTGAAGAAGTTGAGTCCCCACCCATCTCAACCTCCCCTCTGGAAACATTACCTGTAAAATACTTACGTGCAAAGGTATTGCAGCGCGTGTCGGCGACGGGCTCAGATCTAGGTTGCCTATCTATCCCCGGGCTGGAAGGCGTCGCGCAGATGACGGCCCAAGCGCTTCGGATCAACTGAATTTCCCAGTTGGTCGGAGGTACTTCTAATGATTCTAAGTAGTGCATGCTGATGCGAGAAAGTACCTGCCCGAGGAAATTCCATCTGCTCTTGAAGGTCCAAGGGCATTGTTCATACATGTACGTAGTACAAATGGTGGCTCCAACTAAGTGTTCGTGCACCGAGGCTGAGAACTCTAGTGCTGACGTGGCAGCAGCAGCGTACGAAGGCCAAGCAACTGAGACCTCTTCCCTAGTCTCAATGGAAAGGCAAGCAACTGAGACCTCTTCCCTAGTCTCAATGGAAAGGCAAGTGCATACGCTGCGAGAAATGGATGTGCGAGAAGACGACGAAGCTATGATAGGCCTATCAGGATAGCGATGAGGCGAGGGAGGATGGATGAGAGGCAAAGTTCCTACCCTATAGAATGCAAGCTCACGTGATCCCCAGTGAACTCGCTTTGCTGGGCCGCGGCTACTCACATGTGCCTGGCCTCCTTGCGGGGAGGGCTGGCGCCTGGGGACCCCGCCTTCTCGGTCATGCTCTGCGAGGGCGCCTGCACATAAGGGTCCTCGACAATGGATTCCACGGCCTGTGTGGGCATCAGGAGTGCCTCGTCGACGATCGGCGTGTCTTCCTCCTCCTCGACTTTGATGGTGGGGTCTGCCACCCTCGCCGAAGCTTGTGTAGGTGACACCGCCTTCGGTGTTGGAGTCCACGGTGTCCTCTGGGTCGGAGGGAATGGCGAGGTTGGTTCCATCCTTGCCCTCGGAGGCGTCTTCGGGACTGGCTGGTCGACATGCTGCTGAGAAGCATCGGGGGTTTGCAGCCCGCGGCACTGAAGACTGGCCCCCTTTGATAAACCCCATGTCGTTGGCCAACTGTTGCAGCCTCGCATCTTGTGCGGCTTGATGCTGTGCTTGGGCTGTTAGCTGGTTCATGATCTGATACATGCCCGCGCACAAGGTATCGATATTGTGTTGAGCCACTGGCGGAGGTGCCGTCGACGGTGGCGGCGGGATATGCCCATGATTTTCTCCTCCTGACGAGTTGGCGGGCATTGAGGCTGAGGCAACAGGCGGAGCAGCACCTGCAGGATGAAGCCGTTGCCGAGGTGAGTGTAAGTCGTGCGAAGCTGTCCCCATTGGCAAGTCCTCATCCATGTCATCAAACTCGTTGGCCGAAATGATGTCCTCAATCTCAGTGATGTTCTGCTTGACTTTGTCCAGGGAAGCTTCGAGATGTTTTTCCTCTTCTACCAGAGTAGCAATCTTGTCACGAGTGCTCCTGATCTTATCGATTAAGGCGTCCTTCCTGAGATTGAGCTGGTTGATCTGCTTAGTCAGAAAATCCGTCGACGATTGCATCAGCTTGAGCACGGATAGCTGGATCAGTGCCTCCTTGGGATCATGTCCAGCTTGCTGAGATGCAAAAATGAGTCTTCCCGCTCCTCCTCCTCCTCCTCCCCCTCCTCCTCTTCCCGCCGCCTCCCTCCTCCCCCCTCCTTCCCCCCATTCCTCCTCCCCCTTCGCCTCCCCCGGGAAAACGGGACAGAGCGGGCGGCCGCAGAAGGCAGCGGCAAGGCGAGGGCCCCACAGGGAGGACGGACCACTTCTCCGGGTGAGCTGGCGCGGCCAGCCCCGCCGGCGGGGGCTGGAGCGGCGGCTGCGCCGGTGCACCTGCGGAGGCGGGGCGCCGTGGGGGGCACCGCAGGTCGAAAGAAAAATACAGCGAGGAGCCGACGTATAGAGCACGAAGCGCGAGGCCGGCGGCCCGCGCGCCGTGATGCGGGTGGGGGCGCAGGACACGCTGCGGCAGGCAAAAGGGCAGCCCGGTTGGAGGCGCAGTCCAGCAAAATGCGGGGCCAGCGTGGGGGGAGCGGGCGGCAAGGCCAGGCCCACGACGCCGCACACGCCTGGCGGCGGCAGGCAGCAGCCCAGGCGCCGTCGCGGCGCGCAGAGGGGGCGAGAGCGGGCAAGGGGGGGGGGGAGGGGGAAGGGAGGACAGAGAGGAAAAGCGCCCCACCTGCAGGAAGCCCCGCAGACGGGGCGGCAACGCCAGGGCCGCGCCGGCGGCAGCGGGCTCCGTGCAGTACACTGGGCGCTGTGGCTGGGCGTGTGGACAACAGCGGGAGCTCTGCGGCAGGCCAAGGCTGTAGCTAGGGCGAGCGGCTCCCGCTGCCCGGGTGAACATGGGTGGGCCAAGGGGAGGGCCAGGGCGGCCGCTCGCCGCCAGGGTGGGCAGCGAGCGGCGCCCCGTGGCTGGTCAACGCCGTGGCTGAGGCCAGCGGCCCCCACTTCCGGGGTGGACAGGGTGGGCCAGTTCGGGGCACCCAAGCGGTGCAGGAAAGTGTGGTGCTGTATCCTGGGATTGGGGGCACAGGGGAGGCAGGAAGCAGCGGAGGAAAGTGGCGTCGCGCCGGTTGGGGTCGCGGGTGCCGCCGCCACGCCGAGCGCGAAATCTGCTCCAGGCCGCCCCAGGTTCACCACGTGTTTGTTGCATCCTCCCGTTTGTTTCCCCAGGGCTCCCTTCGAGTTGAGGAAGTCGAGCAGGATGCGTGCTGGCACATCACGTCGTCATGACGCGCACGCCCCTTGCCCTGCTTCCTGTAGTCCGAGGCGAACGAATCCCAGAGGACGCGGGTGTCGGGCAAAGCGGCCCAGGCGTCTTTGACGAGGAGCAGGCTCGAGCTCCTGCCGTGCAAGCGGAGTTGTCTCCCTTCGCGGACTGGCGCTGGAGCAGTCCGCGGTGCTGGGGCCGCCAGCGCCCATCATTACTGGGGAGGTTCGAGGAGCCTCCGGGGCGGGCGGTGGGTTCAGGTACTGATGTTTCTTGGCGATGACCCGGTCGCCAGCTACCGCCGCTGGCCCGGCGGGCAGCAAGGACGGACGCCACGCGCCGCCCCGACTGGATTGTGCTGCTGGGTTCCGCTGCTCACGATTGTGCTGCTTGGTTCCGCTTTCCGGCCGAGGCGACGAAGGACATCCGGGACGCGCGTCGGTGCCAGGATTTCCCCTTCTTCCGCCCCCGCGTTCTCCGACTCCCCGAGGGTCCAGCCGCGGCGACGAGGGCTCCCCAGGTCTGGGGACGTGGCGACGAGAGGAGCGCAACGAAGCGTTGCAGAAGACGGCGTGATGGAGCCGAGCTCTCCCGACGGGCATCGTCGAACCCCGGGGTGGGGCACGCCGTGCCGCGAGGAGGCCGGGCTCCTGAAGGGCTGCGGGAGGCCCATTGGGCCTGGCGTCTGAGTCCCCGTCGGGGTCGTGCTGGGCAAGCAAGCGTCGCACCAGGTTGTCCGTCGGCTCTGTCAGCTGCCTGGGTGCCGAGCGTCGGTCGGGCGAGCCCGCTGTCTGAGTCCATTTCCCTGTCCTGTCCAAGCACGCCGTCGTCGGCATCCGCATCGGGTCCCGGTCCAGGGCGAGCACCTGCGTCTGGATCGGCACTCGTGCCTCCGGCGGCTTCGTGGGAGGCCGCCCTTCGGCGCCGGCGTCGGTGTCGGCGTCGGCGTGTGCGTCGGCGTCGGTGACGGGATGGGCGTCGGCGTCGTTGTCGGGGTCGGCGCCGGCGTCGGTGTCGGCGACAGCGTCGGCGTCGTCGCCGTCGTGGCTGTCGGCGTCGGCGTGGGCGACGGCGTCGGCGTCGGCGTCGGTGTCGGGGTCGGAATCGGCGTCGGGGTCGGCGTCGGTGTCGGCGTTGTCGCTGTTGTCGTGCCCGTCCTCGTCCTTCACCCGACATCCCCCGACCGCGCCAAGTGTGCAACTAGTCATTGCAAAAGACGGTGAGACGGAGCAGTGCCCTCCCTGCGGACAGCGTCGAGCAGGAGGTGGGGAACGTCGCGTGGCAGGGAGGGCGTGCTGGAGCTCCCCGCGGTGCCGTCGGCGTCTTTCTTGCTGTTCACGACTGGGTTCCGCCTTCCGGCTGCGGCGACGACAGCTCCGGGCGAGGTTCGCTGTTGAGCGTGGCAGCGCTTTGTGCAGGGGATTCGCCGGTTCCACGGGAGCCCCAGTGCCCCCCGGACGAGGGCCGCTGTGGTCTGGGGGAGCCGCGCGAACCGGGTGGAGGAGGGCCGCCGGCGTCGTCCTGGACCAGGGCCGTCGCGGGGCCGCCCGATCCGCTGTCGGGGGAAGGCGGGCGGATGGGAGTGCGGCTCTGTCCGCCTTTCTGTGCAGCTCCTCCCGCGGCAGCGGCTCCGCGCCGACCTGCGGGCCCAGCCCCCCAGCTACAGCACGAAGCGGCCGCCCGAGACTCTCCAGGTAGCGGCGGCAGCACGAGTCGTCGGGGTGCCCTGCCAGGGGGGGCCTCTTGGCAGACGGTTGCATCAGGGAGGACCGCGTGGACCTGGCCGTCCGTGCCCAGTGCTCGACCCCAGGAGCCAGGGGGCGCGTCAGGGGGAGCGTCTGCGGTCGAGCCGGGGGGATCGGTCGTCCCCGCAGCCCCGTCACACTGCCTGGTTCCAGACGCCGTCTGGGCGTCTGGCTGCTGCTGCGCGCCGCCTTCGCTTGCGAGCCTAGGGTCGTCGGGGGCAGGACCCAACCCCGCGGGCACCTCGCGCGCTGGCTGAACCACATCGCTTGCACCAGCCCCGCGCCTGAGGGCGCCGTTACTCGCGGTAACTTCCTGTTCGGCGCCCTCACTAGATCCGCTTCTGGGCGAGCCGGACCCTGGTGAGGCGCTGCTGGGTTCCCCAGGCCTTTTCAGTAGGTCTGGGTCCAAGGCTCGCTCCTCCGCTGCGTTGCTCCCGAGGCTGCGACAGGAGTTCGTCGCGCTGCTCATGATTGTGCTGCTGGATTCCGCATTCCAGCCGTGGCGACGAGGGATGTCCAGGCTCTCCCCTTCCTCCGTCCCCGCGTTCTCCGACATCCCGAGGGTCCAACCGCGGCGACGAGGAAGCGAGTGCCGCGTCGAGTGCGGCATCTCCTCCTCCTCTTCCTCCTCCTTCTTTTCCTCCTTCTCCTCCTCCTCTTTTCCTCCTCTTTCTCCTCCTCCTCCTCCTCCTCCTCCTCCTCCTCCTCCTCCTCCTCCTCCTCCTCCTCCTCCCCCTTCCCTTCCTTTCCAGGTCCATGGGGAGCACCTAATCGGTGCAGAGACGGTAGTCAGAGGCTGAGCCCTCCCTGCGGACGCCGTCGCACCCAGAATGGAGTGTGCCGCGTCGCATGGAGGGCGTCCGTGGTGATCGCCCCCCCTGCCATCCCGGGCTCAGGTGCGTACCTCATCGGTAAAAGAACACTAGAATGAGGTTGAGCCCTCCCTGCAGACATCGTCGCGCCTAGGGTAGGGTCCACCGTGTCGCACGGAGGGCATCCGTGGTGTTCGTCTCCATTATTTTTCTTCCTCCTCCTCCTCCTCTCTTCCTTCTCCCCTCCTCCTCCTTCCTCCTCCCTCTTACTTTCTCCTCCTCCTCTCCTCCTCCTCTTCTCCTCTCCTCCTTCCCTCCTCCTCCTCCTCCTCCCTCCTCCTCCTCTCCTCCTCCTCCCCCTCACCTCCTCCTCCTCCTCCTCCTCCTCCTCCTCCTCCTCCTCCTCCTCCTCCTCCTCCTCCTACCCCTTCCCCGGCAGGTCCAGGTGCGCACCTAATCGGTGCAAAGACGGCGGAGTGAGGCTGAGCCCTCCTTGCAGACATCGTCGCGCCCAGGGTAGGGTGCGCCGTGTCGTACGGAGGGCGTCCGTCGTGGTCGTCTCCTCCTCCTTCCCTTTCCATCCCGGGTCCAGAGGCGCACTTGATCGGTGCAAGAACAGTGGAGTGAGGCTGTGCCCTCCTTGCAGAAATCGTCGCACCCAGGGTAGGGTGCTCCGTGTCGCACGGATGGCGTCCGCGGCGTCCGTCCCCGCCTCCTCCCCCATTCCACCCCGGGCCCAGGTGCGCACGTAATCGGTGCAAGATCAGCGGAATGAGGCTGAGCCCTCCCTGCAGACATCGTCGCACCCAGGGTGGGGTCCACCGTGTCGCACGGAGGGCATCCGTGGTGCTCGTCGACGACGGCGGGATGAGGCCGAGCCCTCCCTGCGGACTTCGTTGCACCCGGGTGGGGAGCGCCGTGTCGCACTGAGAGCATCCGTGAGGTCAAGGCGCTGGGCCAGGCCGCGGCCAGGCCCCTCCAGGAGGGCGAGGATGAGGGGTCTTCCGCTTCCGATGGGGAGGTTTTTTGATCATTCTCCCTGACGTAAGGTCGCTCCACAACAACATCCGCTCCCATCCTCACCAGGTCCAGGTACGCAACTGCTCGTTGCAAAAGACGGCGCGAGCTCCCACGGCCTCGCCACGCGGAGGGCAGCCGTGGCACAGGGGGGTCGATTTCGGGCGTTCCCGGATAGCTCTCGTTGAGGCGCACTGTTGCGAGGGCCTCTTGCGGCCCCCGGCGCTCCAGGAAAAGGCTGGAATCCGTCGAGCTGCTAGGGTCGTGCTGCTGGAATCCGTCGTGCGGCTGGAGTTCGCCCCGCTGCTCGCGATCGCGCTGCTGAGGTCCGTGATGCTGGTCGCGATGGTGCTGCTGGGCTCTGCCATGCTGCTGCTGGTCGTGCTGCGCATGGTGGTGTTGATGGAGTCCGTTGTGCTGTTCACGGTGCTGCCGCCGGAGTCCATCGTGTTGAGCGTGATCGTGTTGCTGGGGTCCGTCGCGCTGACCGCGGTGCTGACGCTGGAGCCCGTCGTGCTGGCCGCATGCGTGTTGTCGCCTCTCCGCGGACAGCATGGAGTGCGACTCCAAGACCTGCTGCCTTACAGTTGTTCCGACTGCGGAGCCGCGGCAAAGCTGGTCGCCCCGCGTTGCCCGTCCTCCTCGGCCAGTTGGGCCTGCAACTCCAGGGCTGGCTTCTTCAAAAGTTCCGCCTCCGCGGCCGCTGCGGAGCTGGCCGACTCGCGCCGCCGCTGCTGACCGGTCAACTTGCACTGCGAATCCGGGGTTTGCTGCCACCGCCGTACGGCCGGCAGGCTCGTCGAGCTGCTGGTCCTTCTCGGCAAGCGTCGCCCGCAGCCCCGAGACCTGCTGCCTCGACTGCTCCACCGGCACTCCCAGGAGCATGGCCTCCTGCACGCCCGCCGCCCGCCCGCACGCCGCCCGCCGCCGCCACCGCTGGCGAGGCGCCGGCGGCGGCGGCAGCAGCGGCAGCAGCAGCAGCAGCAGCAGCAGCAGCAGCAGCAGCAGCAGCGGAGGCCGCCGCTGGGGCAGCGGGAGCCCCTCGCACGCCAGGGAGGCCAGAGGCGGCCGCCATGCCCGCCAGAGCAGACGCCGCCGGCGACCCGCGAGAAGCGGCCGCGGCTGCGACAGCCGCGGCAACCGCGGCGACCACGCAACGCAGGGCGGCCAGGAGCCGCCGCCAGCGGCCACCGCCACCGCCGGCAGGACACTGACAGCGGCGGCGTCGGCGGCAGTCTCGGGCGAGTGGCCGCCGCCGGCCGCAAGCGCCGCAGCCGGGGCGCCAGCGGCAGCAGCAGAGCAGCCGAAGGGTGGGGGGGGGCCGCCGCCCGTCGCGGCCGCCGAGCCCAGGGAGTCGGCAGGGTCGGTGGCTGCAGCAGCAGCGCCGCTCAGCGCGGCCACGGGGACGCCGGGCCGCGCGGCCAGCCCAGGTGGCGCAGCGAGGAGGCGGCGGGCAGCCGCCGCCATCCGCTGCCGCCGCCGGATGGCCGCGCCGGAGCAGCCGCCGCCGCCAGCGAGGGACATGGCGGGCTTCGGCGGAGCGCGCGCACCTGACGGAGGGGCGTGCCCGATGGATGGGCGTTCGCTCGAGCCAGAGGCTACGGGGAAAAAATCGAAACAGGAGAGGCGAGGAGGAAGAGGAGGCTGACAGGGCGACGTGGAGGAGGACGGGGAGGCGGAGGAGGAGAAGTTGGACAAAAAGAGGATGAGTAGGGTGATGAGGAGGAGGCAGACAGGGTGACGAGGAGGAGGAGGAGGAGGAGGAGGAGGAGGAGGAGGAGGAGAAAGGAGGAGGAGGAGGAAGACGGGGGAAAGGGAGGACGACGACGGAGAGGAGGACGTGGAGGGGGAGGAGGAGGAGGAGGACGACGACGACGCGGACGAGGAGGACGAGGAGGACGAGGAGCAGGAGCAGGAGCAGGAGCAGGAGCGGGAGCAGGAGCAGGAGGAGCAGGAGATGTTGGAAGAGGATATGGAGGAGGACGACGGTTGGCCCAAGCCGTGTGAGCGAAAGCGCGTTCACTACTCGGTCCCCGAGTCTCGGCAACGCGCTCGACAAAATGTCACGCCGCCAGACGCACGGCGTGCCGCGGCCCAGGCTCTACGACGCCTGTCCGACGGGATTGGCCCATCGCTTGCGCGGACAGGTCAAGGGACGCTCGGCTGTCCCAAGGGGGGGGGGGGAGGACGAGGAGGAGGAGGAGGAGGAGGAGGAGGAGGAGGAGCAGCAGCAGCAGCAGCAGCAGGAGGAAAGGAGGGAGGAGGGGAAGCGGGCGGAAAGAGGAGCGGGATACGTGGGCGCGGTCTTCGATGATGCTGACGTTCGGAGCGCCACAATATACAATATGCATTGCCGCTCCCCGAAATATTGACGTTTCGCGCGTATGGGCACCCATGGCAGTCGACGCAGTGTACTGTCTGGTTGCCTCCCTGGTCACATCCTGGTACGACCCTCGCGCCATTTTGGCTGCGCCCCAACCCTGGTTGGCTAATCTTGCATGTGCGCGTTCCTGGACCTGGTCCCTGGCAGCTGCAGCTTGCACCCCCCCTCACGCCGGCCCGCCCGCCGAGGCGCTGCTGAGGTCGCCAGCCCGTCGGCGTTAGGCGATTCGGCTCTTGCGCGGCCCGCTCGGACCTGACTCGCCGTTGGCGCCCAGGCGAGTTGAGACGATCATGCGGGAGGCTATCTTGACCCATCTTGAGCTATAGTGAGCCATTTTGGAGGCCATTGTGGGGTCTCCTGAGGCCCTCTTGGAAACAGTTCGCCGGTCGAGTGAAGGTGTTGTTGTGAGAAGCTCTCGGAGGTCTCTTGGAGCCGTTTTGGTGCTGACTTGGGATCCTTTGGGGGCCCTCTTCGGGCCGATATCCGAGGTTTTTTGGGGCCGCCTTGGCCCCCGCAGCACAAACAGAGGGGGGTCCTTAATTCAGGCCCCCCCCCCTTTGAGACGCTCAAGCATGCAGTTTTGGTGGGGCGGTCTTGGGCGCTCTTGGGGGCCCTCTTGGGGCTATCTTGGGTTTTTTGGGGGGCTCTCTTGGGCCGTTTTGGAGCCACCTTGGTGTTTCGGAGGCCAGTCGGAAACGAACAGGCGAGACAGCAAAAAACATTACTTCCCGTCTGTGTCGCAGCCAATGTTCGCCTCTTTGGGGGGTCCTTGGGGGGTTCGGAGGGAACCCGTCTTGGGGCGTTCGTGGGCCCTCTGAGGGCCTCTCGGCGCCATGTTGGGCCATCCTCGGGGCTCCAGCGCCTCGCCCCCCCCCCTCCCCCCGCTCCCAGGCCCAGAGGAGGGGGGAGGTGGAGGGGTCCAGACACCCGCCTAGATAGAAAACCGTCTAGCTCACTCCCACCCGCCCTCCCCAACACATCAGTAACACCCGAGCCTCAGCATGTGCAGCGGCCGTCTTTTGGGTGGACAGCTACTGGGAACCAGAACCGAGCCCATGTGCGCGAGGCTGGGGCGAGGTGCGCCACGCGTGCCAGGCGCGCCACGCGCGCCAGGCGCGCACGTGCGAGTGTGTCAGGTGCGCCTGCGCACGTGACAGCACACATCGGGAAACAAGTCGGCCCCCACCATCCATGTCGAAAATGAATGCCCATCATTGTGTTTGGTGGGCCTGCGCACAGCAGGCCATACGCCACCACTTGGCAATGATCGCGGGGTGGCCGCGCACGACCCAGATTTAGCCGCGAGGTGCATGTTGTCATGTGTGTACGTGTCAGGAATGGTAGCCCTGCGCGCAGCTAGCAATATGCTGATATCCCAGCCGCCCCTGTCAACAAAAACAATTCAAAGTGCTCGCGGGCCACACGAACATGACTCCAGACTTTGTCCCACAGTGTACTTTGTATTATCTTTTGACAGGGATGGGGGGGGGGCCTCAGGGGGTCCTCATTGTTCCTGGTTGGCTGCCAGCCGCCTGGGGGAGGGGGTGTGTATTAATTAACAGTGATAAACGATAAACCCCTCCCCCGAGCAGGGGAAGGAGGGATGTTGACAGAGAGAAGACAAAACTCATTTAACCGCCTACGCCGGGAGGGCTGGTGAGATTGGAGTTGGTTGGATGCTGGGTCTGCGAAAACGTCCTTGGGGCCGCCCCCATCAGGAAAAGCTGAAGTTCGTGCACGTGTCGCGCGTGGCGCGCGCGTGCGAAGCAGTGGGCGAGCTCCAAGCAGATCGCCGGGTCGAATGGGAGACACACGTCGCGCTCCTACCACGGCCGCTGCTCCATCGGGCGGCGGGCGCCGTGGCCCGGCCTGGTGTTTCGGCGATGTCCCGATGCTGTCCCGATGGGCTGCTGCTGTTTTTCCTGGTGTGTGTGTGTGTGTTTTTGTTTTTTTGTTCTGTGCTCGCCGGCTGTCGCCCCGAAAATGTGTGGCGTGCTCCCTCAGCTGGGCTTGCCTTACAGTGGGGGCCCATGCCAAGAAACACCCTGCTTGCCTCCAGGGTGGCCTGGGTGTCTTGGGTTTCGACGAATTTTTACACGGAAAGCGTGACGCTCCCACGCCAAAAGTCAATGGACGTCCTGGGGTCTCAGGGTTGGGTTTATTGCGGAAGGTTTCTTGTGGACTTGCCTCCACTATAGGGGTTGGGGTTCGTTTTTGAAGAACCGGCGGGTGCGACGGTTGCGCAGGTCGGCATTCGCCAGGGTTGCCCTGGTTTCCCAGCCTGTCTCGGGTTGCCCAGCCTTCCTCAGATGTTGCCCGAGTGCCCAGTTGCCCGTGTGCCCAGCTGTACGGATTGCCCGGTTGTCCGGTTGCCAAGCAGTTCAATGAAATGCAAAACCAAGCAATGCCAGGCAAAGCGAGGCAACACCAACTAACGCAAAGCAGCGCCAAGCAAATCCAGGCAATGCGAATCAATGCAAAGAAATGCCAAGCAACGCAATGCATTTCAAAGCTATGCCAAGCAATGCCAACCAATGCCAAGCAACACCTAGTAGTGCTAAGTAATATCGAGCACGTCCAAAGAATGCCAAGCAAAGCAAAGCATCGCCATGCTGAGCCAAGCAATGCAAGGCAAGGCCAGGCAATGCGTTTGCCAAGAATTATCAAGCAAAGCAATGCCAAGCAAAGCAAATTAATGCCAAGCAACGCAAAGTAATGCCAAACAATGCCAAGCAATGCGAAACAAGACCATGCAAAGCAAAGCAAAGCCAAGCAGCGCCAATCAATCCAAAGCTGTGCAGCGCAACGCAAAACAGAGCCAATCAACGCCATGCAGCACAAAGCAATGCCGAGCAACGCAACGCAAAGTAATCCAAAGCAACTCTGTCCCTGCTTATCTGCTTGGTTACTTACTTGGGAAGCTTTCCCCTGAGTTGGGTCGCGCTGGGTTACTGCCTTGATATTTTGTTATGTGGTGTTTCTTGGGTGCCTCGAGTGTGCTCGTGGCAATTTCTGTGGTCTCCCGAAGGGGTCTGATGTGATTTGCGGATACGTTGTGGCGCGATGGGGTCCCAATGATTGTCTCGTTGTACATTCAATCGGCTTTATTGTTGCATTGAGCGATGTCGAATTAAATTGGAGCGGAACGAAATAGTTGAATGTTGATAAAGGATGTGATGAAATGAGCCGAAGAAGTTGAGTTTGCCAGTTGGCCCCATCGGATGTATCAGCGCGTTGGATTTTCTGATGTGTCGAAGTCGGTCTTTGGAGTTCCGATGCGGTGGTCTAGTTTTGCCGTGTTGCGCCTTGTCTTGTATCTTCGTCCTCCTCTTCCTCCTCCTCCTCCTCCTCCTTTTCCCACTGCCCACCCCCAGCGCTCGTAATCCTAGTTTCGCCATGGTCATCATCGCCATCACCCCATTGCCGCTGGCATTTTGGCTCAAACCCATGGCCTTGCGGTTCGCTCGTGACCGCAACGCGGATCGGGTGTTTCTGGTGCTCGGCGGCCCCATCTCCGCATCGGCCTGATGCCCCTCGCGTCGCCCCCACTGATCGCGCCCAGCTCGCCACGGCCATGACCGAGGTGAAAGCAGCACGCAAGCACGCCGATGCCACTTCTGAGCAGCGAAAGGAGATCTCGGATGTTACATACGTTTCTTCGGGAGGAGGTGGAGGCTCAGAAGACGAGAGCGCTGCCGATAAGGCCATCACTCCATCCCGAGCCGAGCCCACGTGCGGCAGCAGAATTAATCAGTCGTGGCAGAGGTTAGGCAGCGAACAGGGCCCGTCCCGGCGGCGTTGGCAGCTGGGGCCCTTTCCCACATGGCAGCAATGTGAAGGCGATTTCAGCGGGAGTCTGGCATGAGGGCATTCGCGAAGTTTTGAATGGATCCGCCATTCTCGTTCTTGCCGCGCGAATGGCTGAGGATACTCGGCATGCCAGCGGTGGAAGCCCGGCCCACCGCCCGAGGAGCCGACGTCCGTCGCCTGCTGGCCCACGCTCGAGCCCCCAGGGTCCTGGGGCGCAGGCGCCTGGAGATCGCAGCCCGCACGACGGCACCCTCGCGCGCGCGTGGCTGCCTCGAGGAGGCGCGCCTCGTCACGGGGAAGGGGAGCCGGGGATCGCCTGTTCCGCCCCCTCGCTGCAGCGACACCATCCTCCGTCGCAGCCGGGAGTGCCAGAGGCCCCTTCGGCCGCATCCCTCGGTGCGGTGCTTCTTGCCAGGCGTTGTGTATCTGGGAGCCCCACGGCCGCAGGGGGTGGTCTGCTCCAGTGGCCCTCCGGAAGGAGCTGTCCGAGCATCATTCTCCCTGGGCGCTCATGCAGACAACGACGCCACTGGGCGTGGGGTCTTGGCCTGTTTCGCG
>CAUYUJ010019031.1:110038-141124 GCA_963575745.1 Prorocentrum cordatum | reverse complement strand
GGGGGGCTATTCGGCCGCACCCCTGTCGAGGACGCACCCAGGTGGGCTATTCGGACGCCCCCCCCCCCCGAGGTCTGGACCCCTGCCTTCGCAGGCGATTCCTCGCCCCGAACCCCTGGCTTGTCGGCGACAAGTGGGGCCGCGCAGAGAAGGGGGGGAAGTCGTGGGCCCCCTCCAGGGGGGCTATTCGGCCGCACCCCTGTCGAGGACGCACCCAGGTGGGCTATTCGGACGCACCCCCCCCCCGAGGTCTGGACCCCTGCCTTCGCAGGCGATTCCTCGCCCCGAACCCCTGGCTTGTCGGCGACAAGTGGGGCCGCGCAGAGAAGGGGGGGAAGTCGTGGGCCCCCTCCAGGGGGGCTATTCGGCCGCACCCCTGTCGAGGACGCACCCAGGTGGGCTATTCGGACGCACCCCCCCCCCGAGGTCTGGACCCCTGCCTTCGCAGGCGATTCCTCGCCCCGAACCCCTGGCTTGTCGGCGACAAGTGGGGCCGCGCAGAGAAGGGGGGGAAGTCGTGGGCCCCCTCCAGGGGGGCTATTCGGCCGCACCCCTGTCGAGGACGCACCCAGGTGGGCTATTCGGACGCACCCCCCCCCCGAGGTCTGGACCCCTGCCTTCGCAGGCGATTCCTCGCCCCGAACCCCTGGCTTGTCGGCGACAAGTGGGGCCGCGCAGAGAAGGGGGGGAAGTCGTGGGCCCCCTCCAGGGGGGCTATTCGGACGCACCCCTGTCGAGGACGCACGCCCCCCTCGGTAAATCCCAGGGTTGGGCCTCAAGCTTATGGCCCGTTCGAGAACCCCACGAGGCCTGGGAGAGGGCTCGACACCACAGTCGGCCCTGATTAGTAGGGCGACCCTGCCACATCAAAGGTACCCTTAGGTACCCCTTGTGTCCTGCGCCTCGCGACCCCTGCCTCCTACACCCCCCATGGCAGCGTGGCCCTCGGAAGGGTCTTGTGTCCTCTCGCGTGTCCTGTGCACTCCAGGCCGACTGCATTCCCTGGTATCCCCGCGGGGCCGGCTCTTCGTCGCGAGTCGTCGCGTTCGCGGCCCCGTGGGCCCGGCGAGGGCACCCCCGCGGCCGAAGTTTGGGGGAGAGGCTCTCGCAGATCGGGCTCTGCTCGAGGCGGCGGAGGTCTGGGGGTCGCGGAGGCGGCTCCCCCAGGCGGAGGAGGAGGAGGAGGCGGAGGAGGGGGAGGAGGAGGAGGAGGAGGAGGAGGAGGAGGAGGAGGGAGGAGGAGGTGAGGAGGAGGCTCCTCTGCCTGCCGCCTCCTCGAAGCCGGCCGCCCGAGGCCACAACAGATTCGGCGGCCACCCGCCCGCCGTCACGGCCTGACCTGGGGGGGGGGGCCGGCGCTCGACCTAGACGGCGTTTTGGCGATTCTGTGGGCCGTTTTCGGTGCGGTTTCGTTCTGCAGCAGAGGTCGGACGAAGACAAAATTGGGGAGAAGATTACGAAACAAAGCGGAGACGGCAGACGCTGTTTAGATGGAGCCCTGCTTGGGGCCGCTGTCGGCGTCGGGTGCCGTCCCAGAGGTGCCCCTGGCCAGAGGCAGGGCCGCCTGCGGTCCGATTCGATGCGATTCGATTCGCTGGCTGGGCCAGCGATTCTCTTCGCTTCGCTTCGACATCGGCATTCGATTCGATTCGCTTCGATCCGCCAGCATCGGCCAGGGCCAGTCGGAGTCAGGCGCGGCGGTCCGCTTTCGATTCGATTAGGGACGATTGGCTGGCGATCCGATCCGTTTCCGATCCGATCCGATTTCGCGACTCGATCCAGCTCAGGCCATCCAGCTGAGGACCTCCATGGGCCCCCCACGGCCTCCAGAGCACCCCTCACGCGGCCCAGAGGGCCCCAGGAGCTCCAGAGTGGATCGAGGAGCTGAGAAGCTGGGGGCATCTCGGGCCAGGGCCACCTGTGACAGCACCCGGCCTAGGATGGCAGAGGACGAGGACGAAGTCGGCGAGGACACCGACGAGGACACGGCGGCGAGGGCGACAAGGACGAAGCAAGCGACGACGACGACGACGACGAGTGCGGCGGCGGCGGTGGCGACGACGACGACGACGACGACGACGACGACGACGACGACGACGACGACGAAGGCGACGGCGGTGGCGGCGGTGGCGACGGCGGCGGCGACGCCGGCGGCTGCGAGGGAGGGCGAGGCCACGCGCCGGGCTGGCGTCAGGGGCGGTGGCGCCTGCCCGTGGAGCCGGGGCATGCCCCCCACATTTCGGCCAGGACAAGCGCGGCCAGGCGACACGCGGCCAGGCTGGCCTCGGCTGAACTCGGCCCAGCTGAACTCGGCCCGGGCCGAGTTCAGCCTGGCCGGGGCCAGCTGGCCGAGTTTTGCCTGGCTGGGTTTCGCCTGGCCGAGTCTTTTCCTTGTCCGGGGGCGGGGGCGTCACGCAGCAGCGCCCCCCGGGAGATGATCCAGTGCGCTGGGTTTCAGGCCTGCTCGTGTCAGGCGAGCGCAAACATGGATCACGGGGGCGTGGATTAGCGACGGGTCCCGTTTCCATGGGAAGTCGCGGATTTCTGCTGCCGAACGAGGCGGCACGGGCCGCATTTTGGGGAGGGCACCTCCCCCGATCCATGGATTTGGCGACCGCATGGATTTGGCGACCGCGCGCCAAATCCATGGATCGCTAATCCATGTTTGCGCGCCCCCGATCGTGGTCTTCTCCACAATCTTTCCCAGCGGCATTCGGCTAATTCTCGCTCCTCCCCGGTGTTTTTCTTGTAGTCGTCATCCTGCGTCATCTACGTCCAGTCGAGTCTGATTGTGGTTCGGCCCTGCCGAAACAAGGGCGCCCTTGTGCCCTGTGTATGGCGTCGCCTGTCCTCTGCATTCCTGGGGCAATGCGGCCCTCGGAAAGGTTTCGTGTCCTCTTTACGTGTCTTCTCTCATCAAACTCGGCTGTATTGTCGATTCTGCCTAGGCGCGGGGAGCTTCATTTTCTGCCGCGCAGGCGGCAAAGTGGTGATTTCACTTCCGCCTTTTCGAGCCCAGCTCGTCTGGCCCCAGGGGCGCTCGGCACTGGGCTGACCCGTGAGATGGGATGGACAGTACCCCCTGTCGTTGTCGTCTGGTTGAGGGATGTGCCTCTCTCCTGCTCCGCCCGCTCGATTCCGCCCCCGGCCCGAGCTTGGCACTACTCTCCTTCATCTCGTGCCGTGCACCTCCTCCTCCTCCTCCTCCTCCTCCTCCTCCTCCTCCATAGTGCTCTCCGTAACTTCCCCCCTCGGCTTCCCAGCTGCAGAATTCACCGCCTTGCTCGACTCGGGTCACTCTCTGCTCCCTTCCTCGCTCTCCTCCATCTCCTCCTCCCTCTGGGGCTGGGGCTGGTGGCTGTGTCAGGGTGTCCTCGTCCCTCTCCTCATCCTCGCCCCTCCTCCTCTTGCTCCTCCTGGTCCTCCTCCTCCTCCTCCTCCTCCTCCTCCTCCTCCTCCTCCTCCTCCTCCTCCTCCCCTTCGTCCTACCTCCCTCCCCCCTCGTTCCCTGCCTGGGGACCGCTTCCCGTGCTGCCAGCAGGACACCCCAGCCCCGCCCTGGAGATGGGGGGCCCTCGCTCTTCGCTCGAGGGCCTCTTAGGCAAGGCTCAGTCAAACGCTGAGAATGAGGAGCAGCATGGGCTCGGAAGGGGCCGAGCTGCTTCTCAGGTCCTTCCCGTGGCTGCTCCTATGGCGCCCTCCGTGCACCCGGGCGGATTCTTGGGGGCCAGAAAGGGGCCTCGTTCCATAGCCAGCGTTCCTCACGCTGGCAGTTTGACTCCATCCCTCGTTCCACTCAACCGCAGCCTGGCACGCAACCGTCACGCGGTACTGCGATGCCCTCTGAGGCTGTTTTTCGTGCTCATGTGCGTTTTTGCACTCAGCTTCTCTCTCTCTCTCTCTCTCCTCGTTCCACTCCCCCCCGCCACGCCCCTGGCGAGACGGGGAGGTGTGGCGGTTCAACGGCAACGACCCGAGCGTGCAGACGAACGGCAAGGCGATAGAGGACGCCCTCGCCGGCTCGCCGACGCTGCCACGCGCGCCCCGTCGTCGTCGCCGCCGCCGCCGCCGCCGCCGTCGTTGCCGTCGTCGTGAATACAAGGGCTCCCACGAGGGCGCGAAGTTATTCGCGGTTCGCGCTTCGCGGTCCTCGTTCCTTCTCCCCCTCCTCCTCGTCCTCCGTTTCTCCCTTTGGGGGGGCGGCGCGAGAGCGCGAAGTTATTCGCGCTTCGCGCAGCGCGAAGCGCGAAGTTGGGAGCCCTAGTTAATATCGTTCGGTCGATGTTCGAGGTTCGAAACGTTTGTTCGCCACTTTCGGCCTTTGGCCTTTTGGGAGCCCGCTGCAGGCCAACTGGGCCGTCAAGCGTTGACGCGGGACGAAAGCTGCCCGAGGTGGACACCCAGAGGGGGCCAGGGATTTATGTTTGGCGGCTTTCGGCAGTCGCCGCCGCCGCCGTCGTCGTCGCCGCCGTCGCTGCCGTCATCGTCGTTGGCCCCGCTGCAGTCGTCATCGTTGCCTGCCGTCACCATCGTCAGTGTCCTCGTGATGGGCTCCCTGCTCCTCGTCCTCCACTTCTCCTCCTCTTCCTGCTCGCCACTCCGCTACCCCTTGCATGGTGCTGTCTGGGTCTGCGTGCCCGCTCTGGCCGTCACACGAAGCCACCTTCCAGAACACACGCTTCACTGCATGTGGTGCTGTCCTGGGTCTGCGCGCATGATCTGTCCAGCACGCTCAACCACATTCCAGAATCTACGCTCCAATGCACATGGTGCTGTCTGGGTCTGCGTGCCTGATCTTACCGCATAAATAATGATATCTAGAGCATACGCTTCAATGCACAGGCAAACAGCAAAGGGAAGGAATGGATCGAGACGGTGCGATGATGCTATTGATGATGACGGCGCTCTCTATGACGACGATGACAACGATCATACAGGTAACGGCAACGAGTATGACGATGATGATGATATTGCGGATGTTGATGTTGATGTCGGTGATGCTGGTGATGGTGATGATGATGCTGCTGATGCTGATGATGATGGTGGCGATGTCGATGACGATGACGATGACCACGATGATGTTGCTGCTGATGATGCTGATGATGATGCTGCTGATGATGATGATGATGTGGATGCGGATGCGGATGCTGTTGTTGATATTGTTGATGCTGATGTTGATTAGGATGATGATTGCAAATTCTAGACGCTTCGCGTATCCCCACCAGCCCGTCCAGAAATGAGTCCCAGGGGAGTGGAGGTTATGAGGGAAGCGGGGGAGCATGCAGAAGAACAGAGGGCGGGGTGAGCCGCCATATACCCCAAGAGGGGGAGGATGTAGGAGGAGCCGTCGTCGTCGGAGTAGGAGGAGGAAGAGGAGGAGCAGGAGGAGGAGCAGGAGGAGGAGCAGGAGGAGGAGGAGGATAAGGAGGAGGAGATGGAGGACTGCGAGGACGAGGAGGACGAGAAGGAGGAAAAGGAAAAGGAGGAGGAGGAGGAGGAGGAGGAGGGGGAGGGGGAGGAGGGAGGAGGAAGAGAAAAGAGGAGGAGGAGGACAATGGCGAGCTTGGGGGCCTCTTGGGCCGTCTTTGGGGCCTCTTGGCGGTCCCGGGGGCCTCTTGCGTATCTCGGGGAGCCTCTTGTGGCCTCTTGGGGGTCTCTTGGGGGCCTCTTGGAGGCTTCTTGGGGGCCTCTTGGGGCTTCTTGGGGCCCTCTTGGGGCGCTCTTGGGGCGCTCTTGGGAGCCTTCGAGGCGCTCTTGGGGCCATCTTGGATGAGATCTATCAAAAAAGGGGGGGTTGCTTATTAGCCTTGCCCCTCTAGAGTGCCTCGAGTCGCCTCTTGGGCCCCCCCAAGAGGCCAAAATCCTTCCAAAACCTAGCTAAAATCAATGTTTTGTGCTTTCTCGCGTTTTCGCTCTTGGAGCCGTCTTGGGCCGTCTTGGGAGCCTCTTGGGCCTCTTGGGGGTCTCTTGGGAGCCTTTTGGAGGCTTCTTGGGCGCCTCTTGGGGCCTCTTGGGGCGCTCTTGGGGCGCTCTTGGGGCGCTCTTGGGAGCCTTCGGGGCGCTCTTGGGGCCATCTTGGAGGAGATCGATCAAAGAAGAGGGGGTCCCCAATTAGCGTTGCCCCTCTAGAGTGCCTCGAGTCGCCTCTTGGGCCCCCCAAGAGGCCAAAATCCTTCCAAAACCTACGTAAAATCAATGTTTTTTGCTTTCTCGCCTTTTCGCTCTTGGAACCGTCTTGGGCCATCTTGGACTCTCTTGGGGCCTCTTGGGGGTCTCTTGGCAGCCTCTTGGAGGCTTCTTGGGGGCCTCTTGGGGTCTCTTGGGGCCCTCTTGGGGCGCTCTTGGGGCGCTCTTGGGAGCCTTCGGGGCGCTCTTGGGGCCATCTTGGAGGAGATCTATCAAAGAAGGGGGGGTCCCCAATTAGCCTCGCCCCTCTAGAGTGCCTCGGATCGCCTCTTGGGCCCCCCCAAGAGGCCAAAATCCTTCCAAAACCTAAGGAAAATCAATGTTTTGTGTTTTCTCGCCTTTTCGCTCTTGGTCAGCCAGGAAAATCAATGTTTTGTGCTTTCTCGCCTTTTCGCTCTTGGAGCAGTCTTGGGCCATCTTGGGCGTCCCAACGCGTCGCGGAACGCCCCGTCCAGGTCAGTGGGGAGGGGTAAGGGGAGGGGTAAACCCCTCCCCGAAGGGAAAGAAGGGGGGTTGGCAGAGGAAACTCTCTAGACCACCTACGCCCTAAAGGGCTGGTGGGATTGGAACACATACACTACCAATGGCGCGTTGTTTTTCAATCCCACAACTTTTTAAGGGTCAGGGACGACGTCGGGGTGGTGTTCTGTATACTGTTTCCCGTTTTCCAGGGAAACAGGGAAACTTGTATACACAAGGATCCCGCATACACCATAATCCGCGTTCCTGTGCGAATGTCAGCGCAGGGTCGGGAAACGCGTCGATGTATAGAGTTCGTTTCCCTAGATGATGCTGATGCTGATGCTGCTGCTGATGATGCTGCTACTGCTGATGCTGATGTTGATGCTGATGCTGCTGCTGATGATGCTGCTGCTGATGATGCTAATAATGCTGATGATGAGTTTGATGCTGATGCTGATGATGCTGATGCTGATGCTGATGCTGTTGATGCTGATGCTGATGATGTTGTTGATGATGACGATGGGGATGGTGCTGATGCTGCTGCTGATGATGCTGATGTTGCTTGTGATGGTGTTGATGCTGATGATGACGATGCCGATGACGATGCTGATGATGACGATGATGATGATGATGATGATGATGATGATGATGATGATGATGATGCTGCTGATGATGATGATGATGCTGATGCTGATGCTGATGATGATGCTGCTGATGCTGATGATGCTGATGATGATGATGATGATGATGATGATGATGACGATGAGGACCACCTCGCTCTCTTCCTCTCCTCCTCTCTCTCTCTCTTTCCACATGTTTTAGAAGAGGCCACGCTGGAGGCACTGGGGGCGGGGCGCCCGCTCGCGGGCGGCAGAAACCGCGGCGGCCCCCGCCCACGGTGCTCCTGGGCAGACCTGCTCGTCCAGTCAGGAGGGGGGCGGGGGAGAGAAGCTTGGCATCGCTCGGACGTGTGCATTCCTTACGGCGAAGGCCAGGGAGGAGCACCCTGGATCATCGGGCAACGAAGAGCATGCGCGGGAGAAGGCGGGACGAGGGGGGGAGGGAGGAGAGGAGGGGGGAGAGGAGGAGGAGGAGGAGGGAGGAGGGGGGGAGGGAGGGGAGGAGGGAGGAGAGGAGGAGAGGAGGAGGAGAGGAGGGGGGGAGGGGGGAGAGGAGGGAGGAGGAGCTCGCTCCCCGTCCTCCATCTCCCTCCACCGCTCCCCCCCCCTCATCCTGCCCTCACCTTTCCACCGACTCTTGTGGGCACCAGGAAACTCAGAGGAAACACCCTACCCCCACCAGCCTCCCCCACCCCTCGGTTTCCGTTCTCCGCCTTTCTTACTCCCCCACACCCTCAGCGTCCCTCCCCGTCCACCCTGATCCCAATCGGCATCCCTCTCAGGCCCCCTCACCGTCATCGCCGTCGCCGCCGCCGCCGCCGCCGTCGTCGTCGTCGTCGTCGTTGTCGTCGTTGTCGTCGTTGTCGTCGTCGTCGTCGTTGTCGTCGTTGTCGTCGTGGTCGTGATCGTGGTCGTGGTCGTGGCCTCTCTTGTCGTGGTCGTCGTCGTCGTCGTCGTCGTGGTGGTGGTGATCGCCGTCGCCGCCGAGAGGAGCTGCTGCAGATCACCACTCTGCCCACCGCCGCCTGCCAGGTGCGCGCGCGCGCTCCGGGGCTTTGGGGCTGCGTGCTGGCCCCCTTCGGGAAGGACGACAGGGGGAGTGAGGAGGAGAATGAGGAGGAGGAGAAGGAAGATGATGAGGAGGAGGAGGAGGAGAAGAAGGAGGCGAAAAGTAGGAGGAGGAGGACGAGGACGACGAGCCGAAGGAGGCGGAGGAGCAGTAACATGAGGACCAGGATGACCAGGAGGACCAGGAGCAGGAGGAGGAGGAGGAGGAGGGGGAGGAGGAGGAGGATGAGGAGGACGAGGAGGACGCAGCAGCGGGGCAGGAGAGGAGGAGGCAGGAGGAGGGGAAGAGGAGGAAGAGGAGGAGAGGAGGAGGAGGAGGGAGGAGGAGGAGGAGGAGGAGGAGGGGGCAGGAGGAGGAGGAGGAGGAGGGAGGAGGGGAGCAGGAGGTGGAGGGGGAGGAAGAGGAAGAGGGGGATGATGATGATGAGGAGGAGGAGGTGGAGGAGGAGGAGGAGGAGGAGGAGAGGATGAGTTGGAGGAGGAGGAGGAGAAGGAGGAGGAGGAGGAGGAGGAGGAGGAGGAGGAGGAGGAGAGGAGCAGGAGCAGAGAGGAGCAGGAGCAGGAGGAGGAGGAGGAGGAGGAGGAGGAGGAGAGGAGGAGGAGGAGGAGGAGGAGGGTTGGAGGGAGGAGGAGGAGCCAAAGGCGGAGGAGCTGGAGCAGGAGGAGCAAGAACAGGAAGAGGAGGAGGAGGAGGAGGAGGAGGAGGAGGAGGAGGAGGAGGAAGGAAGATGAGAAACGAGGAGGAGGAGGAGGAGGAGGAGGGATGGACAGCAGCAGCGGGGCAGGAGGACGAGGACGAGGAGGAGGGGGAGGAGGAGGAGGAGGAGGAGGAGGAGGAGGAGAGGAGAAGGAGGGAGGAGGAGGAAGGAGGACGAGGAGGAGGAGGGAGGAGGAGAGGAGGAGGAGGAGGAGGATGAGGAGGAGGAGGAGGAGTTGGACAGTGATCGTCTTGCGCGCGCCGGCGTCGCGCGGGTGGTCGCCGCCGTCGTCACCATTCGGCCCCGAGGCAATTCTCGACAAAGAAAACGGCTTCATGAGCGCACACGTTTAGGATACCATAGTGTTTCGTTTGCTGTTTCGGGGGGATTCAGGGCCAATTGGGATGTGCGACCTGCCGCGTGATCGTGGGCTGTGAACTGGCCTGGATTTGTTGGGGGCGGAGGTTGGGCCTCGATCGGCTGAAAATAGCCACTTTCTGCTCGCAGCGGGTTGGCTCGACCCGCGGGCGGTGACCAGCGCAGAGCCTCAATTCTTTTTTTGCATAATGTCGATTGAAGTCAAATGTCACAATATTTCGCATGCGGTTTGTCCTCATTCGGTGCGGGGCCCACCCTCTGTCATTCCCCGTTCCTCTCCGCGCCCCCCCTCCTCATCCGCCGTCGTTCCTCCTCGTCCCTGATCCACCATCCCTCCTTCTGCTCCTCCTCCTCCTCCTCCTCCTCCTCTTCCTCCTCCTCCTCCTCCTCCTCCTCTTACCCTCGAGCTTGGAGGGCAGAGTGGGAGGAGAAAAAGGTGGAGGAGGTGGAGGATGTGGAGGAGGAGGAGGAGTTTGATCGTGCTAGCGCGCACCCTTAGCTCCTGGGTTTTTACTTTTTATCTGTCCTTGTGATTTGTACGAGCTTTTGGATCTGTGCGTGCATCCGTGCACCCCAGGAGGAGGCGCAGAGTTGCCCGTGGCATTGCACAACATTCGGTGTTGACAAGCGTCCAGGCGTGTCACGCCCCGTCGATGGGTGTGACGCGCCCCCTTGCGACCGCAGCATCAGTGGCAGAGCCCACTGCGGCGCGGCGCCGCCTCCGTGGTAGAATCTATTGCGGCGCGCGGCGAGGGAGCAGAGTACGGGCCTGACACCCCTGGACGCAACGCCACCGTCGCACCCAACACGCGCAACGTAGCGCGCCAAATGAGGGTGGGTGGGGAGAACGCACAAGGCAGCGGGCCCGCCCGTCCTGCATATGCCTTAGTCGCCTGCGCGGCGCCGCGGCCCGCGCGCGCGCGCCCCGTCGGGCCGCGCGCGCACCTGCGAGCCCCGCCTGCGCAGCGAATGGTCCGCGCCCGCGCGCGGACCTGCCAAGACCGCGCGCGCGCTCGCGCCTGCCAGACGATCCGCGTGCACCTGCAGGGCGCGTGCCGCGCGAAAGCGCCTGCCGACCCCGCGCTGATTCCCGCTGCCCCCCTTTATGAATGGTGCCCGCGAGCGAGCGAGCTCGTGCGCCCACCAGAACAAAGGCGCGGCATCTCCGCAACAGTGTGGGCTGCCGCGAAGACGTGGGCAAACCCTGCCGGAGGCAGGTGCGGGCTCGGCCCGCCCTGCGCAGTGTTGTGCACGTAGCCACGGGGAAGGGACTAACGTTCAAGGTGGCCCTCTGCGGGTCAGCGGGTTCGCCACGGCCGCGGCTGGCCTTCGGCGCAGGAGGACGAGAGTGGGACGAAGGAGGAGGAGGAGGAGGCGGGGGACACAAAGGAAGAGGAGGAGGACACAAAGGAGGAGGAGGAGGAGGAGGAGGAGGAGGAATGATAGGATGGATGAGCAGGAGGAGGGGAGGATAAATGATGATGAAAACCATGATGATGATGCTGATGATGATGATGATGCTGATGCTGATGATGATGATGACGACTATGATGGTTCTGATGCGGATGCTGGTGATAATGCTGATGGTGATGCTGATGGTGATGCTGGTGCTGATGCTGATCCTGATGATGATGATGATGATGATGATGATGATGATGATGATGATGATGAACATGATGAACATGATGAACATGATGAACATGATGATGATGATGATGATGATGATGATGATGGTGATGGTGATGGTGGTGATGATGATGATGATGATGATGATGATGATGATGATGATGATGATGATGATGATGATGATGATGATGATGATGATGATGATGATGATGATGGTGCTGATGATGAGGAGGAGAAGGCGGGGAGGAGAAGGAGGTGAATGGGAAGAAACTGGGAGGAGGAGGAACTGGGAGGAGGAGGAGCAGGAAGAGGAGGAGGAGGAGGAGGAGGAGGAAGAGGAGGAGGAGGGGGAGGAGGAACAGCAGGAGGAGGGCGGAGCAGGAGGAGGAGCAGGAGGAGGAGGAGCAGGATGTGGAGCACCACCACGTCAACACCGCACAGCGGCAGTGCTGGTGACATGTTTTCAACACACAAAAGTATAAGTTTCACGTGGATACGGTCCGCACACATACGAATGCGCAGTTTGGCATCGACTTCACTTCGAAGCCGTGGATCGGGCCGCGTGGCGCTGCTGCAAAGAGCGACGCCAACGGCAAGCAGTTGGCCTCCGTAGCACGCGGGCTCGACATAGTTGTGGTCAACTCACACTACGACGCTGGACCGACATATAGAGCATAGATATGCCAAGACAAGCGCACCGACTACGTCATGATGAAGCTTGCATGCAGCGACTGCGCGCAGCACTGCTATGCGGATAACGACTTCGACAACGGCTTTAAGCCCCGCGACCGCAGCCCTGCCATCACGGAGGTCAGGTTCGCACCGACTGCCCCAACACCCAAATTTATGAGGATATATCTTTATGCAGAGCCAAATGTGCCGACGAGGATGCGAATATCAAGTACAGTGAGGCCTTCAACATACCTGAACTCACGTGGGACGACGACGTTAACAAACACTCTCAGAATATCGCCAAAGGGATCGCAGACGCATCGTCGAGAACCTTCGCTAAGGACCCGCTGTCCCCAGCCCAACCCCACGTGTCCCTGCAATCGATGCGACTCACCCTGGTAAGACGGAACGCGAAGCGCGAGATGCGCCTATGGAAGACGGCTGGCGACAATTGCAAGAACCTGATGGCTTACCTGCCGCACGAAGAGCAGCGACTGCACCCCGAAGGTATGCCAGGACGACAGGAGACGCTGCGACTCGCTCTCGCCATGGGCACGTTGGCCGACAGTGCCATCAATGTCACGGAAGCGGCGGCGGAGGTAGACGTGTATTTGAGGGCGACGGCGAAGAACCTCCGCGCTTCCTTGGACGAGGACAAGACGCTGCGCCAAGAGCGGTGCGCGTATCAGCTCATCGAAGCGTTGCAGAACACAGGCAGCCAGAACGAATGAAGATGGTTGAAGAAGATCCTGAAGTTCGGGGGCGGTCAGCAAGGCATATTCAAAGACGGCAACGTTATACCGTGCCGCATAGACGAGAATAACAACGTGACCGGCGACGAGCAGAAGCTAGCAGCAGCCCAGATCAGACACCACGCCAAGATGGAGGACGCGGTGGTGGGGGACCGCGTGTCCGTGGCCAGAAGATACGATCAGTTCGACATCAGCGTGCTGGAAGACGCACGTCAACAATATCGAGAGAACACGCAGACCCCGCTGGACACGGACGTGAGCCCGCGGCGGTTCAAGCGCGGCTGCGCACCAGGGGGCGACGGCATCGCGAACGAAGTGTCGGCCACCGAGCCACGCCGACGCGCTGAAGAGCTCCGCCCGCTGCTGACCAAGACCAGCCTGCAGATGCAGGAGCCCTCGGCAGTCAAGCACGCCATCCTAGCCGAGATCGGCAAGGGCAAGTGCGACGCATTGCGTCAAGATGCGCGCAGATGCATCGCGCGATGCAGCGCCATCGCGCATCTCCACTACAAGCTCATGCGCAGCATGCTGAAACAGGTGGCGGCCATACATTACCCAGACTCGCAGGTTGGAGGCCGCGAGGGGAGGAGGGCCGCGCTGGCGATCCACCGCGCCCGTTGCCTACGACGCCTTGCCGAGCGAGCCAAACGTAAACTTTCGCAGTTGTCCGTTGACCTGGGGGTCGCCTTCGGTCGAGTCGCGAGACAGCTACTAGCTACTGGCGCTGATCCCACTGCGCGAGCGCGACGGCGACGGCATGTGGGCGAAGCCGACATCCCCGACATCCTCCGCCTCATCTCGAGCAGCGTCCTCGCGGGGTCTGGCCTGCTGCAGAAGCACGCTGCCCACTCCCATCTGCAGGCCGTCGTGGCCGAGGCACAGCGACTTACTTGATTCGGCGTGGCGGGGCAGGAGGACGCGGGGGTCTCCCGTCGCGGGGCCCGACCTGGGGCCCCGCGGGCCGATGCGTTATTCAATGTGGCTTTCTGAAAGCCACGTTGAAAGCGGGCGGTCGCGTGAAAGCCTTTCGCGCGACCGCCCGCCACGATCGGCCAGGAGATGCCGCGCGAAGATTTCGCCATCTCGATCAAGGATCACACGCCAAAAAAAGCTGGGAGCCGAGTCGCCCTGCAACCCTACAGGGGGGCCAAGAATGGCGAGCGACATTGCGCGCGCGGACGACGCCACCTTCGATGCGCTTTCGAACGGGCTGGTCGACGCCCTGGACCGCGCCGAGCGCCCGGCGGACTTGGTGCGCGAGAGTTTTCGGACGCGCGCGATGGAGGTGCGCGACGCTCCCGAGACGCCCCTCCATCTGCTCGACTTCGCTACCAGGCAGACGACCCGTGGCACGTGCAGTTGAAGAGCGATTTCGGATGGCCATGCGATCGCACGGGTGAGGGAGGCCTACCGTCGACGGACAACGTCGATGGCTGGATCGAATACTGCAAGGCGGGGAGTACATGATGCCTAAGTTAATCAGGAGAGCATGGGGGGCGCACAAAAGAACGTGGATCGAGGACTGCAAGCGCCAACGGTGGGCACGATCGCGCGTAGAAGGGCTCGGCGACGGCCGCGCAGGCGACCCGCCCGATCCCCGGCGGGGCCAGCGTCGCGACGTGACGCACTATGCGCGCTACGACTGCGGCGCTACCTTCTCGACGGAGGCGCCCCCGCGCCAAGCGGCGCGCCCCCGCGGAAGACGCTCAATTCTACGCAGTCGGATCTCGATGCGAATGTTGCGACGCGGGGCCCCACGAGTAGAGGATGGAGTGAAGATGAGGCACTGCAGCCCGCTGGGAGGCGGGCGCGTTCCGAGGATGACGCAGATAGACCATCGCCACTCCACTGACCTGCCGAAGAACTACGGCGCATCCGGCACCCATCCGTCACCTCAGAACGCCGCGCCCAACAGGCCGCAGACGGCGCTGCAGCAATCCCCCTTGCACCGCGATGAGGTGCAACAGCGGAACAGGGCAGCGCCTCGACGCGTCTCCCGGCGGCCAGTTGGGATGCCTTGGGCGGGGGCAGCATCGCCCGGTTGATCGGCGGCGACGGCGAGAAGGGCCAGTCGCTGAAGCAGGGGCTTCGGGGCAATGCGGACGGCAACTGCATGCTGTTGGAGATTGCTTTCCACGACGAAAACCTGGGCCTGCGCGACGGGCCCCGTGCAAGGTCCCGGCGGCATCATGCCGTGAAGCAGTGCAGCTCCATCGCGGTTATACCGAGGAGCTCGACATGGACGACGGACCCAGATAATGATAATGCATTGCGGGAGATGACGGCGCCTTAGGGCGCACGGTATCTGACCCAGACGAAGGCGCAAGCAGTCGTATCAGACAATGGCGACCTGCGGGTGGCCATCGACATCACGGAGACGGCCGCCAGGATGAATGCCCCGCGCGCCCTGATCCTGCCGCCGCGCCGCGCAGACCGTCCGCGCCCGAGCACGCTGCAAGAGTTCGCAGCTCCGGGTGCGCCGCGCGTGGAGCACAGGAGGACGGCGCGTGCCAGTGGCCTGGGCCTGTGCCGCCAGACCACCGCGGAGCGAGAGCTGAGCGAGCTCCTCCGTGGCGCCGCGGGCACCGGCGGCCGTCGGGCTGGCGAGCGCGCGGGCGCAGGGCGTCGCGGCGCACCTCGCGCAGCCCAAGGCGCCGCGGCAGCCCCGCGCGAGGTCGGCTGAGCGGGCGGCCGCGCCGCACGAGGCCCATTGGGCCAGGGCCGCGGCCCAGACGGCTCCCGACCGGAACCCTCAGCACCCTTCTGCCCCCCCCATTTCTGGCCGCACGAGCCCCTGGAGCTTTTCCTTGGCCTCGCCCTCGGGGGGCTGAGGGTCGGTGGTCGTGCGTCCCACAGCGGACGACGGCAACCCAACCTGCACCGTGCCCAACCTTCAGATCGGCCTGCAGCAGGCGGCAGCTGGCTATCTGGGCGGTGGCGCGGCGTGGGAGCGGCATGGAGCGCAGAACCAGGCCTTGCGCCACCTTCTTTCTCCTTGGCCCCTGAGGCCCCTTCCCCTCCCTCGCGGGCCCCTAGGCCCCCCGCCTCTTTCCCCTCGCGCCCTCGGAGGCGTCCCTCCCCTCCTCTGGCGGTGGGCCCTGCCTCGGCCCCTCTTGGGCGTGCCAGTGGGTGTCTTGGGCTTTGGGTCCCCGCTTTCCCTGCTTCCAGGGCCTTGGAGCCTCCTCCCTAGGTGCCCATCCTGTTGCGGTTCGGCGGGCGCGGCGTCGCGCGACGCGGCGGCGCGGCCGCGTTGTGGAGGTGCTGGGCATCGCGGCGCGCGCCACGGGGTGAGTGACTTCAGAGGAGGAGGAGGAGGAGGAGGAGGAGGAGGAGGAGGAGGAGGAGGAGAGGAGGAGGAGGAGGAGGAGGAGGAGGAGGAGGACGAGACGAGAGACGAGGACGAGGAGGACGAGGACGAGGAGCGAGGAGGAGGATGAGGAGGAAGAGGAGAGGAGAGAAGAGGAGGAGGAGGAGGAGGAGGAGAAGGAGAAGGAAGGAGGATGAGGAGGAGGAGGCGGAGGAGGCGGTGGAGCAGGAGCAGGAGGGGCAGGAGCAAGAGGAGGATGAGGAAAAGGATAACGATGAGGAGGACAAGGAAGGATGGACAGCACCAGCGGGGCAGGCTGATGATGATGATGATGATGATGATGATGATGATGATGATGGTGATGGTGATGGTGATGGTGATGGTGATGGTGATGGTGATGGTGATGGTGAGGGTGATGGTGAGGGTGAGGGTGATGGTGATGATGATGATGCTGATGATGATGATGATGATGATGATGATGATGATGATGATGATGGTGATGGTGGTGATGGTGATGATGATGATGATGATGATGCTGCTGCTGCTGATCATGATGATGATGCTGATGATGATGATGATGATGATGATGATGATGATGATGATGATGATGCTGATGCTGATGCTGATGCTGATGCTGATGCTGATGCTGATGCTGATGCTGATGCTGATGCTGAATGAGGAGAGGAGGAGGAGGAGGATGAGGATGATGATGAGGAGGAGGAGGAGGAGGAGGAGGAGGAGGACCAGGAGGAGGAGGAGGAGGAGGAGGAGGCAGAGGGGGGAGGAACACGAGGGATGAGGGTATGGAGGAGCAGGAGGAGGGGGAGGGAGAGGATGATGAGGAGGAGATGCAGGAGGGGGAACAGAAGGAGGAGGCTGAGGAGGAGAAGGAGGAGGAGGAATAGGAGCGGAGGGAAACGAGGGATGCTAATATGGAGGAGCAGGAGCAAAAGGAGGAGGACGAGGAGGAGGAGGAGGACGAGAAGCCGAGGAACAGGCCGGATGATACTATGGAGGAGGCGGAAAAGGAGGAGAAACATGATGATGATGATGATGATGATGATGATGATGATGATGATGATGATGATGATGATGCTGATGATGCTGCTGATGATGATGATGATACTGATGGTGATGCTGATGCTGATGCTGATGGTGATGGTGATGGTGATGATGATGCTGATGGTGATGGTGATGGTGATGGTGAGGATGCTGATGATGATGAGGAGGAGGAGGAGGAAGAAGAGCATGATATTGATTATGACGATGTCGATGATGATGTTGATGATGATGATGATACTCATGATGATGATAATGATAGTGGTGATGATGATGATGTTGGTGCTGATGATGATGCTGATTATGATGATGATGATGATGATGATGATGATGATGATGATGATGATGATGATGATGATGATGATGATGATGATGATGATGATGTGGTGATCGTGGTGATGATGATGATGATGATGTATGATGATGATGATGATGATGATGATGATGATGATGATGACTGATGATGATGATGAGAGGATGAGATGAGGATGAGGATGAGGATGAGGATGAGGATGAGGAGGGGGAGGAGGAGGAGGAGGAGGAGGAGGAGGAGGACGACGACGAGCAGGTTGGAGGAGGTTGGAGGGTTGCGAGGTTGGATGATGAGGAGGAGGAGAAGGAGAAGGAGGAAACGGAAGGATGAGAAGGAGGAGGAGGAGGAGGAGGAGGAGGAGGGGGAGGAGGGGGAGGAGGAGGAGGGGTAGGAGGGAGAGGAGGAGGTGGAGGAGGAGGAGGAGGAAGAGCAGGAGGATGAGGAGGTGGAGGAGGAGGAGGAGGAAGAGCAGGAGGATGAGGAGGTGGGGAGGAGGAGGAGGAGGATGAGGAGGAGGAGGAGGAGGAGGAAGGGAGGTATAGGAAGAGGAGGAGGAGGCGGAGGAGGAGCAGGACGAGGAGGAGGAGGAGGAGGAGGGGGAGGAGGAGAAGGAGAGGGGCAGCATGAACAGGAGCAGGAGCAGGAGGAGAACAAGGAAACCGAGAGAATGAGCAGGAACAGGAGCAGGAACAGGAGCAGGAGGGGGAAACGGACGAGGAAGAAGAGGATGAAGAGGAGAAGGAGGAGGAGGAATGGGGATGCTGATGCTGATGATGATGATGATGATGTTGATGATGATGCTGATGATGATGATGATGATGAGGATGCAGATGATGCAGATGGCGATGATGACGAGGATGCCGATGATGATCCTGATGATACTAATGCTGATGATGCTGCTGATGGTGACGATGATGATGAGGATGCTGCTGATGATGATGCTGATGGTGATGATGATGATGATGATGATGATGATGATGGTGATGATGGTCATGGTGATGATACCGATGATGATGGTGATGATGATGAGGCTGATGCTGATGTTGCTGCTGATGCTGATGATGATGCTGACGATGATGATTCTGATGGTGATGATGATGCTGATGATGATGTTGGTGTTGATGATGCTGATGATGAGGATGCTGATGCTGACGATGTTGATGATGATGCTGATGATGCTGATGCTGCTGCTGATGATGCTGCTGATGCTGATGCTGATGATGTCGATGATGATGTTGATGATGATGATACTCATGATGATGATACTGATGGTGGTGATGATGATGATGGTGATGGTGATGAAGATGATGCTAATGGTGATGATGATGCTGATGATGCTGCTGGCGATGATGATGATGATGATGCTGATGCTGATGATGATGGTGATGGTGATGATGATGATGATGCTGATGCTGATGATGATGATGATGATGATGATGATGATGATGCTGATGATGATGATGATGATGATGATGATGATGCTGATGCTGATGATGCTGATGATGCTGATGCTGATGATGCTGATCACGACGATGATTAGGGGGAGACTGAGGAAGAGTAGGAGGAGGAGGAGGAGGAGGAGGAGGATGGCAAGGAGGGGGGGAGGAGTAGGAGGAGGAGGAGGAGGTGGAGGAGGAGGAGGCCGAGGACGAGGCGGAGGAGGAGGAGGAGGAGGCGGAGGAGGAGAAGGAGGAGGACGGGGATGACGCGGAGGAGGAGGAGGTGGAGGAGGAGAATGAGGAGGAGCAGGAGCAGGACCAGGAACTGGAGGAAGATCAGCAGCAGGAGGAGGAGGAGGAGGAAGGGGATGCTGATAATGATGATGATGGTGATGGTGATGATGATGATGATGATGATGGTGATGATACTGATGATGATGAGATGATGATGATGATGATGATGATGATGATGCTGATGATGATGATGATGATGATGATGATGATGATGATGATGATGATACTGATACTGATTATGCTGATGCTGATGATGATGCTGATGCTTATGCTGATGCAGCTGATGATGATGATGCTGATGATGCTGATGATGATGATGGTGATGCTGGTGATGATGGTGATGATGATGTTGATGATGCTGATGATGCTGATGATGCTGATGATGCTGATGATGACGATACTGTTGATGCTGATGCTGATGCCGATGCCGATGCTGATGCTGATGATGATGCTGATGATGATGGTGATGATGGTACTGATGATGATGGTGATGCTGGTGGTGATGATGATGATGCTGCTGATGATGATGATGATGCTGATGCTGATGATGATGCTGATGGTGACGATGATGCTGATGATGATGATGTTGATGCGGCTGATGATGATGATGCTGATGATGATGTTGATGATGATCGTGGTGATGATGATGATGATGATGATGATGATGATGATGATGATGCTGATGCTAGTGATGCTGATGATGCTGATGATGATGCTGATGATGATGACGATGCTGCTGATGATGATGATGCTGATGATGCTGATGATGATGATGATGATCATGATGATGATGATGCTGATGATGATGAGGAGGAGGAGGAGGAGGAGGAGGAGGAGGAGGGGGAGGAGGAGGACGAGGCTGAGGCTGAGGCTGAGGGGCTGAGGCTGAGGCTGAGGCTGAGGCTGAGGCTGAGGCTGAGGAGGAGGAGGAGGAGGAGGAGGAGGAGGAGGAGGAGAGTGAGGAGGAGGAGAAGGACCAGCAGGAGCAGGGCGGAGGAGGAGGAGGGGAAGAGGAGGAGGAGGAGGAAGAAGAAGACGGAAAAGGGTGGATGAAGGGGACCAGGGGAGGAATATATGGATGAGGAGGAGGAGGAGGAGGAGGATGAGGAGGAGGAGGAGGAGGGAAATGAACAGGGGGAGGACCAGGAGGAGGAGGAGGAGGAGGAGGAGGAGAAAGAGGAGGAGGAGGAGGAGGAGGAGGAGGAGGAGGAGCGGGAGGACGAGGAGGAGCAGGAGCAGGAGTAGAAGGAGGAGGAAGATGAGGTTGAGGCGCGCGCGCACCCGGCGTTCTGAGGTGAAGTGGGGCCGTGGTGACTATCTCGTGGCCAGCGCGCACGACAACGGCGGGGGGGGGGGGGCTGGGCGGAGGGCGGGGTACGTTGGCCCCCCCTCGCCGCCGAAAAGGGGGGAGGAGGAGGGAGGGAGAGGGATGTTGATGCTGATGCGGATGATGAGGATGATGAGGATGATGAGGATGAGGATGAGGATGATGATGCTGATGACTATGATGACTATGATGACGATGATGACGATGATGACGATGATGATCCTGATGACGATGATGATGATAATGATGATGATGATGATGATGCTGATGATGCTGATGATGATGATGATGATGGTGATAATGGTGATGGTGATGACGATGATGATGATGATGATGATGATGATGATGATGATGATGATGATGGTGATGAGTATGATGCGGATGCTGCTGATGATACTGATGCTGATTAAAATGATGATGATGGTGATGATGATGATGATGATGATGATGATGACGCTGATGATGATGATGCTCATGATGATGCCGATGATGATGATGATGATGATGATGATGATGATGATGATGATGATGATGATGATGATGATGATGATGATGATGATGATGCCGATTATGATGCTGATGCTGATGCGGATGCTGATGCTGATGTTGATGGTGATGTTGATGGCGATGATGCTGTTGATGATGCTGATGATGTTGATGATGCTGATGATGAGGGTGATGGTGATGGTGATGATGATGATGATGATGATGATGATGATGATGATGATGATGAGGATGAGGATGAGGATGAGGATGAGGATGAGGATGAGGATGAGGATGAGGATGAGGATGAGATGAGGATGAGGAGAAGGAGGAGGAGGAGGAGGAGGAGGAGGGCGGAGGGGGAGGATGAGCAGGAGCAGGAGGAGGAGGACGAGGAGGATGAGGAGGAGGAAGATTAGGAGAAGGAGGAAGAAGAAGAAGAAGAAAAAGAAAAGGAGGAGGAGGAGGAGGAAGAGTCAGGGGAGTTGGGGAAGACAATAAGGGGGGGAGGGAGAGGAGGTGGAGGAGGGATGAGGAGGCGAGGGACGGAAAAGGGCGGGGGAGGAGGGGAGGAGGAGGAAGAAGGGGAGGGGGAGAACGAGGAGGAGGAGGAGGAGGAGGAGGAGGAGGGGGAGGACGACAATGACGAGTGCATTCCCAATATGTTTTAATGATGGTGCTGCAGGGCATCCTCCCGTCCCAAGTCCCGTGGTAAGTTGTGGAGGATGAGGCCGAGGCGAATTTAGAAGGCGTGGGGCGGAATCATGCCGGATGATGCTGTGTCGCACCAGCGGCCAAGCGCGCTCGGGGCCCTGGAGAGGCGAATTGCTCGAGCGGTGGCCTGCGACGCCAGGCTCCAGCCGCATCCGCAGGCTGTCTCGCACCCTGCTCCTCTGCCTCCGCGTGTGCCCGAGGCTGGTCATGTAGCTGAACAAGACGGTCGGCGGTGGCTGCGCCGGTGGCCACCCCAGCCGTGAGGTGAGGCCCTTGCTCCGTGCGTCTGCGTTGCAGCTGGGAGCGCGCCGCCTGTCGTGCCGCACGGGCCGATTTCAGAGTACACCCTAGGCGATGCTTAAGAAAACGTAAGGTTTCGGCCAGAGTCTCGACTATTCTTATTGTTTCAATGTGAATCCTAACATTTCGATCGAAATTTTGGGTTTTATTCAAATTCTGAGACTCTGAATTTCTTAACCCATGATTTCATAAGCATTTCGCAGGGTGTAGTAGCTGAGGGTGCCTGTGGCCTAGTCGCACTGGCAGCGGTTGCTACCACTGCGTGCCCTCACTGTCGTGTCGCACGCGCCGATCCCAGCGTGGTGGCTGATGATGTTTGCTGCGTGCCCGCACTGCCAAGGATCGTTGTCACTGCCTGTCTCCTCGCTTTGCCATCCACTGCCGCCTCTGACTGTGTTGTCGCACGCGCTGATCCCGGCGTTGTTCTCGCACGCGCTGTTCCCACTGTGCGTCACCGCCTTCAACCTTCTCGCAATGTCGTTCTCCTCTGCCACTGTCTGCCGCGTCGCCCGCGCCGATTCCAGCATGGTAGCTAAGAACGCCTGCTGCCTCTCCACACTGCCAACCACCGCTGCCACTGCCTGCCGGGTCGCACTGCAAGCCCCTGCTACCACTGCTGGTCCTATCGCACGCGCCGGTCCGAACGTATCAGCCTGCTGCCTGTCTGGATTGGTGTGTGGGGGGAGGAATGGTCGGGGAGAAATGGTCGGGGAGGAGAACGAGGAGTAGGAGGAGGAGGATGAGTAGGAGGAGGAGGAGGAGGAGGAGGAGCAGAGGAGGAGGAGGAGGAGGAGGAGGAGGAGGAGGAGGAGAGGGAGGACGGGGAGGGGGCGCGGGAGGGGGAGGGGGAGGGGGAGGAAGCGGGGATCGCTCTGTTTTCAAAGAGCTTGAGCCTCGATGTTAATACGAGAGGCTCTTCACAGATGTCTCTGACTGCTCTACTGCTAAGCAAAGCTATGCAAACTATACAATGATAAGAACATATACTTCTCTACCCAAATCAGTCCTAAGACTTCGTTCCGGTTCTAGTGTCCCGGATACGAGTTAATTGTATTCGAAGGGTGCATTCAAAACAACTATAGTGCTATGGATTAATAACTGCACTCGCTGTAGACTCTCAAACATCATATCCAAGAGACTAGCAAACAGGCAGCAACAGTACAATAGCAAGCAATCAAGCCTCGTGGACGAGGTCCTGAAAGTTAACGATCCCCACGTGATTAAGGTCTCCACGTGATGATTGATACGTCGGCTTATCCGTGAAGTCGGTGTTATGACTCCATAGGCTGCCTCCGTAGTTGTATACAACTCTCTGTTACCTGAACTGATTCGAATCTAAGCAACACCAAACATCCATGTATTGTCATATCATCATCACTCGTTGAGCTCTAGGAGGTCCTGCTCTGAATAGCTGTCACTCGTCTTCGCGACTCTCCTCATGGTGATGACCTTGCCTTTTGGAGGATGTGCATGCCATATTCTTGTTAAGATATGTTCCGTCAGCAGCTTGAAGTTGCCTGTCTTCGTGAGTCCATCCGCGATCACCACTTCCGTGGGCAGGTCGATGAAGTTCGTGATGCGTCCGCTAAGGCGCTCCTCTCCCATACTCAGTGCTGCTAATAAGCTCTGCTTGTCTGACGGGACGCCCTTAACTCCACAACCTAATTGCCAGAAGTCCATGCAATCCGTACAGTGGCCAATACGTACGTGATACAATAGTCAGTCGAACATATCCATCAAGTCCTTGGCCTTGTGCTGTGTCCCAGTGCATTAGATAACCCCGCTGAGCCTGAGTACTATAAACTGTGCTGTCTGGTTCACTTTGTAGCCCGCGTTGGTCTCTGCGTTGCATGTTGAGTGGGAAATCATTTTTGACTTTCCTGAAGATAGTGCCAATGAGTGGGTCATTCCGCCGATAATATTGTTATCATCTGGGTGAACGATGTCCTTTTTGTCGACCTTGACCAGGTCCATATGGTCTTCCATGAGAAATACTGCTGCTCCTTTTTGAGGATAAGATGTCTTCGTGTTACCGTGTCCTGCGTATCCAACCGGTACAAGCCTCAGTGGTAGGGATGTGGTCCGAAATGCAATCCTGCCATTTTGGAGGTACGTCTACCTCGATCCACGATGAGACCGGCCTGCTTCAAGTGTCCGATGTTGCTCTTCCGTACAATCTGCTGCAACCGTACTACGTCACAATATATATATATATATATATATATATATATATATATATATATCTTCGCGCGTCTGACATAACCATAACAATGAGCAGGGTACCGATCGAAGATCATGAGTGAGTTTACCATCGCATTCATGTGTCATGTTATCCTTGAGCCTGTATGATATCTCGATATTCTTCAGGCCTTCTGTGAATACGTGCTGATGGATCAATATGTGCCGCTCTCCAATCACTTCGTAGCTCATTCCCATGCGTGCGAATGGAAGCTGATGTCTCTTGATCTTGCCGAAACGTTTCTCCGTAGAAGGTGAGACTCCATATCAGCCGTGCTTCTACTGCTAGAACTATGAGATTGTCCACGTGAACTGCCCATGCCATTTTCATATCGTCAAGAACATGTAAAGATAATGCCAGCTGCCACAATAATGGTGCGTCCACTGTGCCATAGATGGGTTGGAGCAGCTGCGGGGTGGAGAACATGACCTCCGTATCTGGAATTCTGATGTTGCTTTTCTCGTACTCTCGGAAATGGCGCCAAATTCAGGCCCTGTAAGAATGCCGTAGGTATGTCCCAGGTCTCCATGGTCATGTCCTTTTCCGTAGCAAACATTGACGCGACCATTATTTGGGACAATCGCGATGCCGTTGGTGAGTGCCTCATGACGTTCTGCTTCTGCGCGTCTAGGAAGCGTCGACCGCAAAGTCGTGACTTGATGATATATGTCATATTTGTGTTGCTATCGTAGACCTGATGATGTTCGAGCTGTCCACGTTGTTCTGATGAACCGCCGTGAAGCAACAATTGTCGATGAATGAACGTGATTCCAGTCGGTCCGCTGCTTCCACTAGTGGCCAGTGTTTGACAAGATCTTCCTCCGTCAAGATGTCGTCGCTCTGCGCAAATATCGCGTCGCCGGTGATCGGGTCAAAGTAGAAGTCCCGACTCTCCTTGAATGGTCCTGGTATTGTCCAATGAGATTGATCTGGTGTCCATGTCAATTCGTTCTCACTCATGTGCTGAAGGTTGTCCGATGCCTCTTGAGCCATCGTTGCCGCGATCGTCTAGTATTCTGCGAGCTCTTCTGAGTCCAGGTATGTGCTGAAAAGATGGCGATCATGCACATGATGAATGCACCGTTGTTGATCGCTAAACGCTATGAATCCTTACATTATCCTTGGTCACTTCGTGCCTGTCAACTGCGAAGGTGACCGCTCCAGGACCGGTAGTGGTCTTAATGTCTGGCGGTTCTGAGCTGGCTCTAATTTTCTTGTATTCAGGTGGCTGCGACGGGGAAGTCTTGATCCGCGCGTCTCCAAGATCCGCTGATAGGTCGCGCTTCTTCGAGGTACGAGCTGGTGCTTCTGGAGTTGCCACTTGAGGTGCTTCTTTGCGAGCTTCTGCCGGTGATCCATAATCTACCGTAGGTTATTCAGCTGGTCCGTAGTCCATCGCGGCTGCTTCCTCGTCATCATAAGTGATCGCCCGCTTGTCTCCCATCAGCGTGACCGTTCTCGGTGATGGCTGCCAACCCGAGACGGAGGTGCGAATGTGCTTGGAGGAGGTTTCGGTGGTGAATTGGATGACCCCGGTTGATTCGTGCTCTTCGCCGGTGTGGAGATCGACGTTGCCGGTGTAGGAGATGAGGAATGAGCTGGTGATGAAGGAGGTTGAGCTGTTGGACGTGATGATGTCGCAGGTGTAGCCGTTGTCTGCGCCGTTGCTGGCGTTGCCGTTGATTCCGATGTTGACGCATGGCCCGACGAGCTCGAAGATCCGGGTTTGTTGCGTTGTCTTGGCGGTGATTGATTGAGCTCTCGTCTTCTTGCCGCTGGAGTTGACTGAGCTCGCGATGCCTATGGAGTTATAGTCTTGATCGGCTTCGGCTGCGGCGCTATCGGAGTAGTCATTGGAGCCGATACTTGCTTAGGCATCGGAAGCACTGATGGCGGTAATGGTGGGCTCCATCCAGCCGCCGGTGGAGGCGCGGTGGAGCTCCTGAGTCAACCTCGGGCGTGAACTGCTCATCGCTGATCATACTCTTGTCGTCCACCTCGACGCTGTGCTGCGAGTCGTCCCGGGCACGCATGTAGTCCGTGCCGTCCTGGTTAGTAGCCTTGCATTCGTCGGCAATTCATTGGAGAGCTGACCTATCGGCTTCTCCTGTTGGCTGCCTTCACTTCTGGGTCTGCCGTCTGACTTGCCTGCGACCACGGTGTACATTCTGGAGTATATATCTTGATTCGAACTCGAATAGATCGTTGAAGCTTCCCAATGATGTCTTGATGTTCCTTCAGGTCAAGATTCCAACCATATCGGGTGTCCGTCGGGAAGATCATTGTGACTTCACTCCGACACGCCCAGAAAGAGAGAGTACTGCTGCCTGAGAAATGCTCCTGCATGTCCACGCTCGTGATATTGTTGTCCAGGGGATGCTTCAGGAAACTGCTTGCATTCCGTGGAGTGATCATAGTTAACTTAGTCTTGGAATCGAATATGTCTGGGATTCCGTAGTGATTTTTCTTGAAACGCTCCTCTTGTCGATGGTCATGCCTGTCAGGTATGTGATCTCTTGTGTAACTCTTGCCTTCGAAGGTGATGCAGATTTTCCAGAAGTGTCGTGCCCTGGTAACTGTTGATCTTCTCGTCGGGCATTGATGGTCTTAATCGCACTTATCGTTGCTGCATTGATGTCCAGAGAACGCCGTCTTCATGTTCACGAAATGATGCGTTCCAGTCGTTGATGATGCTACTTTAATATGCCCCCGAATATCCTTGATACTCTGGTTGAGATCCTTTAACTGCGTCATGATGTCCGTCTCGTTCGTCTCGGTGTTTTGTCCAGTGCAGCAAGTTGACTTCGCTCCGGTGCTAGCGTCCACGGGCGCCGCCGCCACGTTAAACTCTGCCGGGGCGTTGCCACCTCGAATCGATTAGAAATGCCAGAATATCTGCAGGTGATCCTTGATGACTCCATGGAGGTATTGTTGATCAACTTCCTCACGAATGTGCTGATTGTCCGCCGGAACGATATAGTGCTTGGAGTCTGTGAGCACTAACCTGATATAAACTGGTGGGGCCTTGTTGCCTAGCCGCCGATTCTCTGTAAATTCGACTAGTGCACCGTCGCCATTGCCAAAGACCGCGGCAAACATGATTGCTTGACATCGTATTGAGGTCGGCAATGGTTAAAGTGCTGGGCACCAATTTCCCATACCGCCAATCATGTCTCCAGTGAACGTTGCGCCTGTCATGGCTGGGATCCGCAATGGTACGACTGCTTTGCCAATGTCAGGAGTCGGCTTGCCGTCAATACCTGTGAATTGCGCCCGTGTCGGTCTGGATTCAATATCTGCACCACCAAGCACTTCCTGTTGATATTCTCGGACTGTGTCAGTGCCGATGATGCCTGATGAGGCTCCAGGATCGTGCAATAGTCCAAATCGCTTCGTTCCTCGAATGTTGTGGTAGCTGGTATTGATATGCTCGATGTGGTGGCTGTTCGTTGTCGAGCGCTGATCGTAGCGCAAGTTCTGCACTTCTCGCACTAAGGAATCCAGTCCACCAGGAACGATGCCTTTGGGTAGCCGTTTGGGAAGTTCCGCGTCGTCATTCTGAAAGTCCTCAGTTGTTGGCGATCCCAAGTCTGATCCGGTTTCTTCATACGCATGTCGATTGGGTCGTCTCGGGGTCGAGGATCCGGCTGCCAGTGGTGATGATTTCGGCAATGCCTTTGAATTCACTGCTGCATCTGGGGTCCGTGAAGATCTCGCTCTCCGACATCTGGCGATTCCTGTTCATCCAAGCTGTTAGAGGGTACCGACTGCAATGAAGACCATGATGAGGTATTATGATTGTTGATGTGCATATGGGTCTTCAATGTCGGGGTCCAAAGATATTCCTTCACTTTCATGGTGGCAAACCAACTGCTATGGGAACTGTTCCAATCGTCATCGCAGTAGTCGTCGTCGTAATCATCGCCGTAGTGGCCCTTGCTCTTCTTGCCCTTGCCTCGACCACGATATCCCTTGCCTTTTCCTCGTCCTTTGTTTCTGAATCTATATCATTTACCTTTTCCTCGTCCTTTGCCTCCGTTCGAGTCCGACTTGGTCTTGCCCTTCGATTCACTCTTGCCTTTGCCGTCGTTCTTCTCCTGGCAGTCCTTATCCTTGGAGCCGGCCGGGCAATCCTCGCTCTTGCGCCATCTTGATCCGCATTTGCTGCAATTGCCTGATTTGTCCTTCTTGCCGGTACCTTCATAAGCTCCGTCATCTTCTGTCGCAGGTGGTGCATAACTCTCATCATGTGCTTGATCCTCGTCCCACCAGTCGTCGTCATCCTCATAATATTGCCATTGTCCATTATCATCATGATATCCGTAGTGGTCCCAGAACTCTTCATCATCTGAGTCAACCCAGTAGCCTTCATACTGGTCTCGATTGTTCTGGGCCAGTGACTGCTTGGCGAGACGAGCCATGATTGTTTTGATATCGTTGTATCGTCGTAGGTCACCGTCGATTTTGAGTTTGATGCCATCGACCCGCTTGGCCGATAGATCGCGAGGTAATAGATAGCTCCTGCCGACGGCGTTGATGTTCAGTCCTGCTTGGTCTGCTGCTTCATCGTACACGAGTTCGAAATCTGAAATATATTGTCCTAAATCACGAGGTCCTCTCTTGAAAGTGACGACTTTGTCTGGCGCAGCCCCGACTGTGTCTTGAACATGCAGTCCGTATTCTCCTTCCAGCCAGCGAGTGAAGAGTGACAGGCCTGATGGCTGTGCCAGTGTTCCGTGAAATTCATCAGCTTCCGTTCGTTCTAATGCGAAGGCGTTCTCACCAACATATTCTCGCCCATCTCGTTCGACCTTGAATCTCAATGCTTGCTTGTAGGCGCCTCCTTGGAGGCGTTGCAATACGAGCAGTGCTGCCACGCTGTCATCCTCAACATTCTTGTTCTCCACCAAAGTGATAACTTTTGAAGATGTTTCTCGACAATATACTTGGCAGCACCTGGCTTCCAGCCAGGAGGTGTCTGTCGCGTACTCTCTTCAAGTGGCAACGACTGTGATCTGGAGTAGTCCATCTTGAGTGTCCGTGAGGCCGTCCGTTCTTCTTTCCAAGTGTAGAGGTCTGGATGTCCGTGAAGTTTGCCTGGTGTAGATATCTGGATGTCCGTATACTTTGCCGAATGTGTGAATCTGGATGTCCGTATACTGTACCGAGTGTGATTGAATCTGATCGTCCGTAAACCTTACTGGGTGTGATGAAGCTTCGCCGGGGCCGCGAGCGCTGAAGAGGTTGTCGTAGATACTGCTAATCTGCGTAGCGATATTGAAATTCTCAGGGCAGCCGCTGATCACCTGCTTGATGATCGGGTCCGCGATGCTATCGCGGCTGGCGAGCTGGCTTGGCGGGGCGGGGCCGCGCGCGCCGCCCGTGGGCGGCTCCGCTACCAGAGCGGATATCGCTCTATGTTCAAAGAGCTCGAGCCCCGATCTTAATGCGAGAGGCTCTTCACACATGTCTATGACTGCTCTACTGCTAAGCAAAGCTATGCAAAGTATACGCTGATAAGAACAGATACTACTCTACCCCAAATGAGTCCTAAAACGTCGCTGAGGGGGAAGGGGAGCGGGGCGGGAGGGGGAGGGGGACGGGGAGGAGGAGGAGGAGGAGGAGGAGGAGGAGGACGAGGACGAGGAGCAGGGAAGAACGCTACAATCCGAGGAGTGAAATCCGCTCAACGTCTAAACAAAGAGGAACCGAGGGGAAAGGAAGGTGAGCATGAGGGATGTAGGGGGCGGGCGAGGAGGAGTAGGGCGAGGGAGGGGGGGCGGGGGGGGGGGGGGGCGAAGGAGGAGCGGGAGAAAGCCGAGGGCTCGAGGGAACGGAGGGGGCGCGGGGGGGACCAGCAGCAGCAGGGGCCCGGCGACGAGGGGGACGCGCAGGAGGGACGGGGCCGCCCTCTGCTGCCCCCCTCCCGTCCCCGCCCTCCCGCTTCCCCCCCCCCGCATCCCCCTCCCCCTCCCCGTCCTCTCCCAGAACCCTTCGCGCTGTGAGCAAAGAAATCGCGGCGGGAGGTTTCTCGCTATTTTCAGCCTCCAGAGGCCCTCGCTGGGCCTCGGGACCGTCCAATAACGACTCAGCAAAGTGGTCCTGGGGATGGGGTCGAGACCTCTGGGGGTCGACGTTGTTTGATTTTCACGACGTCAGGGGTCTGGGCTCCCCTCCATCCCCCCCTCCCCCATCTCCTCCCCCTCTTCCCTCCCCATTTTCCCTCCCTCCCCGCTTCCCCCCTCCCTCAGCCTCCCCCCGGTGGCCATGTTGGTTCAAATGAGCAGGCTCATAGGAGGTCCTCGCGCCGCTCGCCCTGAGGGGGCGCCGTTGGGCGCGCAAGGTGCCACGGGGATCGTCGACGAGGCGCTGGGCAGCCGCCTCTGCTCGCAAAACCTCGCGCACCGGCGCTGGCGGGAGGTATGGGCGGAACTCGGCGGCAGCCGCGCTCAGCAGGCGCTCGTGCGGCGCACGGCCCTCGTTCGACGCGGGATGACACTGCACTTGCACGTGTCCGACGCGGTTGGGGCCCATGCCGCCGCGATGGGCGACGCCCTGGAGGCGCTGCGGCTGCTTGGGGCTGGCGGCGCTGGTCTGTATGTTGACGCGGCGGAGGCGCGCGCCGCGTCCAACTGGGCAGCGCACGCCGCGCCGCCCGGCATGGCGGCGACGCCCAGGGTGCCTCTCGGTATCCGGGCCTCGGTGGCGGAGCTCCTCAGGGCCCAGCTGCACGGCCTTGCAGAGAAGACACACCGAGACCCTCCTGGGCGTTCTCGGCATCACGGCTCAGGTCCAGGAGCCGGCGCTGCAGGAGGCAGGTGTCGGTGAAGATTTTTGTGCTGCCGACGCTGATGGCACCCTTGGGTCTGGCCCTCCCCCCACGCCCCCCCCGCGTTGGACTGAGGGCCCCGCCACGGAGCACGACTGCCAGGTGAGCAGCACGGGCCACCAGGGCAGGACCCAGTACAGCTTCGGCGCGGAGGTTTGCATCGGAGACTCGCAGGGGTGCCCTGGAGGACCAGGTGAGCATCTTGGGCCACCAGGGCAGGACACAGCGCATCTTTGGCGCGGAGGTGCGCATCGGCGACTCGCAGGGGGTCCTGGAGAAAAGCTCGACGGCGGCCAGGCGAGCGTCAAGGGCCACCAGGG
>CAUYUJ010019031.1:97538-105038 GCA_963575745.1 Prorocentrum cordatum | reverse complement strand
TGGGAGGATGGATAGGATAATGAGTTGGCAAGATGACAGGATGGGGCAAGGATCGAGAACGACAGGTATGCGCGAGCCCTCCGCCCAGGGGGCATGGAAGGAGAGAGGAGTCCTCCCTGTTTCCTGAAGGCGGTGCTGTTCCTCGCCGCCGACAGCCTCCGTCCCGACAAAACCGCGGCTCCCGCTCGAGATGTCTTCCCTTCTTACTCAAGGCGGTGATCCTCCTCGCCGCCGACAACCGCCGTCTCAACAGAACCAGCGCTCCCGCTCCAGAGTTCGTGTTGTTTCACGCAGGACTAGCGCCCTACTCTCTTCTGCATTGGCGCCGCTCCCAGCAACAACAGCACCCGTGCTCGAGACTTCCTCCCATTCTATTTAGGGCCAGGTCGTTGCCTCGCCGCCGACAGCTCCCATCCCCACCAAGCCAATCCTGTCGCTTGATATTTCTGTGTGCTTTACCCTTGGCTGGGGCTCCACTGGCGGTCCCGCATCGGCGCAGCAGGGCGCGGGCATGTGTTTTCGAGGTGGGATCTGTTGAAGTTCCTCGGCGGAGGTGTTTGCAAGACCTCATTGAGCGGGAGATCTGGGAATTGGGATAACGGACCCCCGCGATAAAACAATCATCCCCCATGATGGGTATGGTTATCATGATGGTCGTATGATGCGTGTGGAAGCATCGCGCATGAGGGTACATTGAGTGTTGTTGTTGATGGTGGTGGTGGTGTTGTCGTTGTTGTGGTTGTGGTTGTGGCTGTTGTTGTATATGTTGCTGTTGCTGTTTTGTTGTGTTGCCTGTGTTGTTGCTGTTATGCGACTGTCGTTGATGTTGCTGTTGCTGTTGTTGCTGGTGTTGCTATTGTGGTTGTGGTTGTTGTTGTTGTTCGGGTATTATTTTGTCCTGTGAAGATGTTGTGGTAGTCCTTTGGGAATGCCAGGACGGTCGGTGCCTGCTCAAACGCCCCCACGGGTGCCTTGCGGGGGCCCCTCCTCCCGCAGCAGAGCACGTGCAGCGAAAGGCATCCCGCCGCGCGTTCTGTGCCACGGCGCGAGGAGGCCCCAGCACGCGCGTGGCGCCCCCCCGCCCGCGCCGCCTCTTCGGAGGGCACAGGGCCAGGGCACCTCCTCCTCCTGCTCCTCCTCCTCCCTCTCCTCCTCCTCCTCCCTCTCCTCCTCCTCCTCCTCCTCCTCCTCCTCCTCCTCCTCCTCCTCGTACTTGTCATCCTCCTCCCCTCCCCGCGGGAGGCACACGACCAGGGCATCTCCCGGTTCGAGTTCAACCACGACCGCGAGCTGGCGGGCTCCCGCTGCCCCTCCAGAGGGGGCGCCTCGCTGCCCGCCAGCCGCGCGGCCGCTCGCCGCTCGCCCGTCGCGGCCCGCCGACGACGTCGACGCACACGCCGACGTCGACACCGACGCCAACGACGCCGACGCCGACGCGGCCGCCGACGCCGACGACGACGCCGACGCCGACGCCGACGACGCCGCCGCCGACGACGACGACGGCGGCGGCGGCGGCGTTGGCGGCGGCGGCGGCGGCGGCGACGACCACGGCGACGACGCCGACGCCGACGCCGACGACGTCAACGCCGACGCCCAAGTCGACGCCGACGACGACGTCGACGCCCAAGTCGACGCCGATGACGTCGACGCAGACGCCCTCGTCGATGCTGACACCGACACCGACGCCGACGCCGACGCCGCCGCCGCCGCCGGTGACGACGACGACGACGACGACGACGACGACGACGACGACGACGACGATGGCGGCGGCGGCGGTGGCGACGACGACGACGACGACGAAGCCGACGCCGACGACGACGTCGACGACGACGCCGACGACGACGCCGACGACGGCGGCGGCGACAGCGGCGGCGGCGGCGTTGGTGGCGTCGGCCGCGGCCCTGCCGCAGCTGCCGCTAGCCCGCCGCGGCCGAGGGGGGCACCCCTCGGCCCGACGGGCGCGCCGCCGCCAGAGCATCGCCAGCAAAGTGTCGACATGGCCTTCCAAGGCCGTTGCATCCTCACCGCGCATCCTGACTAGATGGGTTGATTATATGATCACGGCGACGGACACGACGGCGGCGGCGGAACGGCTGGGCGGCGGCACCGCTGCGGCGGGGTCGGCCCAGGGCTCAGAGCTCAGGGGGCTTCCAGCAAATTGGGGAGGGGTCGGCCTGCGCCTACCAGGGGCAACGACAAGGCGGGAACTTTGCCGGATCTGGTTGGCATCCGGACGAAGTCTAGACGATTTCTGGCCGAAATCACGTTCATGATAGGGCCGCGGAGGTCCGCAGAGGCTTCCATGTGCGTCGCCGATCACAGCTCGATGTTTCCCCCGGAGATGGTCCCCTTTTGTTGTCCCTCAGGTCGAAAAAAAAGACAAGCTTCATCTGCATATGGCAGGGTCGCGTCGTGTTGACGCGGCAGCTTCCCCAGCGCGGGCGTCTTTCGTTGAATCCCTACACGTTGTCACGACGTGTACCCGCCGTAAACATACACCGGTGCTGGACATCCCATGTCCCAGTGCGTGTGTCGCGTCATGGGCGGCGCGGCCATCCAGATAGTTTTCTAGTTGTTCGTCTCTCTCTCTGTCTCGTTCTCCCTCCCTCACTCCGTCACTCTTTTTCTCATACTATAGTTATATGAAGTTGTATATAATGGTTTGTTTGTCGTTATGTATTGTTGTCTCTCTCTCCATGGTAGTTGCTTTATCTCTCGCTCTTTCTCTCTCTCTCTCTCTCTCTCTCTCTCCCTTTGTGTATACATATATGTATGTATGTATGTATGTATGTATGTACGTACGTACGTACGTACGTACGTACGTACGTATGTATGTATATATGTATGTTTATATGTATGTATGTATATATATATATATGTATATATATATATATATATATGTGTATGCATATATGCATCGGCATACCCTCGATCTTCCATCTCTTCGAACTTAGTATTCGTATTGTGTGTTTCGTGATATATATATATATACACACATATATATATATACATTATTGGTATTTATATGCCGTAGTGATCTGTTTATCGTTGTTATTATGATTATTTGTTTGTGTTATTTATTATCATTATTCATGTTATTATTATTCGTGGGGTCCGTGCTTGGTCCACGTTTGGGCCCTCCCGGGCTTTTACATGGCTCTACTTCGTGCGCGCCCGGCCTTTCACTTGAGACCACCCGGCCCTTAACTTTGGACCAGACGGCTCTTAATTTTCGGGCATTGAGCCTGCCCTTAAATTTGGAGCACTAGGCCATTAATTTTGGAGCACCCGGTCCTTAATTTTTGGGCACGCAGCTTTGAGTTCGTTCTCCCCCCCGACCTTCCCGAGCAAATTCGCTTCGTTGGGCCTCAGTTTGTGAGCCCCAAACCGGCCCCGCGGCCAATCCTCTAGACCCACCGTGGTCCATCAAGGGGGCCGCCAACTCCTGGATCCGTCACTGCCCACACCGAGTTCATTGTCCGCGGTGGCGAAAAACGCGCCGCCCGCGGCGAGGAGGCAGTGCAGTTTGTTAGGAGGGGGAGGGGGGGGCTCCTGGACGGCGGGGGAGCAGAAGGGGAGGAGAGGAGGGAGCTTCGTTGCCATTTTGGGTCGAGCGGCGCGGCCCTGCAAGCAGGCCAGTCGCTTCACGATCCAGTTCACCACTGTTTGCCATGCCTCCGAAATGGAGGCCACCGCCCGCGAAGTCCGGTTCATCCGATGCGAAGAGCACGGGCACGGAAGGGGGCGAGAAGTCTGTCTTTTTCGGCAAGTGGATTTCCACGACGCAGGTCACCAGCATCAGCCCGAACGTTATTTCGAGTGCGTCACCGACCGGCCAGGTTACTCATTAGCTGTCAGAAGCCATCTCGACTGGCGAGATGATCCCATTGTCTCAGGCCCCATTGGAGAGCCGGGCCACACTGCTCTTTAAAAAAGGAACAGAAATCCGAGAGACATTGAGGAAGCTTGACGAGATCGACAACCAGTACTTGAAGGCGGACCTGCCCGGGTTCGACCCGGGCAGCACGGGCGCCACTGCGCTGATGTTTCTGATGGCCAGAGTGAGTCGGGGTATACAAAGAATCTAACGAGAAGGGCCCTCAGCACATCTGGGCCCTGAAGGACTGCGCCGCCGCCGACGAGAAGGCCGCTGCGATCCAGCACGACGCGATCGAGGCTGCGCGAACCCCCTGGCGAGGCCCCGCGGCTCAGGAACGTTTTAACACAACGAACACAAGCGTCGCGAAAAGCTTCTTGCAACGCGCAGTGGAAGTGCGCGAGCTCCCGTCCTCGCTCGTTCGGAGAGTTATTTATGGTCAGAATTTTCCTTCGGGCACCGTTGAACTGTTCGCCGTGGGCCTGGCGATCACCGTTTGGGAGACGATGGAATCGGCGACAGCAATGACAGGCAATTCGGGGCCGCGCGCGCCCGCAGCCATGGTCACCAAGGACATCGCGCAGAAAGTCCACGGGTTCGGCGCCGACGATTTTGCGAGTGGAAGTCGACGGCGCGCGAGGGTTTGGCCCCGGGCGCCCGGGCGGCAGTTCTGACGGCCGCCCCGCGCGTCGACGATGGCGATTCGGAACTGCGCGAACAGCTTCCTCGCGGGCTTCCTCTGAAAGTGCCCGGCCGCTTCAGGCGTCTCGTTCCAATCCTGCGTGGGCCGTTTTATCTGAGTGATCTGCCGCTTGCAGCGTGGATGCTACCATCGCATCTCGCAGGGGCGGAGCTCCTCGAATTCCACGCGAGGGCAACGCGCTTGCTTCTTAAGCCCGCGAAGGAGTGCGGGGCCGCAGTGATTCAGCAGCTCAAGCAGACGGCGCTCGAGCAGGATGGCGCTTCGCGCGACGGACGACATCTCGTCGCCTCAGGGGGGGTGGAGGGGGGCGAGAGGGGCGGCGGGGGGGGGAAGGAGGGTGGGGGCGGGGGGGGAAGCGGGAGCAAGAGCTCAGCGCCCGGGGGGCAACCGCGCCAGGGGTGAGGGCGGAAGGGGGCCCGGGCGCCGCCCGCCCTCGCAGCGAATTCCGAGGGCCCCATGAGTTCCATGGTGTTTCGGTGCTGTTTCGAACGACTGCGACATGCGAGGGCCCAGGTCATTGTGGAGTTACAACATTCATTCGAAAAAAGGCCGGCGTGGCGTCGCGACGCCCGCGGCGTTATGTGCGTCGCGTGTTATGGCGCTCCTCTTCACTTATGCGCTTCTCCTCAGATGGATTCTGTCCTGTTGCGCCCATCGTTGTCACCGCGTGTTTTGATGTTTCGGTGCGATCAGCCTAGCGCCGCCATGGGGTGACATCGCGTGTCATGTCAGGCGATGCTCAAGTATGCTCTGCCCCGTGCTGCCGATGACAACTCGGACCGGTATAGTAGAAGATGATACGCTTAGCTAGTAAGTGACGCAAGGAGCTGCTGTCGCGTGATGATATGTCCCGAGAAGCTGGGCCATGGTGCGATATGATACGGTTTGTCAGGGTGCCTCATGTTAGCACCGGCCCTGTTATGACACGTTGCGCTCGGTCGTCTTCTGCGTTGCAATTTGTTGCTCCGGTTCGTTATGAGATGTTCTGTTTGATTGACGGCTCGGCGTTGTTGAGGATGTGTCGTTAATTAGGCTATATGGTTTTCCACGCTGCTAGTATGTGTCGCTTTGCTCTGCTATCGTGTCATGATATGTTCCGTGCAGCTGTGTCGTGGTATGGTATGTTTTGTCGATGTGTGTTATGCGATGACTGGCGCTGTTATGATGCGTTGTTTTCTGTATGTGCTTATGTCATGTTCATCTCGGGCACGTTATGCGACGTTTGTTTTGTCTGTTGCAGGCTCGGCGTTGCGTGGTATATTATGATGCGAAATGCTTGTTTGGGCCGCTATGCGCTTCACTTGCGCCATGATGTGTTATGTAATGGTGTGTCATGGTATGATATGGTTGTCAACATGTGTTATGTCCAACGTTTTCTGCGATGTTGCGTTATGTCGCATTGTGTTATGCCCTGCCGCGCTATGGCATGTTATGTGGCGTTATGCGTTGATCGGTTTTATCACGACCGTGCTGTATTATGTTTTGCCATGTTGTGTCAAGCTCATGCTATGGTATGTCATGTTATGTTGCGCCATGTTGTGTTAAGTCGTCCTCGTCATCGCTATGCGTTGCCTCGGTGTTATGGTTTGTGTTGTGGCGTTGTGTCATAACAGGATATGTGTTGTCATTGCGTGTTGTACGCCGATCGACTATGATCAGTTATGTTGTTATATTGTATCATGATTTGTCATCTTGTGTTCTGGTATGTCATCTTGCGTTTGGGCGTGCTCCGTTCCGCCATGGTATAATTATGTTTTGTTTTGCCGCGGTGTGCCATGATCGTGCGTTAATATGTCATGTTAGGTTGTGCGATGTTGTGGTTTGTCGTGTTCGTCGTCGCGTTATGATTTGCTTTCGTGGTAGGATATGCTATGCGAGGCTGCGTCGTGATGTGATGCGGTTTGTTAATCTGTGTTACTTTGTGATCGACTCTGCGATGTTGTTGAGTTTTGTTGCCTTTTGCTATGTCATGGTTTGGCCTGGTCTGTGATGTGATGTTGTGGTATGTGTTTTTTTTTTTTTGTGTCACGCGGTGGACATGCTTTGTTCCGTCGTGCCCTGCCCTGTTCTGCTCCGTCTTGTCATGTTCCGTTGCGCCGCTCTGCGTTCTGTCGTGTTCGTCGAGGGCAGGGGGGCGGGATGTCTGGACTTTCGGGGATGATCGGAGCAATTTGGGGTTCGGCGGGGGCGGTTCGCAGCGGGGGTTGGCCGGGCGCGGGGCAGGGCGCCCGGGATTGTCGGGCGTCACCGGGGCAATTTGGGGTTAGGCGGCCGCGGCGCGCAGGGCGGGGCTTGCGGGGCGCGAGGCGGTCTGCCCGGGATTCCCGGGGGTCGCTGGGGGATTTTGCGTCCGCGGCGTGCAGGGCGGGTTTGGCCGGAAGGGTTGTTCTTGGAACCTGCCTGCCCTAACCTGTCCGGCGGGGGTAAAATAAGAATCAAGGAAGCGTTCTGCGATTGTTGGTTTCCGGGGGCAATTGGGAGGTCACGCCGCGCTTCGCCATCCACCTCGCCGCCCCGCACTCCCGCGCGCGCCCCCCCCATCGCCCGCCCCGTCTCCTCGCCGCCCTATCGGGGCGTCTTCGGGCGCCAGTTATTATCGCAGCGACGTTGGCAGCGATTGAGTGTTGGCATATCTGTTCAGTCGAATTCGCTAGGTCAGCAGGGGCGCGCACCGCTCGCGGAAGGGGGGGGGGCCGCCTTCGACGACGCGCGTTGCGTTCGCACCGAAGCGGCTTCGCTGGAGGTTCTGCGGGCCGGGCGGGCCGAGCCTGGACGGCGGGCCCGACTTTTCAAGCGGCGCCGCTGCGCAATTTTCTGGGCGGGAGCTTTCGCGGGCGCGGGCCAGGGGCCGGGCCTGGATTCCGCGACGCGCGCGAAGAACAAAAGGGGGGGGGCGCGCAGTCAGAGAGGTCCCAGAGAT
>CAUYUJ010019031.1:62500-97438 GCA_963575745.1 Prorocentrum cordatum | reverse complement strand
TCTCTCTCTCTCTCTCTCCTCTCCTTTCTCTCTCTCTCTCTCTCTCTCTCTCTCTCTCTCTCTCTCTCTCTCTCTCTAGTCTCGGCTCGAGAGCGCCCTGCACTCAGACCGCAGCCGCGACGCGAAGCGCCCCGCCTCGGAGTCAGACTCCCAGGCCTCGCGAGACCGGAGGGGCCCCAGCAGGACCCTACTGATTCGCGTCACCTCTCTCCCCACCAGAGCGCCCGCCGCAATGGCCCCCGGCAAGCCGGAGCGCCGTCGCTCTTCCAAGCAGCCGCCGAGCTCACGTCCTGCTGCCGAAGGGTCTCTCCTCCAACGCAAGCAGGACTGCATCGCAGCTTTCAAGCAAGCGGGGTCCGACCGCCCCACGGCCGCATACAATGGGCTGCCGAGCTGAACGCGGACGAGCTTCAGGCCACGTACGACATGCACAAGACCAACACAAAGAAGCTCGGCAGTGCCTTGATCCGCATGTGCGCCGCCAACCAGATCAGCTACACGCTGGATCACCACCAGCGCAGTAAGCCTAAGCGCATTGGTGGTGACACAGCACACCCACCAGCTGCGTCCGCGCGTCTTCAGGCTGCGGACGCCCAATTCATTGCCTTGGACCCGGCCTTCTGGAAGGTCCCAGTCCTCGCCGAACCCACATCGCTTGACGACGGCAAGACGTACAAGCCCAGCATCAGCCTCCACGACTACGAGAGCGGAGAACGGCTGCTGCAACACCACCTCGTGCAGGGTAAGCGTACCACGGGTCAGCTTGCGATTGCTGTCATGGGCCCAAAAAACGACAACTACGTCGGTACCGAGCTCGCCGTCCCCGTGCTGAAGCGTCACCCCACGGCGCCCAAAGTGGTCCACACGCACGTCCCCGTGACCTTGTACCAGCTGGGCACTAAGGAAGTCGCCTGCACGGAAAAAGTAGCCGTCGCCACCATCGATCCTGCCGACCACGTATGCTGGATTCGGGTGACCATACATGAAACTGAGGCCATCGCCGCAGTCCCGTCCATGCATCAGGCCTTCGAGGATCAGTTCTCGGGAGGTGCCCCCGTGAACGGTGGTCCACGCGCCAAGGGTCCTTTCCGAAGGGACTCCGCCCCACAGGACAAGGCGCGCCAAAACCAAAAGCACAGGGAGTCCAAGAAAGACGCTCGCCGTCAGGAGCTTGATAGTCAGCTCCAGGACACCTTCAAGGCCCTTTTCCACGGCAACTTTAAAGCCGTCACCATCCTCGAACCCTGCAACAGCCTAGGCAGGTATGGATCGGGCGTCGGAAAGAGGTCCCTGGCTGCCACCTTCGGCGTCAGTCTTCAAGCGGTTGACAAGGTCTTGGCGGGTTCAGGGCAACTCGGCGCCACCTACAACCTCAGCAACGTAGGTGCTGACGAGCCCACTGCAGACAAGTACCAGACCGTGTGGTTCCCTGAGGACCAGCCCATCACGATGGCAGATGCGTTCCAGAAGCCGGTGGACTTCAAGGCCCTAGGAGTCGTCAGGCACGGCAAGTCAGGCTTACTGGGGATCCGTGTTGCACGAGGGTCAGACGCCGCCAAGGCTGCTGCCGTCAGCATCCGTGGCTGTGAAGCCACTCTCGCCAAGACGCGATACCGCATCACTGGCATTGCGGCACGCCGCGCCACGCTGACCCAGCTTGCTAAGACTCTCACGGGCCCGTCCGTCAAATGGGACTGTGAGGTCTACCACACCGCCTGGGACCAGCCACTTCGGCGCAGTTTGCCTTAGTGCGCGCTCATCGTCCCCCACCCACATATACGGTACAGGTCGCAGGGTGCCCCATCCCGTGGAGCATCACCGAGGCCCCGTTGGCTGAGGTGGTGCCGAAGAGGGACAACGTTACCATTGTCACCCCTACCACTATCACAGAGCCTGTGACGCCGCCAGCCCGTGTGGCGGCTTCAGCCCCGCCACGGGCACACTCCTAACCAAAGCGGCCCAGAGCCCTTACCTCCACGACCTCATGACTGCCACGCCCAAAGGCAAGGGCGTCGCACCGCTCCTGATCCCCAAGGAGGAGCCTTTAGCCAAGCGCCACCGATCCTCCAGTGGGAAACTCGACGCCACGCCGCACGCAAGATCACACGGCGCCCCAGGCCGCAGCTCCTCTGCACCCCCGCACGGCACGGATGGAGCTGCCGAGCAGACGGCCGTCCAAGGACCAGGTGGTCATGACCCGAAACTTGGCACGGTGGCGGCTGAAGGCGGGGCCACACGGAAGGGGACGCTGCCACAGCCGCCGAGGTACCAGGCGACGCTGACGACGTCGAGATCCTCTCATCAGGGGATGAATTCAGCGTGGCATCTCGCGAACTGAACACCCTCGGCGAACGCTTCGCAACGGCCCCTAAACGGTCAGATGCCGCCACGACCCGCATCCAACACATGGAACAACAGCACGAGCTGCTTGCCAACACGGTGGATAACATGCAGGTTCAGCTTGCGGGCGTTCTCTCATCCCAGGCCACACTCACGGAGCACGTTTCAGGTTTGGAACGAGGGCTTGCCACCGTCGTCACCCAGCAACAGACGGCAACTACCGAAGCTGCTGCACTGCGCGGCGACATCCAGGCCCTCCTCGGGCACCTCACAGGGGGCACCATCCACCTGCCACAGGTGGCCACTCTCGAAACAAAAAAGGAGGAAGCTGCTTCAGTTGCCGATCCCGTGGCTGTCTGCGGGTGGATTGACCAGCCAGGCCAGGGCACCCCAGGGACGGGGCCCCCAGGGGCTGACAAAGGCAAAGACAAGGGTCGGGCCACTCAGGAACCCTATTGAAGGTGCCTCAGAGAGCCTGCCTCAGCCCTCCGAGGAAGCGCCTTCAGAGGCATCTCTTCTCTCTTCGCGTCGTATCCCTGTCTTGTCATATCATGTCAGTTTTGGCAGCAGCACGAGCAAGCTATCTGGTGTAGGGACACCTGTCATCTTGCTGTGGGTGTGTCTGTTGCAATGTACATGAGCATGCAGGGGTATCTGAGGATGCGTGCTGACATGCAGCTTTTGGCTCATCGCTCGCGCCGCCCGCCAGGCCTCGCCATCATGTGGCGCCTTGCCTGCAGCCTGGCCCTCCCCTCGCTCGCTGGAGCACACCCGTCTTCAGGCGGTGCGCCCCAGCATGGAGGTGAGGTTTTCCTGCGACACGCTGAACGTGGGACCCTTTTCTACCTCTACGATGACAGCATCTACAAGTACGATCACTGCACCATTTTGGACCCGATCGTGAACAGCACCGTTGCCGCGGGTCCGTGCGGCATAGGCCAGGCACACAGTGGCGGCTTCAGCCCCGCTGTTGTGCCCCGCTATCGCCCGACGGGTCTCACCACCCCCCTGTGCGCTAGGGGCGAACCCGAGGAGGACCCTGCTTTCTGGCACCTGATGATGATCCGCGCCCGGCTAATACCGTGTGCTGCGGCGTGGGCACCAGGTGAGGACCACCAGGACGCGTTCTGGGCATGGCTCGAGGACTGCGTCCCGTACATCCTGGCGACGCTTCATCTGCCACAGTACGATCACCTCTTTCAGGAGGATTCTGAGGACACAACCGACGCCCTGCGTCAGCGCACCGCGGTCGACATGTGCGAGGACATCTGGCACAGAGCGGTCCCCGACAGGCAGCGCACCAACCGCAACCTCACTCGTATCCAGAGCAGCCGCGAGTGCGCCACCCGCTACTTTGGCCTCCTTCTGGAATACCAGGGCGCTCGTGCCACGCTCGTCGGCCCTGAGGCTTTCTCGGCACCTTTGCCGCCATACCTCTCACGGGCCCATGCTTTGCTGCCAAGAGGCCTCCCTCCACCCGACCAAGACGCCATGGCGTACCTCGCCGACGTGATCCTGCACCAACCGCCAGACATGCTGCCGCTCGTCGAGGCGGAGCTCGCCGCGGCGCCGATGGACGGCACCGATCAGGCCGCAGATGATCCCGTATCATGGCTGCTACAGCACATCGCGGCCAGCGATATCGGCAACATATCCATGGACTCGTTCCACGCGTCGGACGATAGCCAGGACGGCACCGATACCCAGGATCGAGACGGCACGACACCACCAGGCGACTCGGCCCAGCGTGACCGCGACAGTGAACCCTACTTTGGGCACACCGCGTTGCACAGCAGTCCGCCCCACAACTTAGCTCAGGCCGACCTCGGCGCTCAGCTCAATGACGCTGAAGGCGTCACTGCCGCCGACGCGACAAGCCATTCCACTGCATCGCCAGCTCGTGCCAGCCTGTGCAGTGGCGGCTTCAGCCCCGCTGCACCACTGGCTAGACCTGGACATCCCCAGACCGCAGGTGGCAGCACCACGCCCTTCACCTCTGTACACCGTGACAACGCGACTGACTCCAACCCCAGTGTCATTGGCCACTGGCAGGCCGACATCGACAACGACCCCATCGATGATGAGTACCCAGATGCCAGCGGTTCCCACGAGCCCCAGCACAGCGCAGCGGCATCACGACATTGTGGCTGCCTCATCTGCCTCTTTGTGGCCACGTACGCCATCGCGATAGCAATGCCGTACAAGGACCAGATCGATGGGTACTTGCCGACACCGAGCCGAGACCCCAGCTACCGACAACGACGACGACGCCAAGCGACGGCACCAGGCCCATCGGTGTCCACCACACCCCGACGCAAAACGACATACAATGTCACGTCCACATTGTGGGCCACTCTCAAATGGACCAGCGTCAAACTCAGAGATAGCGTCTCGGGCGGAGCCACCGCAGTCGGGGTCGGCCTCGGGGGTGTCCTGAAATGGGCCAGCGGCAAGCTAGGGGCTATTGCCACGGGTGGAGTCGTGTGTGGTCTTCTACTCGTCGGTGCCAAACTTCTTGCCCAGGGAGCTGTCGGACACGTAGGAGCCCGCATCTGTGCGCGGGCCCTGGACTCATCCACAGCCCAGTGGTGCCTCCGCTGTTGCCAACCGAGCAGGAGGCCGCGGGATGAGGCCACATACAAAATGCCGTGCACGCTCGCCGACGAACACGACGACCAGCATGTGCACGCACTCCGACATCCGCTGCTACAGGAACACTACGCCGCAGCAGTTGCCGCCGCAGTCGCCGATGTCACTACCGCCACCACCGCCGCCATCGCCGAAGTCACTGCCGCCGTATCGCGAGCCTCGTCTGTCACACCAAGATCGACTAGCCCGTCTCCACGAGACGGCTCCAAGAGCGGCGTGGCATTCGGTAACCTACCGACTAATGAGGATGCCACAGCACACGGCAGCGACACCGAGGCAAGGGAAACGCGTGAGCGCACCCACGATAGCCCGCGGTCCATCTTCCGACATGCTGACGCTCGTGGTTCCTCCCCTGACGCGGACACCCAACCACCACGACGGCGAGCACGCTATGCATCACCCGACAGGCCCCAGGCGCCTTCAGGCCCTGGTATGCCTTACACAGCCCTCAAGCCACCGACACGCAACTTACGCAACACCATCCAGCGCGACCCAGCGGTCCCCGTGCCGCCGAAGAGCATACTTAACGCCCTGTATCAAAACGGCTTTGCGCTAGGTAACAGTGGCGTGTCTACAGAGGACATCAAAGACGCTCTGCGACTCCACGACCATCCTCGATTTACTCATGATCCAACACTCCAAGCGCTGGGGCCGTGGACGGACATCATGCAGAGGCCACCGAACCGCCTCACTTGGGTGCTGGAAGACTCGGGCGGGAACTCAGGCGAGACAATCTTCCCATACCTCACGTGGGACCTCCGCCAACCCACCACCGACGCGCCCACTGTCTTCTGGCATGGGACCCGCGGCGACCTTGCGGCCCGTCTTGCTGCCAGTGGAGGGCACCTCTTGCCAGGTCCCCGCCGTGAAGCGAAGGGCCGAACTGGCACCAACGTTGGCCGCACGTACGCGAGCGTGCACCCTTCGCTGGCCGCGTGGTACGCAATGCCGCCCCACCCGCCCTACAGTCTTGAAGACGACACCCTCGCGTGGGGACCCATCGCACTCTGGATGTGCGAGGCCACCCAACCACCGAGCGGGGAAAACAGGCACAACTACGTGAAAGGGGAGGCCCACGGAGCGCGCCTCATTTACCCTCGGGCCCTGAGCCTCCTCATCCGCATGGACTGGTGTGCCCCCACAGAAGCTGCTTCCAGGTGCCGTGCCCTTCCACACGCCTATGGCATGGGCGACTGCGCGCACGCCCTCCACATCGCTGGCTACGATCATCCAGATCTCCGTGAGGCGGCTGAAGCTCACGACCAGGAAGCTAGCACCAGGCGCAGACCAGCCATCGCGGCAGCATGGCCACCGCCGCAGGCACTATACTCGCCAGAGGCAGCGCGAGTATGGGCCAAACAGCACTACGACACGGAAGCAGCCACCAGGGATGACCCTAACCAGCCCCGCCCACGCGTCTCGCTTCACATGCTCCAGCTGGACCCGAAACCACTCATCGACCTGGTGTACACTGGCTTGCAAGCTGTCCCCGTGCGGGGGCACCCTGACGCACGCGGGTCGCGCCCCAGCGGCTCCAGCCCTGGGGCCGCGTCGGGCCCACCACGCACGTACAAGTCAGGCACAGCCCTGGCGCACAGTCCAGACCGCTCATCGACGTCATCTGGAGCCGACGAACGCCGTACGCCTTCCCTCATCAGCGCGGCCGCCGCCCTCGCCCGAGGCCGTGCCCGCCCACGACGATCTGCCTCTCGCTCGTCACGACAGAGTGGCGGGAACTCCACCTCAGACAACAGTGGCATCGAGACGTGGGAGCACATTGTGACGGAAGAGGAGCCGACTGCCTACCACGTCCTCGCCTACCACGTCCGTGATGTGCGGACCCGTGTCAATGCCCCTGGCATCGAGGTCTGGCTTGACCCTGGTGATCACCACGACGGTGCCTACTTACCGTGGGGGACGACAGTCATGGGCCACCGCGTTATTGACTCTGCGGTGGCGGGGCGGGACGGCTGGGTCATCCTCCACCACGACCACGGCGACACCACTACTAAGCTCTGGGCACCGACCCAAGTCCACGTCAAAGCGGACGACACCTGGCGCACCGTCATGGTACCAGCGGACATGGGGCCCCAGTGGATCAGGTGCCATGCCGAGGACGCTCGCCTCCCCGCCGAGGTTGTCCGCACTACAGGCCAATCCTGGTTTGCTGACGTCTGGCCCTTGTGGGATCGCCCGCGACCCCACCCAGACGACCCAGGCACAAATGAGCATGCGCTCCCGCCTTTACCAGGACGCTGGTCTTGCCTACAGTGTCGATTCCAATGCTGTCAGTACTGTGCGGCTCGCCGCAACACGCAGCTCGGCACCTCGGGCCAACCAACGTGCCCAGACTGCGGCCGCAGCGGACTGCGTACACTCATGGACTGGTCCACGGACTACTCGTGCAACAGTTGGACGTGTGCATACAGCACCAACAACAGGGACTCCGACACATGCTGCCTGTCCAGCAGGTGCCCCCATCCCCCCAGTCCACACAGCCTGCTCGACGTCCGTGCCACAGGGATGCCGCCGCACATCCTTGCCCGCCAATTCGGCAACGCGCCAGCCCTCCACGACCTTAAGGAACCCCCCCGAGCGCCTTCAGGCCCCGGGGGGGAACCTCCACAACCAGGGCAAGCAGGCTACCAGGGTCAATGGTACCTCCCACCGCAGCCGCGGCGCGTCCCCAGGCAGGGACTGCCTGACGGCACAAGGCGGCCACCTGGATTCACAGGAACGGGGATGCCCGAAGAACCTTCCCCCGACCAACCGCTTTGGAGGGAAGGCTACGTGCTCTTCAGTCCCCACCAGGCCCTCAAGGAGGAATTCACCTTCAACAAGACGGTCCGCCGACCCTATTCCCTAGCCATTACCAACATGTACAGGGATCGTGTCACGGTCAGGACCGTCTGCGAGTCGATCGCCGAGCGCATCCACACTACCCGCACCCGCTGGCGAGACGTGGTACTGTACTGGGACGCCGAGGGTGGTCCTGGGCCTCAAGCCCTCGACTACGACATGCGACTCTGCGACGCCATGGTGAGCCGTGCCACGACCGAAGCCGAGCTAAACCACGACCGCAGCCACCGTGGTAGTTTCTGCCTCTATGGACCAGCGCACCAGCGAGCCGTCAACATCACGGCGATCTCCGAGCCGCAGAACATCGACTACATGGAGCATGTGCGGCGATACTCACCCGTAGGGGGGACCTACCCTGACCACGCCTTCGAGCACGTCTATCGGGGCTGGCAGCGGCCCGACGTGCCCACCATCCTCCCCGACACCCGTCCCCTCTCGAGAGCCGACTGGCAGCGTCACCAACAGCACCAGCAGCGCATCCAGCAGCGGGACCAACGTGACGCAGGACAGCAGGGCACGCCACGCTACCGCTCCCCCGCGCGAGTCCCGACAGGCGGTAACACGGCCTACGACGGGGTTGCCGCCTACTACCGTGGCCCCATAGGTGCCAGGCCCGCGGCTGCTGGAGCAGCCGCCTCCAGCTACGGCCACGCCCCCCACGCCAGGGTACACCCAGCGGTCATCGGCTACCCGCGTGCACCCGTGCAGGCCCTAAGGGCCACCTCGCCAGTGCCAGGGTCCACGCGCGCCTGGGGCCTTTACTCAGGCCGACATGATGGCACCTCCAGCAACCAGCCCGCAGTGATAACCCCTGCGGCTTCAGCCCAGGGGGCTGCAACAAACCGTGGCAGGGCTGGGCGCCCCGAAGGATGGCGTGATGCGAACGTGCGCGCTTGGCAACCGCGCCAGCACACGCCCCCGCCAAACGTGGCTGCAGCACTGCGCCCTGCCCAGGCAAAACCTGCCCCACCTGAGCGGGAGAGGCAGCCGCTTACCCCGCTCGTCCTCACGCACATCCAGGCGCATCACAGCGCCTCCCCGCGGCACAGCGAGGGAAGCGCCCACCACGTCAGCCCCCGCCCCGACGCTGTCGACCCCGACCAGGCCACAGCCACGGCGGAGGGCGGCACAAGCGCCTCTCGCCAGCCCAGCCCATCACCCTGCGCGGCGCCGATCCGATCCCCGAGCAGGGCGGATTCCGAGCGCGCTAATGCCCAGGCGACCTCGCCACGCGACCGCCACACGGGCGGGCGCGTCCCGCGCAGCAGGACCTGCAGCCGCCACAGTTCACGCAAGGCCCCAGGGAGCTCCACGAGCTCGCCGCCTCGCGAGACTCAGGCTGATGGCCGAGCCCCCGAAGTGGTGCCACGCTTCGGAGCCAGCGTCATCGAACCTGGCCAGGTCGACCTCGAGCCGACGCCGTCCACGGACCACGAGCCGCCGCTGCCCACCCGCGTGATCGTCCCCATCGACGAGGCGCCAACCTTCGACCCGTTCAAGAACAAGTACCGTGTCAAGAACCTTGTGGCGGGTTTCGGCGGTGGCTCACCGCTCTCACCCCAGAGTCGGGGCGGAGCCCCCGCCACCTCAGCCGCTGCCGCGGCAGCGGCGGCCCCGCGGGGAATCAGCCCTGTCCGCAACGTGGGCCTCACGGCAGCGGGCATGGACGAGGCCCAGCGCCAGGCCTCCGACCGTGCTGCTGGAGCTGTTCCACCAGATGCTGCTCATCAAGATACTGACGGGGCGGGCGCGCCACCGCAGGATGGACCAGCGGTGTCGCGTGCGCAGTATATGCGCGTGCGTTGTGCCGCTGCCGCGCCTAGCCGCCGCCGCTGGTTCGCTTTTGCTTTTGTGTTCGGCAGGACGGATCGAGGAGTCGCCTCCCTCTCCCTCTGCTGCCGTCTCACCTCTCCTCCCCTCGTCCCCTACGGTACTGGAGTGAGGAGGATTTTTCGTGACATTTTTACTGACGTTTATGAACCCCCCCTGGCGCAGTGCCGACCGTGTCCCGCCTATACTTCTGGCCTGACGGCGGCTTCAGCCCCGGTCAAGCTAATCCATAGGAACGCCATGAGCTCCTACTGTGGCCAAGCCTCCTACCTGGGCGAGGGTCAGGCTGACCTTCACCGTGCGGGGCGTGCAAACCCCAGTTCCACCGATGGAGACGGGCCAGGTCGCTCCATACAACTCGTCAGCCTTAACATCACCAGTCTCTCAGCGAATTGGCCAACCATCACCGCCCTTGGTGTCGACCACAACGCCGCAGTCATAGCACTGCAGGAGACCCGACATGCCAAGCCGACTAGACAAGCCATCGCTACCAGCGCCGCCAATCCACTCCACGGAGGATACCACGCCAGTCTTGGACCTGACCTAGATCTGGCGCGAGCCCAGCGCAGAGCTGCCCACGGCGGCACAGACCACACCGTTGTGGGCAACACTGGCGCCTCGGGAGGGGTCGCCATCCTCTCTAAGGATGCCATTGTCGACTCCACTGTCGACGACAATGCGCCCTGTATCGTCGCCCTCAAGGCCAAGAAAAGATGGCACGAGGTCTTTCTCCCGCTCTGCACTCAACACCGCCGCAGGCGGCGACGAAACAACCATGGGCCCGCGGGGATCTACATAGCGAGCCTCTACGGGATTGCTGGAGGAGACAGCACAGCTCTTTTTCGGCTCGCTGACTGCGCCGCCGCTAGGGTCGGCTCAGCCCCCTACTTCATCTGCATGGACGCCAATACGAACATCGACGACAATCCACACCTTCTGCACATGTTGCAGCACGGATGGTTCAACGTTGCTGAGGGCACACCAGACCACACCATGCACACATACGGCAATATCCCTGACTGGGACCGCGTCACCAAGTGCCCCCGCACTTCGCGCATCGATTATATCATTGCCAACCAAGCGGCGCGATCCCTTGTCACCGACTTCTGCTACCTTCGCGACTTGCCAGCGAAGTCTCATGTTGGCCTGCAGGTCACGCTAGACCTCAGTCGCCTCGACCATACGGCCCGACGTCTTCTTGCCCCCACGCCCTACCCTCCCGACGATGGAGCTCATGAGGGTCACGAGCTGCAGGCACTAGGGACCCTCATCGCTGGGCGATATCAGGACCGCATGGAACAGGCCGACACACGCGACGACGTGGAGCGCATGTTCGCCCTGGCTAACGAGGCCAGTCATGAGTACCATCTCACCCGTCTGCGCGACCTGCCACCTCCACCGCCCGACCACCCAAAAAAGAAGCCCCCCACCATGCACGGGCTCACGCCCACGTTCGAAGAGCGACCAGTTGTCCCCCGCGCCTTCCCCACCTACGGAGCTTCCACGATACACATGAACCGACTGCGCAAGCTCCATCGGCAACTCTGTGAGCTTCGTTTCATCGGACAGCACCATCATTTGGATTGCCGTGCTATCCCGCCGTACCTCGCGCAGCGCATCGACTGCACGTGGACCGCGGCCCGCCTCCTATGCCACAAGCTGCGCCCCACGGTTCTCCTAGACTTCCCCGAGGCCTGGACCCCCGACGAGCCAGCACCTCACGGAGAGCACCTTGACGTTTTGATCCAACACCTCGACTTGGAGCTGGCGCGACGTGCGAACCGTGCCAAAGCTGAACGCATCAAGATATGGGCTGAGGGCGTCCGCGAGCCAAGCGGGCGAAAGGCGGCCATATACGCACGGGCTGCTGACAGCTCGCCCACGGCGTATCTCCGCACGCCTACCACACCTGACGATACGCAACTCCACTGCGACACCAACGCCTTTAAACCTGACGAAGCTTGCACGGACGACAGCGACGCTGACACCGAAGCTGGCGGCTTCAGCCCCAGCGACGGTAGTTCGCCCGACACGGACAGCGACGAAGACCACACTCGTGAACCACCACCTGCGCAAGTCCCCGACATCCTCCCTGCCAACGCCATTGTTGCTAACACCAAGGACATGCTTAAGCTCATGGTCGACACCTGGGAGCCCATCTTGGGCAGGTACCGTGCACGTGCGGGACATGACGCCGAAGCCATGCCGACGTGGGCCGACTTCTACGACGAGTACCGACAAGAGCTGCCTACGCCATCACCAGCTACCCCTTTCCACCTCACCGACGACCAACTCATCCACTTCATTCGCACCCGTTCACCGCGCCGCGCGGGGGGACTGGACGGCTGGACTACTAAGGAGGCTAAGGAGTTACCCGACGACATTCTTCGCCTCTTCGCCAGCGTCCTACGCGCTATGCAACGCACTGGCACCATCCCAGAACCCCTCCTCCACGTGCCAAACCCGTGCCTCCGAAAAGGCCGAGGCGAACTCCCAACGGACCAACGACTTCTCTCGGTGCTTTCCGTTTGGATGTATGCGTGGGAAGCGCCAGCTTACCGCAGCCTCACGGACTGGCGGAAAGGATGGACCCACGCCACGAGTTTTGGCGCTGTCCCCAAAGCTACCATTGGGGACGTCAGCACCTCTCTTGCCCTGCGCATCGAACACGCCAGGGCCTTACTCCTTCCCTTAGCTGGAGCTGCCCTGGACCGACAGAAGTGTTTCGACTACCTCATCACGGACATCTGCCTTAACCTTGCGCTTCACGCGGGGTGTCCCCAAGACATCGTCACTGTCCGCAGAAACTTCTACAGTCGCCACAAACGCTACATCCGCATGAACGGTGCGTACTCTAAGGAACTGGCCAGGACAAACGGTCACCTCCAGGGAAGCTCTTGGTCCCTGGACGACATTAAGCTGCTCATGTGCGTGTGGACCAAGAGACAGCATCGATACGTTCCGCGATCACTCAGCACTACCTTTGTTGACGACAGCAACTCCACTACCCACACCGCGCCTGAGTTGCAGAAATCTCTTGATGAAACCGCCAAGTTTGATCGATTTTCTGGTCAACGCATTCACCCTGGCAAAGTGGCGGGGTGGGCGCTCACCGACGAGCTTCACACCGCCGTTACCCAGCTCACTCTGGCGGAACGGCCCTTACGCGTGGTCGACTCCTTCAAGCTCGTCGGGAGTTACATCAACGCCGAGGCAGCGCCGGCTCCAGCCGCGCTTAACCTCACGGCCACCGCTGACGCCCGTGTTCGCAGGGCGACTAGTCGCCTGCCGCGCATTGGCAAGCTCCCATCACCGATGCTTATTAAGGCGCGGCACGCCCGTTCCCTTGCTGCCAGCGTCTGTACCACGGGCACCGACATTCAAGCCCCATCAGGCCCCGTCAAAACTGCCTACAACCATGCCCTTAAGGCGGCTATCCGCCCCAAGGGAAACAGGTGGGTCGAGTTTTGGACTCTCATGGCCGTGTGCGTCCCAGGACACGCCCTGGAGATTGACGCCATTATGCAGCGTGAAGTCTTCCTGTGTCTGCGGCGACAGGTTAACCGCGACGCTACTCTCTGCGGTCTCGTCAGGGATCTCCAACACCATGTCCAGACCCTTTTCGGGGGAGGACCTGTAGGACGACTTGTCCAGACGCTTCAGCAGCTCCGTTGGACCTGGCCCACATTTGGCATCATGTACGACGACTGGGGCTGTCAGATCAGTTGGCTGAACCTACCCCAAAACGCCTTCCTTCACATGCTGCGAGCCTCACAACGCAGAGCCTTTCTGAGAAAAATCAAGCCACGGCGTCATGACCTTGGACACCTGGCCTCTGTCAGACAGGGCCTCGACCTCTTCGCCAGCACGTGGCTCGCCCGAACGAAAGGAGCAGCCAAATGCAACGCGTGGCAGCTGGCGCTCCTCCTAAACTACCTGTCGGGCGGGGACCACACCCAACAGCGACGATCCCGATCAAACACGTCCGCTGACCCCAGCCCCATCTGCCGATACTGCGACGAGGAAGAGGAAACTCAGGAGCACACTGTCCGCGACTGCAAGTGCTGGGCCCGAGAAAGAGTCCCTCTTACCACCCTCATCAGTGACGAGCAGTGGGCCCGTCTTCCGCCGCACACAAGACACTGCGGGCTCTTCGATGAAGACCCAGCCCTCCTCGACCTGCAGGCCGACCTCGCGAGGGACCCGCTACCTCAGCCCATACCGCGGCCCCCACCTGAGGGAGATCCTGCGGCTTCAGCCCAGGACTCCTACACCACCTACCTTGACCATGACACTGGTTGGACATGGGTCTACGCTGCCACGGACGGTGCATGCACCAACCAAGCCATCCCATTGCTTGCACGAGCGGGCTACGGCGTCTACTACGGCATCGACCACCGCATGAACTACAGTGCACGCGTTCACGGCATCACGCAGAACGCACAGCTTGCGGAGACCCTCGCCATTGTCCACCTCACGGCATGTGCTGAACGGCCCGTACACGTTTTCGTGGACAACCAGGCGGTGGTTGATGGTTTCCAAAGGATCATCGACGGACACTCACCACCGCAGGGCACGCACGTGGAGCTCTGGGAAAAGATCCACCGATGCGTCATGGCCAAGCCCAACATGTTCCGCGTCGAGAAAGTCGCTAGCCACCAGGGCGACATGGGCATCGACCTCGGGCTCATCGGGCCCATCGCGGAGGAGTTCAATCGTCAGGCTGACGCCCTCGCCACAACGGCGGCACGTACTCATAACCTTCCAGACGACATTGTCGAAGCTGCCAAATCACGACATCGCCAAGCGACCGTGCTTCATGGAGTCGCTGTCGCCATCTACGAGCGTAGACACCGTACACTCCCCCTCCCACACCGCAGGGCTGGGTTCACAGCTGCGGAACTAAACAAAATGGAACCAAATCCCCTGCTGTCTGACCAGGCACCACCCGCGGCTGGACCAGACATCCCACAGAACCCGGACGAGCTCTGGGCCGAGGCCCAACGAGCGATATTCGACGAACAGGAGGACGACCCGTTCGGCTTTGGTGGGGGCCTGGACTTCCTGGGCGACGGGCCAGCCAGCGCCAACCCTGCCCCGTCGGGCACCCGCACGGCGCCCCCGACTCCGCCATTGAGAGCGGCAGCGCACCCACATGACAACGCCGCTCATTTTCAAGATGCTGACGAACAGGAGGATGACCTGTTCAGCTTCGGTGGGGGATCGGACGCTTTGGACGACGGACCAGCCAGCGAAAACCCCGCCCCGTCGGGAAACCTCTCGATCCCTACTGCGACTCCGTCCCCGAGAGCGATATCGCCCACATACGATGATATCGGCCACCGCCAAGACGCCGACCATGACCTGGGTGACCCCCGCGGACTGAGTGGCATGGAGGACGCACCGCCGATACCACACGCTGCCGACCATGCCGCCCTACCGAGACGCCAACCTTCTACGCGACCGACCTCAGAGCCCTTGCACGGCATCACGACTGGTCCCACCGCGCAAACCACTCCGCCCCCCCACCGCCGGCAGCCCGCGGGGGCGGCTTCAGCCCCCCCGCAGGGTACTAAACCAGACAGGCCCTCGTGCCCCATCCACGCTTCCATCGTTGCTGAGCGAGAGGAAGCGGCTCTCCCGACCTCTCGGGGCGTGGCCCTAGCGGCTCCAGCCCTGGGGTCGCGTCGGCCCCTCCAGTCACCCTTCAAGGGTGACGGACGTCAGCGTACAGGGTCCCGCACTACGCTAGGCCACCATTTGGACAGGCGTACCGAGGACCTCGCCTCTGTCTCGAGGCCCTCGGCTGCTGGCACTGAGCAGCCACCCCTCACTGACCGCGAAACCGAGCTGTCACAGGCTATGGCTGCTCTCCAGCAGAGGTGCTTAGCTCTCGCCGCGGACCTCGCCGCCGCCCAAGCTCGTCAAGGCCCTCTACTCCAGCGCCTCCACAGCGCTGGGCGAGCCTTTGCCGAGCTGCTCACGGCCTCGCCCGATGGTGCCGTGCCGTCACTCACCATCCAAGCTATGTTGTCATCGTTCCGCGGCGCTCCACCTGGTGCCCCGCGCTAATCTCCTCCTTTCTGCCTGCCCGTGTGTACGCGTGGCTCCGCGTCCACGGTGTCAGGGCGTGGGGGCGGGGGGTGCCCCGTCACTGCGCGCCGCTTAGCGGCCAAGCGCCCAACTGGCGGTCTGCCAAGCCGCCTAGCCACGTGTCAGCACGTCGCCTTTCTTGTTGGGGCCTTTTTTCCTCACGCGGTCTGACAGGTGAGATCATCATCGTCTGTCCGCCGTCTGTAGCGTCTGTCGCACTGCGCCGGGGGAGGGGGTTTTTGTTGCCCGCCCTCGTATCTAAAGGCTGCACCGCCGCAAATAGTGCATGCGAGTTGTCGCACCGCAGTGCGCCTCGCGGACGGACCCTGGTCCGCCTACTTGTCCGATCTCTCTCTCTCTCTCTCTCTCTCTCACTCCTCTCTCTCTCTCTCACTCCTCTCTCTCTCTCTCTCTCTCTCTCTCTCTCTCTCTCTCTCTCTCACTCTCTCTCTCCTCTCTCTCTCTCTCTCTCTCTCTCTCTCTCTCTCTCTCTCTCTCTCTCTCTCTCTCTCTCTCTCTCTCTCTCTCTCTCTCTCTCTCTCTCTCTCTCTCTCTCCCCCCCCCCCCCCGCGTTTTTGCGGGTGGCCCGAGGGGCCCCCGGGGCGCCCCGAGCATCTGGGCGAGCCGCGCCCCCCGGCGGGCCGCGTTGGATGGGGGGGCTGAGAGGGGGGCGGGCGCGTCGCAGACGCGCGGGCCAGGTTCGCGGGCGGCGGGCGCGCGGGCCGGGGAGGGGGTGGGCGAGAGCTTGGCCGTCAGAGCCAAAGTCGCGCCGAATCGCGCGCGTCTTTTCTTGGGCCTTCAGCGAGCCCGGGCCCCGCGCCGGCCCGGGCTCGCAGCGCGCGACTTCTTCCGCGGCCCCCGAGGCCCTTCCGCTCGGCGATCTGGCCCCCGAGCGTCTCCGCGGCGACTGGGGGTGCGAGGGTCGCTGAACTGATGGGGTTCGGCATGCCAGAATTCGTCAGTTCAGCGACCCTCGCCCCCCTGGTCGCCGTGGAAACGCTCGAGGGCCAGATCGCAGAACTGAAGGATCCCAGGGTGCGTATTTCCAGTCGCGCGGCGCGCTTCGCTCGCACCCCCCCCCCTTCCCCCCCCCCCGCACCCGGCCCCCCCGCGCGGGGGCGGGGTGGGGGGGGAGGGGGGTGGGGGGGGGGGCAGCGCCCGCGCGGGGGGGGGGGGGTCGGGGGAGGAGGGGGGGATGGGGGGGGGGCGGGGGGGGCGCGGCGGGCAAGGGGGTGCGGGGGCGGGCGGAAGGGGGGTGAGATGAGGAGGAGGATGAGAACGAGGAAGAAAAGGAGCAGGAGGCCGCGGGGGAGGAGGAAGGGGAGGAGGGGGGGCGGCGGAGGAGGAGGAGGAGGGATTAGGAGGAGGAGGGGCAGGCAATATTATGCCCCCGTCGCCTGCGCTGCGGCTCCGAGCTGATGCCTTGTCTGCTGGGCCCGCGCTTCGTCCGATATTTTGCCCACTCGTAGCCCCATGCCCTAGCAGCTAGTCGCTGGCCCGGGGCCCTGGGCGTCAGCCCGCCGCCGCCCCTCGCCCGCCCCCCCCCCGCTTTCGCGCCCCCGCCCCCCCTGCTCGCGGGCGCGGAGCGGGCGGCGCCTCGCCGTTCCAGCGTCGGCCAGGAGCGCAAAATCTGACGCGTGCGAATGTATTGCGTCGCGCGCAATCGCCGAGTAGCCCCGCGCGCCTGCGGCTTATCCCGTGGCCTCTACCCGATAGCGCCACGGCCTTTCGGCTTTGCAGCGGCGCAGCCCCTGGCCCAAGCCGGCCCGCGCCCGCCGACGGCGACTTCCCCGCCGACCCCGCGGCGGCGCCCCGCTGCCCTCTCGACGCCGACGGTTCGCGCTTGGATCAGCTCGCGGGAGCGATGCTCGCGGCGGTCGGAGTCGCCCCGCGCGGACAGCGCGCGTGGGATTTTACGGGGGGGCCGCCGGCATCATTGTCGGCGGCGCGCGCAGTGGCTCAAGCAATGGCGAAGCGTGTTGGCGCGCCTATAGGCCTACCAGACAATATCCTGAGAACCTCTCAGGTTTCCACGGCATGTTCTTGGGGCGTATCTGGCTGGGGCTGTCTTGTTTTAACGCGCCGGGTTTATGTTATAACGGCGTTGTTTTTGTTCTTCGAGTTTGGGGGTTCTAAGAGCGTTTCGTGGTAGGGAAATAGGAATGCCCGGGCGGTCGGCCCCTCCTCGAGCGGCGGGAACTCGCAGACTGCCTCGCGTGGCGCCCTCAGGCCGCGCAGGGGGCCGCCCGCAACTATTCGCGCTCTAAGTTGGTCGGCGCGGCGCGAGTTCGGCGCCGCATTCAGGGCGGGCTTGCGGACATTCATCGAGAATGTTTTCGGCGGAGTTGTCGCTTTTTCCCCCATGGAAACGCGCGAACTCAGCAGCGCCGGCCCAGCTGGGCGCGAGCTGCGTCGCCCCGCCATCGGCGCGCCAGCGGCGGGTCGATTGATCGCAGGCCCCCCCTGCGCCGCGCTGTTGCAAGTGGCGAAGTGAGCCGAAACGCCGTCGACGCGTGCATCGGCGAAACGGGCGAAAGATCCCCCTCCGCCGTTGATTCTGCGAGGGCGAAGAAGCCCGCGGGCGTCGCGCTGGAAAGCGCGCGCGGTGTGCGACGGAATGGCGCGCTGCAAGTCTTGCGTCGCCGGTCTTTCCGGCGCTGGGCCCGCCCAGGTCTGATATTTAAGCCCGTCGGATTTCCAGTTTCCCGGGGGCCCCTCGCGGGTCCGGTTCGTCTGCTCTCCGAGGGCGGCAGTCCGCGGGGCCGAAGAGCGCCCGGCGCAAATTTTGGACGAGGCGATGGGCATCTTGAAACCAGGGCCTGGCAGCGCGAAGTCCGTTGCTTTCCCGCCCCCAGTGGCCCCCCCGCGGCGAAGCATTGCCGCCGCGCCCGGGCGGGCCCGCCGCTGGCCGCGCGTCGACGCGAAGCAGGCCGACGTGCGAGCGGCAGTCGCTGGAATGAGCAGCCCGCGCTCGAGGGCGGTCAAGCCCGACTTGGCTTCCCAGAGAAGTTCTGGAACATTCCAACGTTGCGCGCACTGGTGCTCTGCGAGGTGGGCACCCTAATGTCTTCGTGCAGGGCCCACTGGAGGCCGACCCGCGCTTCGTGGGCGTCGGCCAGGGCGCGGGCCGCGTCGGCAGGGCTCGCTTGATGCGGGGGGGCGTCGGCGCGTCTGGGGAGGGCGACGACGTCGCGTCGTCAACTGCGCCCGATGACAAGTTCAACCGCGCCGGCACCGCGCGGCCCCTACGCGGGCGCGAGAAGACGCGGCTGCAAGGCGCGTTCCCGGGGGAGGAGCTGGAAGGCCTCCTCGACGACAGCTTGCTCTCGCCCTTAGGGGCGGCTTTTTTATTGGCGCGCTCCGATGGGCAGGGGCGCCCTACTACGCGGTCGCGCGCGCTCTGGATCTGGCCCGAACGGCTCGCTGAGATGCCTGTCGGCATTGCTAATGTTCAGGAGCTCTTTGAGATGTTCTTTCGGTAGTTGCAACATGCAGATAACCCAGTTGCAACGCGTCAGCAGCCTGCTTACAACAACATCACTTGTTTATCATGTTTGGCAATGTCCGACAAGAGCTTAGTTTGTCAGCGTAAGCTCTGCAATCGGTTGAGCGATTGCAAAGTATATTGTGGGCTTAGCTGAAACCTTGTTGCTCAGTGTGGGTAAGGTATGTATATATGTTTGTGATGGAATCTTAATAAGTTGAGCAGTGAGTTTCACCATATGGAATCATACATCGAATTGCTCTTCTACATATGAGAATATTGCATATGCGCGTTTCGCATATAGCGTCCAACGCCATGCGACATAGAACAGAAGGTGCGCCACGAACGCAACATCCCGAACCCTTCTGGGACAGATTCGCCGATTTGGAACCGACTTTGACGCGCACCCGCGCTGCGCAATCCCAGTCGTTGGCGCGCGTGCCCTTCGCGCGCGAGAGAGCAGGCGTGTTTTTTTGTGCGTGCGTCTTAACAGGGAGGGGAGTGCATCGGGCGTCGAAAGGCCCGTTCGGGCGCCCAAATTCAACCGCCACCCGCATCTCAACATCTGTTTTGGAGAAGCGTTAGGTGTGAAAGCGTGGGCAAGAGTGGGGGGCATGCGATCCATTGCCGCGGTGGTAATGTGATTCGGGCGGTCGTGTTGTTCAATGCCAGTTGAATGATGGGCGTGGTCTTGGGATGCATCATATGCGATGTGAATTTGGCACGTGGCATTTTATGTTTCTCTCCGTCGGTCGTTGCCGCCTCGGCGCAAAAAACATCTGCCGCGTCGTGCCCCAGCTCGGCTATTCACTCGTGCAGCAACAGCGCGTGCGATGTCTCTGCTCAGCGAGGCTCCCAAACGTGAGTTCAGGACGCGCTCGGATCTGAGAAATGCAGAAGGCTAGCATGTGCCTCTGGAAACTGTTGGCATGCCTTCGCCAGCGCAATTTTGCTTGCAATGTGGATCGCAGCGCTTCATCGCGCACGCGGTGAATCGAGGGGGGCCTTAATCTGAGCCCGCGCAGCGTGCGCCGCAATGTTTTTTGGGGTCCACGCGTGCGGAGCTGGCGCGCGAACGCTTTCGAACGCGCTGCGCATCGAGCTCTGGGCCCATCCCCCCTCCGTCGGGAGCGCCATGGTAAGAATTTAGAAGCTGGCTGATCGAGCCCATGGGCTTCTCGCGACCGTGAACGGGTCGGAACGCTGCGTGGCAGTCGGGCGCGGGTGCACCGCGGCTTCCCGCAAGCAGGCCGGGGCGCGGGGTAGGGCGTCTCAGAAATCATTGCAATGCGTTGACTATGACTTGATAGACTTGCTGAAGGCGCGCCAAAACGAACAATTCAAAATTATGATTGCGAAGGGCTGGGCGTGGGGGGCCATCCCAAGTGTGACTGGCGGGCTATGCGCGCTTTGCAGTTATCGCCCGGAGGATTTTGAACGCACAGACTCGCATCGACACTGCAGTCGGCGAGCTTGACCTACATGACGTTGGCGGCGAGTGCCGATGACCCGGGGGCGCGTGAATTCGAGGGCCAGAAAGATATGGCAATGGAGAACCTTGTTTCGCTCAACGAGCCGAGCGCAAAGTACAGCAAGACGTTGCTTGTTTTTGTCGAACATTTCGGTGGCGGCGACGGCGCTCCGCTCGCGGCGTTCATGGGTTCCGTCGCGAAGCAGTTTGGTGTCAATCTTGGCCTGTGTTATTGGGAAGCGCGGGTCAACGTTGCTTTCGCGTCCACGACCGACGTGGATCTTTGGATTCGGGTGCCGCTTCATCGTGCAAACCTTACTGGCGACAATATTGAGGACGGCGCTGCGCGCTTGTTGGGGAAAGGGGGGCTTCGCGAAAGTCGCGAGCAAGCCAAAGCAGGCTGACGCAGATCTTGCTGAACGCATACTTGGCGAAGCCATGGAGATCGCAAAGGAGCCGCTGGGGCAGATATTCGCGAGGGTTGGTTTGGAGCTCGCGGGGAAGGAGGAGCTGGGTCGGGAAGCGAGGGTGCAAGTGTGGGACGACACGCGCAAAGCATTCTTGCTCAGCGTCGGCGAGATCAAGGGGCAGACCGTCGCGTTCGCTGAATGGGATATGCATGCGGTCTCGGACGGCAGAGCACATGCGCCAAAGCCAAGGCAAAGCCGAGTGGCCCTGCTTCAGCGTCTTCCACAGCGACGCTCAACGACCGCAGGGGCCCGACGTGGATTGCCAACAAGGCCGGTTTCTCGGTCGGATGTTTCGCCGCGCAGAAGGACGTTGCAGCCCGGAGGCTTTGCGCGGTCTTCAGCAGTGGCACGACGCTCCAGTTTCGCGAGGTCTGCAGCCGCGGCGCAGATCCACGCAAGGTTGATATCACGCTGGGCGATCTGTTCGAGAAGTGGTCGGTCTCGAAGGCCGAGCCGCCAAAGCAGATGGAGGGTGATCCGCGATGCCCCCGTCAGCTGGACATCGACAAGCAAATTGTTGCGCTGCGCCGAGCTCTTCCCGAGGTGGACGCCAAACACGCGAGCGAGCATGAGCTAGTCTTCTCACGAAAACCAGATGAGGTTCGGACCGCGAGCGCGATCAAGCAGGGCCAGCTCGCGTTGGCCCCAGTGGCTTCGTTGCTCAACATCAGCGCGAAGAACGCGGTCACTGGATCGGGCATCTCACTTGGCGAGCACGCAGTTGGCAGCACCCCGACTTTTCCGTTTTCTGTCATGCCCGTGCCGAGGAACCAATCAGATCGATGGAACCAATCAGTTCGATGGAACTGCATGTGTGGCTGCGCCCTGGTGGATCGCGACAACCTCCGGTAAGAAGCAGGCCAACATGGCCACGAGCCACGTGTCCCGCGGTGGCGTCATGCTGGCAGTGATGACTAAGGCGGCCGGCATCGGACCGAGCGCGAAGCCCCAGGCGCGCGCGAAGTCCAAGGCCAAGGCTGCGCCCATCCACGGGGAGAGCGCCAAGAAGCAGAAGAGGTCGCGAGCGTCGTATCCAGCGCCGATGCCATATTTCTGGTGCGTTTGATTAACGCGCGCGTTTCATGCACTTCGAGCTTTACGCTCAGACCGTCCCGGCACGCATCAGTGCTGTGGTTCAGATGCTGCCACGCCGTGGATAGGAGGGCGGCGATGAGGATGAGGAACGAGCCGATGAGGAGGGGGGGCCGATCTGTCGCCCCGTCGGCCCGTGCGAAGCTCTGATGTCAGACAGCTTATGACGTGCGAACGGGCATCATGTTCGGCTATGCGGTTATTGGGCAGTTGACGCAGCGTTTCCGCGAATCGCCATAAGTCCGCAGCGCCGCAGACTCATTTTGAATCCGTCGCTCCCGACCCCGTCCACTTCCACGCCCATGTCGGAGCTGCGGGGGGCAGCGACTGTCGCGCGGGGAGACGGGGGCGATGGGGGGGGGGGGAAGGTGCGGCGGGGGGGCGCGGCGGCTGGAGGGCTCGCATTTTTTCGGGCGCGACGCGGCGCTCCTCTGGCCCTGTATCTGAGGGGCTCAGCCTGTAGCTCGCCGCTCTCTGGCTTCCAGCCCCCCCGCCCGCCCCCGCCCCCCTCGCCCAGCTCGCGGCGCGAACTTCCGCTGCGCGCCCCCCCCCCCCCCCCCCCCCCGCGCTCGCCTGGCTCGGGGGAGGCGCGCGCGCGCGATGGGGGGGGGGGCAGGCCGACAGAGGGGGGGGTGGGGAGATAGAGGGGAGATATATAGAGAGAGGAGAGAGACCGAGAGACAGAGAAAAAGAGAGAGAGAGAGAGAGAGAAAAAGAGAGAGAGAGAGAGAGAGAGAGAGAGAAATAGAGAGAGAGAGAGAGAGAGAGATGGAAAGAGACAGAGAGAGGGATAACGCGAGAGAAAAAGAGAGACATGCATATACATGCACACGGTTTAATGACATTCGGTGCAGGGGGGCCGCGCCTGTCAGCGCGATCTCCGCGGGGCGGCCGCGGGCGGCGCGCGCGAGGCCTCTCGGCAGCGCGACGCGGCGCGCCGGGATTCAAAATCGGTGCGACGATGGGGCGCGGGGTAGCGCGCGAGTCCGAGATGCAAATCAGCGCGGCGATGGGGCGCGGGGCAGCGCGCGAGCTTGAGACGGGCAATCAGTGCGATCAGCGCGACGGGGGGCGATGCCCATGTAGACGCATGCCGTGCCATGCGCGCAGCCCGATCGTCGATTTATGGTGCCCTCTTGAGCCCGTGCTTCGCCGTTCAGGGGTCGCCCCAATCGATGTCGCGGTGCGCCGCGCTATCCCGATGGTCGCTCCCGCCCGGGCAGGGCGGATTTCTGGAGCCAGCGCTTGGCAGAGCTCCCCGCCCGGAACTGATGCGGGAATTTCTGCCCGCGCCTGGGTGGGCTCAGCGAGGGGGGCGGGGGGGGGGCGCGGAGGGGCGGCGGCGGTGTTGTTGAAGCGGAGGAGGATTCAACACCAACACATGTGCTAGCGTTTTCTCCGGGGGCTCGTGGGCCCTATATGTACCTCGGGGGAGGGGGGTCTTCTCGTCTTGGGCCACCCTGGGGCCATTGCAGGCGCGCTCTGTAGTTCGCGCCGTTGGCTGCCGCGTGGAGGTTGGATCTGCGCGTTGCGCGCTGCGTACCAGCGGGGCAGTTGCACATCGGCTGCGGCGGGTCAGGTGGCCCAGGCTTCTTGCCCCATTGGCAGTTTTTTGTAGCATGCACAAAGGTGCCTCTCGCACTGTTAAGTTCGGTGGGATACGCCACTTTGGCGAATTCCCAAGCCAGGTGATGTGGCCGCAGTGGGCGGCGAGACGTTCGTCCGAATCCCACTGGCGAAATATACATTGAACAGTCTTATGGCTCACTGCAGCGCCGAAGTCCCATCTGGACTAGAACAACAGGCAGTAGCCGCGAGCAAAAGCCCGAATATTTTGCTACCCCAGCGGGGCGATCAGCAACAAGCAGAGTTCAAACAGGAACTGGAGCAGAGCGGGTGCAGTTTGTTTAAAACGCCTTCCAAGCAAGCCAAGGCCGCCGAGACGTCCGCCCAGAAGGCTGACCTGAGGCGGAACCTCAGATCATGCACGCGCACGCGGGAACTAACGATGTCGCTGTTCATATTGAGGTCTTGAGGCCACTTCACCCGCGTGGCAATCTCTATGTGGCATGTAAGCTTGAGGCTCTGGCCGCAGTGCTGCGCGCCATGAGGGCAGTGGGCTTCGATGAGCCGCAGAAGCGAGATCGATTGCCTGACTTGCCCAAGGGTTTGCACGGGAGGAACGGCTTCTTCCTTGCCAGATTTGCAATGGATGATGGCACGAACGGCTGCGCGAAATGCAAGACCTTTGAAGATGCCGTTGCGTTCCTCACTGCCGTTCCCGCCGCCGAGCTCGCCGGCGCCACTCGCGCGGGTGCTTCCCCGAGCGGTGAGCTTCTCGAAGACAGCGCGCGCGGACTCATAGCCATATCCAGTTGGCCGATAGTGGCGAGCATGCATGGCCTAAGTGGCTGGAAGGGCCCACGCGATAGGGGTCCGCGGCTGCGTCGTTCGACATGGATTCACGAGGTGCCGATTGTAAAGAAGCCATCAGATGGTTGACTTAACGCGCCTGCGATCTGTGTACAATCATTAGTAAGCCGATTGGCCGTTTGGGCGCGTTGCCGTATTTTTGTTTTGCGGGGGGGGCGCGTGGCATAGCCGTTTTGGCTTGAGTTCATGCGCGCGCGTGCGCGGGAGTTCTGCGCGTCGCGGGCGCCGACGGTTGCTCGCGCCCGCAGCGGCGAAACCCGATGGCGCCGAAAGCTCGCGCTGCCGGCGCCGCTGCTGAAATCGTTGGCGCTCCTCGCGCGCGCGAGGCCAACCGCTCGAAGGACGCGGTCGCAAAGCTGAAGAAGGGCCGCGACGCGTGGAAGGCGAAAGCCGAGGGGCTCGAGCGGTTCGTCGCTGCAGTGGCCAAAAAGTCGGAATAGAACAAGCACGCGAAGAAGATCTTCGTCGATATCAGGAAGTTGCGGTTTGGCCGCTCCTCCGCGGGCGCGCAGACCAAGGCGACGGAGCTCGGCAGGCTGCAGCGCATCATGGAGCTGCCCGAGTGCGCGCCCTGCGCCAATGAGTCGCCAGCATCGGCAGCCTCGTCGCCAGCGTTAGCCCTTCGCTGCTGAGGAGCTGTGTGGCGACGGAGGCACGGCTTCAACACTTGCTTGATGAGCTGCTATGCGCAGGCGTCTGCATCGGCACTTTTTTGATGAGCTGCGACTTGCTTTGCATTGTTTGCGTCGCCTTGCATTACAATGCGCATAATGTAGCGCCGGTATTATTTGCGCCAGCCTAGCGTGCGCAACATTGATTGCACCGTTTCGGTTGCAATGCGCAGTGCACGCGATCATTCGTTGGTTTCCGCGCCTGTTAACAGATAAAACGCACAGGTGTGTGTATATATACACATACATACATACATACATACATACATACATACATGCATACATACATACATACATACATACATACATACATACATACATACATACATACATACATACATATGTATATATATATACACATGTCACTGATTTTCATACACATTATCTATTGTTCCCCTCCCTCGTTCCCGGTTCCTGCCCTTTGCCCTATCGCCATCCCGCCCATGTGTCCCCTTCTACGGAAACCAAACTATTGACGCTGAAACGATTGTCGACGCCGTCCTTCCGAGGGAAGCGTATCCCCGATTTCGGAGCGAACGGTCATATCTCTTGGGCCACGGGGCTTGAACACCAGAGGCTTTTGGAGGCCCACGACCACAACCCTTATCCTCGAGCTCTGGGCCGTTCCGCACTGTGAGTAAGGGTACAGCCAAGGTTGCAGGATCTTGGCCGAGCAGGACACAACGTGGTCAGAGCGTGTGTGTTGCCCGTGCTTACCGGTCGCTGAAAGTTTATGTGTTTGGATTCCCCGATGCCGATCTATTTGTCGGCGCCTTCCTACCTCAAGAGCCGAGGCGCTTTCCTCTTCTGTGCTCCTCAGGGGGCAGGCGGAAACCCAATCTACTCTCAACACCTTCCTATTTCACGTGCCGACCCACTCATTCCAGTAAGGAACAGCTTCAGTTTGGAAGAGATTCGAGGTTCCTCAGGTCCATCCATGGCCGCTTCTCCAGCCCTCCTCGTCCAGGCGGGCGTTTTGGGGGCCAAACAGGGTTTCGTTCTTTCTATCTAGCGTTCGTTATTTCAGCAACCTGTCTGTATACCTTTCGTTGTCTCCATCCCGTCTGGTGGCGCATTCCTGGGCCCGTTTTGCTCTGGCCAGGGGCCCCCTTCCCCCACCTCCCCAGGTGGCCACCGTGTCGCACGACGCTTCGGTCAAGATCTGGGACGTGGGCAAGGGTTCCGCCGCCGCGGCCCGAGGACGGGATGAATTCGGGGGTCGTCCACCTCGATCCTCGGTCCTTCTCCTTCTCCTCTATGCTCGATCCTCCTCTTCCTCCGCCTCCTCCTCCTCCACCTCCTCCTCCTCCTCCTCTTCCTCTTCCTCCTCCCCCCGCGGGTCGTTCGGCAAGTCGAAGGTGAATGTTGCTCTCCCCTCCCCCTTGGGTTTCCGGAGTTCTTTCAGATTTGCGACTTGTTTGACAGTTCCAGGCCCTAGGGGGGTCTTTTGACGGCTGCGCCTCGCCGAGAGCTTTCCGTGGGCGCCCGAAGTCTCCCGAGTGACCGTGGCTGAAGTCTCGAGGGCGCAAGGCGCGAGGCGCAGGGCCAGTGTGGGCCAGCCGCAGGGGGGGCACCCTCTGGGATAGGGAAGGGGCGTCGGGTGGGGCAGGAGGGCTCCTCCTCCTCCTCCTCCTCCTCCTCCTCCTCCTCTTCCTCCTCCTCCTGGCAGGGATGGGCCGGGGGAGCCGAGGCCCAAGTCGATCCGATTCGATGATCCAGTTCGGCCAGGGGATCGCGCGGCGCCGTCGTGCATCCTGGCGCGGCCGGTCCGCTTCGATGCCGACGCCGTGCCGATGCAGCCTGATTCGATCCGATCCGATTTCGCGCTTCGATGCTAGCTGCCTGCCCCTGGGAGGGGCAATGGGAGGGTTGCAAGCTGCAGAGGTATGGTGGAAGTGTGGGAGGGGGCAGGACCCAGACATGCGATGCCCTCTTTTTTTTGTCAATGCGCGGTCCCCAGAAATCCCGACCCTTCTCCCAGGGCCGGCTGTTTCATCCTGAGTCATTTTTCGACGGTCGCGAGGCCCGGCGAGGCCCCCAGAGGCAGAAAATTACCACACATTTCCAATCCCGATTTATGTCGCGACGCGAGCATGTCTGGGGACGGGGCAGGGGGATGCGCCAGGGGCCAGGGGCTGGAGGGTCTCTCCAAGAACCGACCACAACGCTATTTAGCAAGTTTTGGGCCTTTCGTTTTGTTGTTCGTTTTGTGTTTTGTTGTCGTTTCGTTCCGTTTTTCGTTGTTGCTTTGAACGCCCCGTTCCGTCGTTCGTTTTGCCTGGCGCTGGCTTCGTTTGGAACGTCCGTCTCGATCGTTAGGCCTCGTTTCGGCGCTCGCTGTCAACGTCATTACGTTTTGGACATCGTTGTGGTCGGTCCTCCGGTCTCTCCAGGAGGGCCGCCTCCAGCGCGGAGGTCCACGACGCCTCCTCGAGCCGGAGGCTGGGGATGTCTCGAGCGAGAAGGGGGGGACCACACCACCGGGCAGGCCCCCACCGCTCCTGGCATCTCGCCCTGGTGGTTCTGGCGCCGCCCTCCCCATGGAGGGTCTCGCCCGAGCGCCCCCCGGTCCACACCCGGGCGCTGCGCCTGCGGGCGTCCGCGGCCTCCCCCGCGGCCTCTTGCTGCTCCGCATCCCTCGTCCCTCCTCCCTCGTCCCTCTCCCTCCTTTGCCCTCCCTCCTCCTCCTCCCTCCTGGCTCCTCCTGCCACCCTCCCTCCTCCTCCGCCGCCTCCTCCTCCTCCTGCGCCTCCTGCTCTTCGTCCTCCCCCGCCCTCCTCCCATTTTCCCCCCCTTACTCTTCCCCCCTCCTTCCGCCTCCTCCTCCTCCTCCTCCTTCTCCTCCTGTTCCTGTTCCTCCTCCTCCTCCTCCTCCTCCTCCACCTTCTCCCCCCCCCCCTCCCCCTGGCGAAGAGGAGGTCGCAGGGACAGGAGCGGGTTTTTATGTATCGAAGACGCCTACGGCGAATCACCGCCGCCCCCTGCCTTTTCGGAAACGCCGATGTGGCCGAAAGTTGGGCTAGAGCTTGGCCAAGCTATCGGACCATGAGTTTCCCGAGTCGGTTTGGAAAGCCTTCTGCTGGGAGCTTCCTGGAGGCCTCTTAGAGGCCTCTTGGGGGCCTCCTTGGGCCTGCTGTGGGCCTTTGGGGGCTTCTTGGGGGCCTCTTTGGCCGTCTTGGGGCTTTCCTGGCTCGTCTGACGCCGTCGGAAGCCGTCTTGGGGGCCTCTCTGAACCGACTTCGGGCGCCTCAGGGCCGTCTTGGAGGCCATCTTGGGCGTCTTGGGGCCTTCTTGGCGCCCACCTGGGGGCCTCTTGGGCTGTCATGGGGCCATCTTGGAGGACTCTCGGGCGCTCTTGGGGCGACGTTGGGGGCCTCTTGGTCCGTCTTGGGCCGTCGGAGAGCTGAAGAGAAAAAGATGCAACAATCTTTCAAAAACCCAATGAGGGTCAATAAGTTTGGCACTTTCGGGCCTTCCTGGAGGACGTCTTGGAGGTCTCTTGGGCCGTCTTGGGGGCCTCTTGGGCCGTCTTGGGCCATCTTGAGGCCATCTTTGGTCATCTTGGGGGCACTTTGGGCCGTCTTGGAAGCATCTTGGGACCATCTTGGGCTCTCTTGGGGCCATCTTCTCCGTCTTGGGCGAACTTGGAGGCCATCTTGGGTCTTCTTGGACGTCTTGGAGGCGGCGTTGTGCAGATTTCCGATCGCCTTGGGAACGGTGGCGGGACGGGCCGAAGCCCCAAGGGGATTTCTTTTGGAACAGAACCAAAACCCAAACCGAAAGGGTCTAGCACGCCAGGCACCCCTGTGATGAATCAACAGGGGGCGGCGGATCTAATGATGGCCTTCGGCCCATCCTGCCATCGTGCCTGGGGTTGTGGGTACGAAGCCTACTGGATATTCGTTGGGATCTCGTGGGAGGCTTTCCGGAGGCCTCTTGGAGGCAGTTTTCAAGCCTCTTGGAGGCCTTTTTTGGACCCTTTGGAGCCTTTTTGAGCCTCTTGGGCCTCTTGGGCGCCTCTTGTGGCCTCCCAGGGCCTCCTGGAGGCCTCCTGGGTTGGGGCGGAATGCTCAGATGTTCGGTTCGTGCTCCCTCTTGGGCCCCTTTTGGAGCCGTGTTGGGGCCGTCTTGCGCGTCTCTTGGACCGCCTTGGGGCGCTTTAAGGCCGTTTTGAGGACCTCTTGGAGGGCTATTGGGCCGTCACGGGGTGGTGTTGGTGGCTTCTTGGGCCGTCTTGGAGCGTCGGAAACCAGAAACGACGAGAGCGCCAAAGTCGTTCAAAAACCTGCGGACAATCAAAGAATGTTGCCTCTTGGGGCCCTCTTCGGAGTCCTCTTGGAGGCCTCTTGGGAGCCTTGGAGGCCTCTTGGGCCATCTTGAGGCCATCTTAGGCGTCTTGGAACGATCTTCCAGCGACCTGGGTCCCTCTAGGACCGTCTTGGGGGCCTTCGGGGCTCTCTTGACCCGGCTTGGGGCCCTAGTGGTCCCGAAAAAGTCACGGGACAAGACGCGGCAAGACGCGAGACGCCCCGAGAGATTTGAGAGCGAGGGGTCTGAGTCACTTAATGAAAGAATCCGCAGGAGCGAGGAGTGAGGCTCAGAGGATTAGGCAAATCATTTGAGGGCACGCTTATTCCTTGCCCAAAGGCACGGTGGCGGATACATGTGTATACATATACGTGCACATGATATATATATATACATATACATATATACATATATATATACACGTAAGCACACATACTTATATGTAAGCATACACATATCCTACATGTACAACATACATATGAAGGTGCGTATATGTATACGTGTACATGTATGTATATGAGTGTGTCGATGTATATCGATGAGTAGATGCGTGCATGTTTATTTTTATGTGTATGCCCATACCCTATGGCTCTGTAGCTCTCTCCCTTTCTCTTTCTGCTTGGCTCTCACTCTCGCTCTTTCTCTGTCCCTCTCCCTCCCTCCCTCTTTCAAACGCATATATTTATATATCTATATACTCACGCACATCGATATATATATATATATATACACAGACTTATCTACATGTCTGTAAAGAGAGGAAGAGATATATATATATATATATATAGAGAGAGAGAGAGAGAGAGAGAGAGAAAAGCGGGCAGGCAGATGGACAGGCAGACAAACACTTAGGCAGACACAGACAGGCAGACAGACAGACAGACAGACAAACAGACAGGCAGAGAAAGCGAGAGAGAGAGAGAGAGAGAGAGAGACATAAGTAATCAGACAGACAGAGAGACAGACAGGCAGGCAGACAGACAGACAGACAGACAGGGACAGAGACAGAGAGAGAGAGAGATAAGCAGAAAACGAGAAATAGAGAGAGAGAGAGAGAGAGACGGGGCGCGCCTGCGGCGTGCAAGGCTCTGACTGGGGCCTCTTGTACACCAGCCAGACGGCGACCCGCCCGCGCCGCCTGCCGCGCCGTCGCGCTTCGGGGGGGGGGGAGGGAGGGAGGGAGCAGAAGCGAGGATGGAGGGGGAGGAGGGAGGAAGGAGGGAGTTTGAGGGAGGAGCGAGGGAGAAGGACGGAGGGGAGAGGGAGGAGGTGGAGGAGGGAGGAGGAGGAGAAGGATGATGAGGAGGAGAAGGAGGAGGAGGGCGAGGAGGAGGAGGAGGAGGAGGAGCAGGGAGGGAGGGCCATGAAGAGAAGTTGGGGCCAGGAGGCGGAGGAGGCTCGAGGAAGGAGGATGGGGAAGGGTAGGATGAGCTCTTCGGGCGTTTCCCGCCTGTTCTGGAGGCTCTGGGAGGCGTCGACGGGCTGGGCTCCAGTAGGAGCGTTGGCCAAACCGCGCCCCTGCAAATGTCCCGAGGAGGAGGAGGAGGAGGAGGAGAAGGAGGAGGAGGAGGAGTAAAGGGACGATTACGATGATGCTGATGCTGACGGCGATGCTAATGCTGATGCTGCTGATGATTTGTGGTGGCGATAGTGATGATGACGATGACGATGACAGTGGTGGTGGTGGTGATGGTGATGGTGATGATGATTATTGGCTGATGATGATGAGGATGATGATGCTGATGCTGATGCTGATGCTGATGATGATGATGATGATGATGATGATGATGATGATGATGATGATGATGATGATGATGATGATGATGATGACGATGATGATGCTGATGATGATGATGATGATGATAATTATGGTGGTGGTGATGATGATGATGAGAAGGAGGAGGACGAGGAGGAGGACGAGGAGGAGGAGGAGGAGGAGGCGGATGCGGAGGTGGAGGTGGAGAGGCGGAGGAGGCGGAGAGGAGGAGGAGGCGGAGAGGCGGAGGAGACGGAGGAGGCGGAGAGGCGCAGTCGGATCGATGATCGTGGTTTTCTAATTTTTTCCGCTTTTCTGGGGGCATCTGGGAGGCTTCTCGTCGCTATGGGTTGGGTTCTCCCTGTCACCACGTACCCCTAGAGAGTATGGGCGAACAGGAGGAGGAGGAAGAAGAGGAGGAGGTCGTTACCTCTTCGTGTTCTTTCCCTTCCACCAGCACTGCCGGCTGGGATGTGCCGAGGGCTTCAGCCTACGTAGACATGATAGGCCGCATCGTGAGCCGTAGGGAGGAGGATAGAGGAGGGAGGAGGTCAGTGACCCGCAGTCCCTCCTTCGTCCCCGCAGTCCTTGCATCCTTCGGTCTGCTCGTCGCACTCTGAGGGGCCCTGGAGGAGATCCCCTCGGGGGCCGCAGCCCTGGGCCGTCCTGAGGGGACCACTGCAGGCGCGCGCACTGCGACGCCCAGGTTCGAGCCAAACGCCTCCTCCTCCTCCTCCTCCTCCTCCTCCTCCTCCCCATTCTCCTCCTCTCCTCCTCCTCCTCCTCCTCCCCATTCTCCTCCTCTCCTCCTCCCCATTCTCCTCCTCCTCCTCCTCCTCCTGCCTCCTCCTCCTCCTCCTCCTCCCCATTCTCCCTCGTGGACGCCCGGAGGTCTGGACCTTTTGCACGTGACCAGCCGTTCCTCCCGAGTCGTCTTCGACTTTCTCGTGGGTCCAGGGCCCCTGGAGGGCTCAAACTGGGGGGGAGCAAACAAGAGCACCGCCGCCACTTGAGCGACGCAAAAAAAACAGGGTCGCCTGCGCCGACATTGGCGCCTAAGCTCCCCGCGTGAGGTCGCGCGTAGGCGCCCTCGCCTCCACTGCAGTGTGCCGCGCTGGCGGCTCGCGTCAGCCACCGCGTAAGGTCGCTGCGTCATCTCGCGTAAGACCAGTCTTTGATCGTCGCTCATTCGTTCACGGCGCGAGGATGTCAGTGCCCCTCCTCCTCGTGCCAGCCCCGGCGTGGCAGGACAGGGCGCTGAACGCGGTCGCCTTCGGCCCGCTGGCGCACGCGGCCCGCCGCCCCGCGCGGCCGCCGCCGCGAGCCGTGAGGATGTCTGGTGATGATGGTCATGGCGATTGTGGTGGTGATGATGATGATGATGATGATGATGATGATGACGATGACGATGACGATGATGATGATGATGATGATGATGATGATGATGACGACGATGATGATGATGATGATGATGATGATGATGATGGTGATGGTGATGGTGATGGTGATGGTGATGATGGTGATGGTGATGATGGTGATGATGGTAATGATGATAAGGATGAGGCGAACGATGATGTTGATGCGGATGCTGATCTTGGTGCTGATGTTGCTACATCTGCTGATGATGATGGTCAGAATAGTGAGCGATGTCGATGATGATGCTGCTGATGACGGTGGTGGTGGTAATGATGCTGATCATGATGGTGGTGATGGTGGGGGTAGTGGTGATCACGACGACGCCAGCGATCATGATGATGAATGATGCGAATGGCGGTGGTGGTGATGTTGATGACCAGGTTGATCATGATGAACATACGATCATGATGACGACGATGATTATGCATGATGACGATGATGATGCTGCTGTTGATAATGATTATGCTGACCAGCACGACGATGATGGTGACGATACATGGTGATAGTGATGCTCACCGTGATGATGATACAGTTGACGATGATGATGTTGACGTGGATGATGTTGGTGATGATGACGGTGATGGTGATGTTGATGATGATTAAGATTCTGATGTTGATGACGATGGTGATGGTGATGGTGGTGGTGGTGATGTTCACGGTGACGATGATGATGCTGCTGATGATGATGATGATGGTTGTGATGATAATCTTGTTGATCATGGTGACCATGTGTGTCATGAAGACGATGTTGCTGACGGTGATGATGATGTTGCTGATGCGGATAATAGCAATGATGATGTTGTTGATGATGATGCTGATGATTATAAGGATGATGCTGATGATGATGATGATGCTGATCCGGATGATGTTGATCATACGTATGAGGGTGAGGACGCAGAACAGTTGGATTATGATGATGATGCTGATGATGATGAGGAGTATGACGATGGTCATGATGGTGGTCCCTGGTGATGGCGACAGTGATGGCGATTATGATGATGAGTCTCATGATGACGATGCCGCTGCTGATTATGATGATGTTCATGAGCGATAGTGACGATTCTACTGATAGTGAGTATGGTAGTGCTGATGATGGTGGTGGTGGTGATGGTGATGATGATTATGATGATGATGACGAGGACGATGACGATGACGATGATGATGGTCATACGGGTGAATGATGTTGATGATGCTGATGATGATTGTGGTGGTAGTGACGTTGATCATGGCGGTGGTGATGGTGGTGGTAGTGGTGATGACGACGACGCCAGCGATCACGATGATGATGAATGATTCTAATGGCGATGGTGGTGATGGTGACGATCATGCTGACAGTGATGAACATACGATCATGATGACGACGATGCTGATTCATGATGATGATGATGATGGCGAAGCTGCTGATGATGATGATGATGCTGCTGATAATGATTTTGCTGACCAGCACGATGATGATGGGGACGGTAAATGGTGATGGTGATGCTCACGGTGATGATGAGTCTGTTGACGGTGACGATGTTGACGCGGATGATGATGGTGACGATGATGGTGATGGTGATGGTGGTGTTGATGATGATTTTGATGGTGATGGTGATGATGGTGGTGATGCTCAGGGTGACGATGATGATCATGGTGATGACAATGGTGGTGATGATGATCATCGTGTTGATCATGGTGATAATGTGTGTCATGCAGACGGCGATGCTGACGGTGATGATGATGTTATTGATGCGGATGATGGTAATGATGATTATGATGATAATGGTGATGTTGATGATGTTAATGGTGATGATGATGATGATGATGATGATGATGATGATGATGATTGTGATGATGGTGATCATACATATGAGGGTGAGGACGCAGAACACTTTGATGATGCTGATGATGATGAGGAATTTCATGATGGTGGTCCGTGGTGATAGCGACAGTGATGGCGATTCTGATAATGAGTATGATGATGATGTCGATGCTGCTGCTGATTCTGTAAGCGATAATGGCGCTTAGACTGATAACGAGTATGATGGTGCTGATGGTGGTGGTGGGGATGGTGGTGGTGATTATGA
>CAUYUJ010019031.1:22500-57500 GCA_963575745.1 Prorocentrum cordatum | reverse complement strand
ATATACATGTTTGCGTGTGTGGGTGCGCACGTTGCGTGTCTGTCTTTCTGCTCCTCTCATCCCCGGCTGGCCGTCAGAAGCAAGCGCCACCAAAGCTGTGCTCAGGCGAAGGTCTGGACTTCGACTGAGCATCCTTGGGGCAATGTGTGCCCCGCCTGCGGCGTGGACGCAGTGGCGCTCTCTTCCTCGGGGTGCGAGCTCAGAGCGAATTCGCAGGATTTCTGCGATTGGGTCTGACGGCTTACCAGATACGCTGGCCAGGCTTCTATTGCCGACCTCAAGGGCGGCAGCTTGCAGCGGCGCCCAGAGGTGCCGGTCTGCCCCCCGTGCCCGCAGGTTCCTGCGTGCCCAGGATGCGCTTTTGTGCCCCGGAGACACTCACCTGCGCCGGCGAGCCCACGCTGCAGCTGGAGCCGGGCCCGTCTGGCATCTGGTTGATTGTGGCGGTGAGCGTGTTGCTGCTGCTCGGCCTGGTGGGGGCATGGGCCCTCACTTTCGAAGAAGAACAAAGGCCACAAACATACACTTTTGGCGCTCCGCGCGGATTTCTTGGTTAGATCCGCGCTGGGGCCCCCCCGGCGGCGCCTCCAGCGCCGCCCCTGGCGCTCTCTGCGCGCCAGGGAGGAGGGTCCAGCGCGGATCCAAGAAATCCGCGCGGAGCGCCAAAAGCTTATTTTTATGCCGGTTCTTCTTCTTCTCCTTCTTCTTCTTCTTCTTCTTCTATACTCGGCGTGGCCGCGGGCGACGTGACGCAGAACAGGTGCGGCCACCGTCGGCGACGACCGAAGCAGGCGGCAGCAGCGGTCGGGCAGCCGGTCCAGGCTTTGGCGGAGGTGCTCCAGTATGTTTGGGCACACCGTGACGGAAAGCGATTGTGACACCAGCGTTTGATCGTAGTGCGGAGGGCGAGGCTGCCGAATGGCCTGGTGACCGTCTTCTTGATCTGATATTAGCCATGACGTGTGAACACTGACGTCGTACGAAACATATTGTCCATTGGCGACGCAAGATAAACGTGGTGTGAGAAAAGTGGTTCGATGGACACTCCCTCCTGAAGTCACAGCCGCCGCGACCTATAAGGCGATCGGGTTTGGAGAGACGTCGCTGCAGCTGAGAAGCAGGCGATCGACCAGGCGGCGTCGGACTGCTGCGGGGCGGCCCTTCGGGCCGACCATGTCCGTGCTCACGTAGGCGTGGGACTCAATGATATGACCGACTGTGCCGTCCCAGGGCAAACGGAACGCTCTTGAACGCTGCAGGGCGGCCGCGGCGCCCGATGCATCCTCCAGACCCGGCCGGTCTCAAATGTTTTTGATGTATACCAATCCGATGTTGTCTTCATCTTGCCTTCCGTCTTTACTGTGCTTGCAGTCGCGCTGTCTTCCTCTTGCCGGCAAGGGGTTCACCACTTCAAGGTTGAGCGCGCGCTTGCGAGGGGCAAGAAGCCACGCTTTGGCGCTGGAAGGTTTCTGTTGTGCGCGAGAAGGGGGACGCCCTTTTACCAGCAGGACGCATAAACATCTCTACCCTCATGGCGACTCATGGCTTGCATCGGCATCGAAGAGCGCATCATTAGCGCATTAGCGCTGTAAGCGAATTGGCCCTGTCATCGGTCTCAGGGATGGGGGCAGACCCGAGGATGGTTGATCTCCACCGCATGTTTTGGTCGTTGTCCTCCACCCTTCGCCTCTGCCCCGGTGCCAGCCTGTTTTTACCGCCACCCGACGGAGCCCTGCCGACCTGCGCATTCGCCGAGTCCGCGACAGAACATGCGCTGCCCGTTTCCCATCCATCCTGTCGGCAGCGAAGTCCGATCTCCACCGCCGCCGATCAACGACTCGGAGGAGGAGGAGGAGGAGGACGAGGAGGAGGGGGAGGAGAACAAGGAGGAGGAGGAGGAGGAGGAGGAGGAAGGCAACTCCATGGGCGGCGGGGGCAGGGCTCAGAGTTCGTCGAGCACGCGGCGAAATCCGCGCCCTGACCCCGCCGCCCAGCGAATCGGGAGAATCGGTGCTTGGTGGGGGCAGGTTTCGGATGTCGCCACCTATCCTTCTCTCTCTCTCTCTCTCTCCGCCCGCGACGCAGGTCCCCAGACTTAGGTCGGGCCTGTCCCTCTACTGGGGGGATGTTCAAAAAAAAAATCCAAAAATTGTGGGGAGACGATTTTTTGACAATTGTTGATCATTTTTTGACTATTTGTTTGGTATTTGCTGCATTTTTCGACCAAGATTCCCCTGTAGGGGGGACATGCCCGACCTAACCCCAGACCTGCCGTTCCCCTCCTCCCCTCCCCCCCCCGCTGCTGCGCCGCCCGCTGCGCCCCTTGCGCGCGTCGTGCCCCGGAAGGGAGCTTCGCCGACGGCCTCGGCTGCGCGCCTGCGTGCGCCGAAGTTGTATTTTTTTTGCATCCTCGCGGCCCTGCTTGGCTGATACCTATACGACCACCCTTCGGGTGATAAGGAGGTTCGGGGGGGGTCTCACTATCGATCTCAGTATCGATCTCACTGTCAATCTCGCTCGATCGATCTCACTCGATCGATCTCACAATCGATCTCACTCGATCTATCTCATTCGATTGATCTCACAATTGATCTCACAATCGATCTCACAATCGATCACACAATCGATCTCACATTCGGTCTCACTATCGATATCACAATCGCTCTCACAATCAACGTCATCATCATCATCATCATCATCATCATCATCATCATCAACATCATCAACATCAACATCACCATCATCGTCATCATCATGAGGGCACCGTCATCATCATCATCATAAACATCATCATCAACGTCAGCATCATCATCGGGACATCATCATCATCATCATCACCATCATCATCTCATCATCAACATCATCATCATCATCGGGACACAGTCATCGTCATCATCATCAGCAGCATCATCATAATCATCATCTTAATCGGGACACCATCATGATCACCATCGTTCTCATCATCAACATTATCATCAACATCGTCATCATCCTCGGGACACCATCATCATCATGATCATCGCATCATCATCATCATCGACATCATCATCAACAACATCATCATCATTGGGGCACCGTCATCATCATGAGCAACATCATCATCAACATCGTCATTATCATTAGTATCATCATCGGGACACCATCAGCATCACGATCATCATCACCATCATCATCAGCATCATCATCGGGACACCATAATCATCATCAACGTCATCATAAACATCATTATCGCTGGGACACCATTTCCATCAACGTCATCATCACCAACATCATCGGAATCATCATCATCATCATCATCATCATCATTCTCATCGGGACACCATCATCGTCACCTTCATCAACATAATCATCATGAGCATCATCATCCTCATCATCGGGACACTATCATCATCATCGACACCATCATCAACATCATCATCATCTTCATCGGGACACCATCACCATCATCTCATCATCATCATCATCATCATCATCATCATCAGCATCATCCTCGTCATCATCATCATCATCATCATCATCATCATCATCATCATCATCATCATCATCATCATCATCATCATCATCTCATCATCATCATCATCATCATCATCCTCGCGGGACACCGCGGGACACGGCGGGACACCGCGGGACACCGCGGGACACCGCGGGACACCGCGGGACACCGGCGGGACACCGCGGGGCCCCGGCCGCCCGGAAGGGAATCATTTGGTCCGGCCGCGCCTCAGCCACACGGGACACCAGCGGGACACCGGCGGGACACCGCGGGCCCCGGCCGCCCGGAAGGGAGTCATTTGGTCCGGCCGCGCCTCAGCCACAGGAGACTTTCTCTCGCCCGCCCACGCAGCTTCGCCTCGCCCGCACGGCACGCACGAACACGAAACCGAAATCGATTTCCCGGTAGGGGGGCTCTCCGTTCCACTTCGATCTCACCCCCCAACCTCCGATACAGTCAACCAGTACAGGAAGGATGCGCGATAAGGATGTAAGGGCCTTGGACGCCCATTTCGAAGCTTTTCGAGCGGGGCGCAGCCAGCGAAAGTGGCCAAGGATGGACCGAGGATGTACGGATGCAAGGGTACCCTTGGGAAGGTTGCCCATCCTTACTGTGCGGCTGTGCGGGTTGACTGTATCCGCTGGTGTGGTCCGTTGCGATGCGGCCCATTCGCCAGCGGATCAGCAGTTGGGTTCTGTCCACAGGCCCTGAGCGGGCATGCAAACACCGGCATGAACATAAACTTCCAGAGGCCCGCGCGGATCTGGGTGCCCATGTGTCCCCTGTGGGCCAGTCCCTTTCTTCGAGGAAGAAAGAGACAGCTGCACAAACATCAATCTTTCGGAAGTCCGCGCGGTTTTCTTGGTGCGGCGTTGGATCCCCCTGGCGCCGCCCCTGGTGCACTCCGCGCGCCAGACAGGGGGGCCCAGCGCCGACCCAAGAAATCCGCATAGACCTCCAGCAGTTTATGCTTAGCTGTGACGTGTTTTATCATGTTCAAAGAGCTTCATGGATGCGATCATGCTTGTTTTGTTTTTGTTCCCTCGTGCACCCTGCTGCTGTCGTCCTTCCTCCTCCCTCCCCCTCCTTGCCCCTCCTCCATTTCCCGTCATCCCCCCCTCCTCCCTTGCCCCTTCCCCACCATCCTGAGCCAATGTAGTAGAGGGGCTATTCCAAGGCAAGCGCGACGGAAAGCGAGAGCGATCGATCCATGTTTTTGTCAACCGAGCGCGCTGGTTTTGTCACGCAAGTGTCTCTGGAGGTCCCTTGAGGTCTTGAGGCTGCTGGCGGCTTCGCAAGGGCTACAGCTTTTAAACATATATTCATCGATCGTTAGGTCGCGCATCAAAGTCTTACACGTGCAGAAGGGAAGCGGCATGAACAGAAACGCTCGGAGGTCCGTGCGAATTTCTTACAAGATTGGCGCTGGACCCCACCCGTGGCGCGCAAAGTGCGGCAGGGGCGGCGCTGGAGACGCTGTTCGGAGTGTCCAGCGCCGATCCAAGATGTACGAGTGGACATGCGAATGTTGAGGCTTATGCAGTTGTTCCTCCTTCAATCCTCCCTCCGCCACCTCCAAAGTGGGGTCCGAGTAAGTGTCAAGGAAGGAAAAACCACCCGGACCAGACAATTGGCGTTTACTACACGGGCCTGGGCGTTTATTAACAGCCCTGCTCTGCTCGATTCCTTCTCTGGGCACGTTTACTCAGTGGCTTCGCGTGTCGGGGTGATTCTTATGAGGGTAGATTTTCTGCCCTCTAAAGTGGGGTCGGAGGATGACGATATGCATCGGCGCTGCCGGCGTGGAGGAAATCTGCTGCGGTCGCTCCTGCGGGCAGCCAAGCCATCTTCGCCCCGCGCCCGGCCAGGCAAAGAGCCCACGCCGTGCGCGCTGGAGGTCTGCGGCCCCTCCCGCGCCGCTGGCGGAAGAGAAGAAGGGGCTCCTTCTTTGGGTAGGGGATCGATTACAGAATTGAATGTTACCCCAAACTTGCTGTTCTCGTCGAATCTACAGGGGATGCGTAATACTTTCACTGGGTTCGACGAAGAGCTCGAGTTTGGGGTACATCAATTCTGTCGTCGATCCCCTACTGGACTTATCCTGCACCTCCTTCAGGCAGTGAAGAAGTGCCCCCTGCCAATATGTACACCACTTGTGGTTTGTATAGAAGGTTGTCAGAACACGTCTGGCCGAGACAGCCCTGTAAGAAGACGTCTCTTTCACGTGGCAAGGATCTCGTTTCTGCGTCTGGTGCCGTGTTGTGTTGTCAGATCATCTGGTGGTGGGCCTACAGGTATACCGGGATGGCCTGTCACTGCCCAAGTATTGTTGCTACTCTGCCTCGTCGTCATGTCCGCACAGGAGCTTGCTTTTTCCTCTTGACCCCGAGGCCTTGTTCGCGCGGCCGTCGAGGCAGCGGAGATTCAGGCTTTGTCCGACGCTCGGGACGCTCTCCTCGCCGGCGAGAGCCGACCCGTGCAGCTGCAGGCGGTGCAGCGGGCGAGCAGCCGGCCCTTCCTGCTCAGCTCGAGCCTTGGTCTCGGCACCTCTCAGGAGGAGAAAAAACACACAGACACAATTAATTGTCGATTCCCAGGAAAATATGGGAAAATATGGGAAGTGGGGGGGAAGACAAAAACCCAGAAAATATGGGAAAATATGGGAGATTATTTTATTTGTCCTCCCCAAAGGTTGACCACAGGAGAGCTGCGGCCGGCGAGCAGCCAGCCCCCCCTCGTTCTCGCCGGCCCTCCGCGGGGGGCCCCGCCCGCCGAGGGCCGCCGCCGCCGCCCCCTCCTCGCCCCGCGGCCCGCGGCCAGGCGGACGGCGTGACCAAGGGGCACTTCGGCCCGGTGCGCACGCGGGGCCCCTCGACGCTCGGGGGGCGGCCCGTGAGGGAGGTGGCGACGGGGGCCCGCCTCGTTTGACCAAGCCCCAAGCCCCATGCCGATCCCCACCATCCTCGTCCCCAATCCCATCGTTCAGCCAGTCCTCGTCCCCGATCCCCTCTCCCCTCGTTTCACCGCCCCTCATCCCCATCCCCATCCCGATCCCCACCGTCCCACCACCCCGGCTGGGGATCTGCTCCTCGCTTCGTCGGAGCTCAAGAGGCGGGGGTCAATGCAAAGGGGGGTCAGCCAGAGCGCGGGATCTTGCAGGATCCTGCAGAGCCTGGGGTGCGCTGACCCGGGTCATCGTGCAGGATGCTGCGTGATCTTGCGAAGCCTGACTGGCCCGGATTTGGATAGACCCGGGTCAGTGGATCCTCGAGTTCGGGGGCGGCCCAGAGGGAGGAGATGATTGGGGTCAGCATCGTTTAGCCGATCTTCGTCCCCATCCCGATCCCCACCATGCCACCACCCCCTTCGAAGCCCGGAGGCAACAGCCTCATCCCCATCCAGGGGGGTAAATCGGCCAGTGGGGCCCAGGTCACGCCAGTGGGGAGGATGGGGATCCGTCAAACGTCGTTAGTAGGGGATATCATGGCTGGGCCATGAAATCTCCTCGGATTTTGTGGCGCTTCGTCTTTTGTTAATGTGTCTCTGGTCCGCCCCTGGGCTGCGCGCGTGCTTCGCCCCCCCCCCCCCCCCTCTTGGACGCCCCCCTCTTGGACGCCCCCGAGACATGCGACGAGGGGGGGGCCAGAAGTGGAGCGTTTGGGACGAGGTGGAGCGCGTGGTCCAGACTGGGAACCAGGGGCAACGGCAGGCACGAGGTTCGAAGTATCGCGCGCGTTCCTCAGTGCTCGGCGGTGTTCCAGCCTCGGGACGCTCTCCAGAAGCTGCGCCTCGCCGAGAACTCGCTGTCTCCGGTGGCTTCCAGGAGTCAACGATGCGTCCCATCGTGCTTAACCCCCTCCGGCCTGCGGGCCGCAGCCCCTGACCCAGACGACAGGGGAAGCAAGCCTCCACGGGCCGTCGCGTGCAAGGCTGGGACGCTGCAGTGTAGAGGAGGAGGAGGAGGAGGAGGAGGAGGAGGAGGAGGAGGAGGAGGAGGAGGAGGAGGAGGAGGAGGAGGAGGAGGAGGAGGGAGGAGGGGCACGAGGAGCGGCCCCCGGCAACAGCCAGGGGGAGCAGAGGGCAGGCTCAGCAGTTCCACTCCTGGGTATGCTGCGGCAGAATCTGGACTCCCCTTGGAGTATCCTGCGTGCTTATGCTCGGCTGTACGAGTGGGCATCAACGGCAGCAAGCGGGAACGAAGAACGCCGCGGACCGACGGCGCATCGGCACCAAATGAAAAATGGCAGAAACACGTGTGTGGAACCATGCAAAGTGCAACGGCGAAAACGCTGAGTAGCAGCAGTGCCTCGGTCCAAACCCTGCGCGAGGGTAGGCTGCACTACACGAGGGGAGAAGGGAAACGACGGAGCGGGAGGAGGCAGGGAGCGAGGGAGGAAGGGGGAGGCGGCGGCCGAGGAAGAAATACACTCCGAGGCAGCATGTTGAAGCTGCTGCTTGCCATCCCAGGCATCCGGCTGCTCCAGTTTCTCTGATGCGTGGTCCCCGGAGGCCTGGACCATTTCCCTATTAGGGCCGGCTGTTCGTCCTGACCTTAAGTCGGGCGTGTCCCCCTACAGGGGGATTGTGGATGAAATCAAAAAATACCCCCAAATATTCAAAAATCGCCTAAAAATCGTCCCCAGACTATTTTTGTTACTATTTTTGGATCTTTCCCCTGTAGGGGGACACGCCCGACTTAATCCCGACCTGATGTTTGACGGCCCCGGGGCCCGGCGATGGCACGGGATGCCGATTCAGCAGCCAACAGCCGCCCGCTCCTTTTCTTTTTGCGTGGCCTCGGATCGCTGGGACTGCGCTTGGGAGTGCCCTCTTTTTGAATGGCCTCCATGGGTCTTGCAGTGCGTCCAGGTCGTTCCCCGCGGCAGCCAAGGCTTCGGCGCGCACGTGCGCAGTCCGCTGCAATTAGGCGTGGCCTTCCTCGGCGCCTGGGGGGGGCGCCCAAGCTTCGTGGCATGATTCCATCGGCCACCCCTGCGCTCGAACACCATCGCTCTGGGTAAGCTGCTGGGCCTCTGCCTGGTCAAATTGCGATATACATTCAATTGTCCTCGGAACGCATGAATCGAACGTGCGCTAATGTTTGCGGCGGCACGCACCTCAGCATTGCTAACGTGAGGCAGTGACGGTGCTATTCGCCTAGAAACTGTCAAGCTTGTCCTGAATTGCCTTGAGAATCATGCACGATTCGAGACCGTCATGGTAATTATCGGCCACCCCGCGCTCGAACACCATCGCTCCAGGTAAGCTGCTAGGCCTCTGTCTCGCCAACTTGCGATACACATCCGACGGACAGAAAAACGGGGTCGGCTTCACCGACATTGGCGCGTAGGCTGCCCGCGTAAGACCCGCGCGCCCTCGCTTCAAATGTGGTGTGCCGTGCTGGCGGCCAGCGTAAGCCACCGCGTAATATCGCCGTGTCATCTCGCGTAAGACCCGTGTTTGATCGTCGCCTAATCGCCTCTTCAATCCATGAATTGAAAGTGGGGCAATGTTAATGTTTGCTGCGGCGCGCGCCTCAGCGTTGCTAACGTGAGACAAACATGACGGTGCGATGCTGAACATCTTACGGGTGCATCTCGCTTGGGAGTTGCCGAGCCTGCCCCGGTCTGCCTTGAGAAACATGCGCGATGCGAGGCCGCAGAACAGTCTTGAGCATAATACACGCGCTTCTGAAACCCGCGTCCTGTGCTGGAGGCTCGTGCTCGCACGGCTCCATACCGCACGTGCAGTTTGTATGGTGCAGTCGTGCCCCGCTCGCGTCCAGAAGAGGGCGCCGTGTGCGTTCGGTTCGGGGCCGGCCGCCCGCACTCGCGGGCGATGTGTCTCCCCCAATGCTTGGGTTGCGCCCGGGGGGGAACCCTGGGATAGAACCCTCCAAGGGGGCCATTCGGATGCACCCCCTATCGAGGCAGGACGCGCCCCCTGCCGTGCCTCCCAGGGTTGGGCCCCAGTTTCGGCTTCGCTCGGAAACCCCACGAAGCCTGCGAACATTGCACGCCTCCCACACGTTCTGCGTGACCGTCACGTTCGATTGCTTCTCCGCTTTGGCCCCACAGCATCGCCCGACCCTACTCGTGATGATATTTGTTCTCCCAGCGCTTAAATCTAAACCACATGGTTCACCGAATGACGCGATGATGCGCGCGTGGTTTTGCAACGAGTCCTTTCTCCGAGGCACCCAACAGCGTCCCGTGCTCTCCTCTCCGACGCAAGCAGGGGGAGGGAGGAGGGAGGAGGGAGGAGGGAGGAGGGAGGAGGGAGGAGGGAGGAGGGAGGAGGGAGGAGGGAGGAGGGAGGGGGGGAGGGGGAGGAGGGAGGAGGGAGGAGGGAGGAGGGAGGAGGGAGGAGGGCCGACTCGCCCCGCACGGCTGCCGGAGGCCCGAGCTGTGGCCCGAAGATCCCTCCGACCTCCGACGACCTGACTCTCTCGATCCCGGCGTCTCTCATCGACTTCGGCCCTTCGACTTTTCTTCCATCCTTCGGCTTTTCCTCGATCCTTCGACTTCGGCCCCCGGGGCCCGTCCTTCGACTTTTCGTCGATACTCGGCGTTTTTCCTCGACTTTTTTCCTCGACCTTCGGCCTCTGGGGCCCGTCCTCGGGCCCCGGGGGCGATCGAGCACGCGCATCTCTTCGAGGCGAGCAGCCGCTCGGGGGCCTCGCTCCCCGAGCCGGGGCCCTCGCTTCTCGAGCCTCGAGCCTGGAGCCCTCGACACCCCGCCCCTCGAGCCCGCGAGCCCTCTCCCCTCGAAGCCTCAGATCCTCGGCCCTCGAGCCTCCACCCTCGACCCTCGAGCCCTCGAGCCCGCGAGCCCTCGAGGCTCGAACCCTCAGATCCTCAAATCCTCGCCCCTCGAGCCGCTACCCTCGACCCCTCGAGCCCTCGAGCCCGCGAGCCCGCGAGGCCTCGGGGCTCGAGCCCTCCGGCCTCGCCCTGCTCCTTGCGACGCGCCCCCCCCCCCTCCCCGCCGTGCCTCCTCGTGGCGCCAGGTGCACACGCTGGCCTTCGCCAGGGACGGCTCCGCCATCGCCTCCGGGTCCGAGGACGCGCCTCGCCCGCCCGCGCCGCGGGGCGGGTGGCTTCGGCCGATTTCACACGCGTTTTGCAAGGGCGCCCTCGAGGGCGCGAAGCTCTTCGCGCTTCGCGGTTCCCGACTCCTCCTCGGATTCCTCTTCTCCCCTGGGGGGGGGGCGCGAGGGCGCGATGTTCTCCGCGCTTCGCGGTTCCCGACTCCTCCTCAGATTCCTCTTCTCCCCTGGGGGCGCCCTCGAGGGCGCGATGTTCTCCGCGCTTCGCGGTTCCCGACTCCTCCTCGGATTCCTCTTCTCCCCTGGGGGCGGCGCGAGAGCGCGCAGTTCTTCGCGCTTCGCAGTTCCCGACTCCTCCTCGGATTCCTCTTCTCCCCTGGGGGGCGGCGCGAGAGCGCGAGGTTCTTCGCGCTCCGCGCCGCGCGAGAGCGCGAAGTCAGGCGCCCTTGCGTCCTGTGTCCTGTGTCCTGCAGGTTTTCGGGAGAGGAGAGGGTACCCGTGCTGCCACCCTCCCCTCGTTTCCGCCTCTTGGGGCCTCCTGGGCGCCCTTGCTTCCTGTGTCCTGCAAGTTCTCGGGAGAGGAGAGGGTACCCGTGCTGCCACCCTCCCCTCGTTTCCGCCTCCTGGGGCCTCCTGGGAGGCCCTCGCTTCCTGTGTCCTGCAAGTTCTCGGGAGAGGAGAGGGTACCCGTGCTGCCACCCTCCCCTCGTTTCCGCCTCTTGGGGCCTCCTGGGAGGCCCTCGCTCCCCGTGTCCTGCAAGTTCTCGGGAGAGGAGAGGGTACCCGTGCTGCCACCCTTCCCCCTCGTTTCCGCCTCCTGGGGCCTCCTGGGAGGCCCTCGCTCCCCGTGTCCTGCAAGTTTTTGGGAGAGGAGAGGGTACGGTAGGTTTGCGTCGTGTCGACCAGCGGCGACCCCAGCGCGGACGTTCAAGGTTGAACGCCGCCGGCGACCCAGAATCGATCGATGTTGAACGATCGGACGTTGCGGCAGCGGCCGATCGTTCAAGGTTGACCCCGCGGTGTCAGAAACCAACGCCGGGGTCGACACGACGCGAACCTGCCGTACCCGTGCTGCCGCCCTCCCCCTCGTTTTCGCCCCTTGGGGCCTCCCGGGAGGCCCTCCTCGCCACTGCTGCACTCGCCCCGCGATCCTCGTCGCACCGCACCCCGGGAGAGGTGCACAGAGCAGTGGTATCGGTGCCTTGGTGCCTGCTCCCTCCTCCTCCCTCCTCCTCCTCCTCCTCCTCCTCCTCCTCCTCCTCCTCCTCGTTTTCCTCCTCCTCCTCCTCCTCCTCCTGCTCCCTCCTCCTCCTCCTCCTCCTCCTCCTCCTCCCTCGCCTCCTCCTCCTCCTCCTCCTCCTCCTCCCTCCTCCTGCTCCCTCCTCCTCGTTTTCCTCCTGCTCCCTCCTCCTCCCCTCCTCCTCCTCCTCCTCCTCCTCCTCCCTCCTCCTCCTCCCCCTCCTCCTCCTCCTCCTCCTCCTCGTTTTCCCGTTCGTGGGCACGCGCGTTGACGCGTGAAAGCCAGCCCCGCGGAAAAGGGCTTGGCCTCTGGGGGGCCTGCATCGAAAGGCATCGGATGCCTGTGGGCGGCGGCGGTGGTCCCGGGCACGGCGGGCCCATGGCCTGCGCAGCGTGCGTCCTGTGCCTGGCCGCGGTCGGGCCGTCGGCGAGGCTGCGGCGGCCTCGCGAGCGAAGTCTCCACCCCGCCCAGGCGCACCGCGTCGGCGCCGTCCTGGAGCTCATGCTGTTGATGATGATGGTGATGATGATGGTGGTGACGGTGATGGTGATGCTGGTGATGGTGATGATGATGATGATGATGATGATGGTGATGCTGGCGCTGATGATGGTGATGATGCTGGCGGTAATGATGGTGATGATGCTGCTGATGATAATCATGGTGGTGATGATGTTGATGGTGCTGATGCCGGTGCTGATGCCGATGCCGATGCTGCTGCTGCTGCTGATGATGACGATTCCGATGATGATGCTGATGATGGTGGTGGTGGTGTTGATGATGCTGATGATGACGATGATGATGATGCAGATGATGGTGATGATGATGATGATGGTGCTGTTGAGGTTGATCACGATGCTTATGTCGATGACGATGTCGATGGCGATGGTTCTGCTGTTGCTTCTGGTGATGGTGATGGCGACGACGATAGTAATCATGGCGACTGTAATAATGATGGTGATGACGATGGTGACAATGATGATGCCATCTCCCACGGAGACGACAGCGATGGCGACGACGGTGATCTTGATGAGGACGATGCTGATGATGTTGATGATGGTGGTGGTGATGATGACGATGCTGGAGTTGATGGCTGCGATGAGGATGGTGATAGTGATGGTGGTCATGACGCTAGCGATGACGATGATGATGGTGATGGTGAAGATGATAATGATGATGATGAGGATGAGGAGGAGGAGGAGGATGGTCAGGGTCATGATGATTATGGTGATGATGATGGTGATGGTGATGTCGCTGATGATTAGGATGATCATCGTTATGATGGTGATGATGATGATGATGATGATGATGATGATGGTGATGGTGATGATGATGATGATGATGATGCTGGTAATGGTGATGGTTATGTTGGTGATGATGATGATGGTGATGCTGGCGCTGATGATGGTGATGATGCTGGCGGTGATGATAGTGTTGATGCTGGTGATGATGGTGATGATAATGCTGATAGCGGTGGTGATGATGGTGACGGTGATGCTGCTGATGGTGCTGATACTGATGCTGATGCCGATGCTGCTGCTGCTGGTGATGATGCCGACGATTTCGATGATGATGATTGTAGTGGTGGTGATGATGATGACGATGATGATGATGCTGATGACACTGATGATTATGATGATGATGAGAATGATGATGATGATGATGATGATAGTGATGATGATGGTGCTGTTGGTGTTGGTGTTGGTGCTGCTGATGTTGATGCTGAGGTTGATCACGATGCTTATGCCGATGTTGATGTCGATGCTATTGCTGCTGGTGATGGTGATGGCGACGACGATATTAAGTATGGCGACTGTAATAATGATGGTGATGACGATGATGACAAAGATGATGCCATCTCCCACAGAGACGACAGCGATGGCGACGACAGTGATTTTGATGAGGATGATGATGATTATGATTCTGATTATGATGATGTTGATGATGGTTGTGGTGATGATGACAATGCTGGTGATGTTGGTTGTGATGAGGATGGTGATCGTGAGTGTGGTCATGACGCTAGCGATGATGATGGTGATGGTGATGGTGAAGATGATATTGATGTTGATGATGAGGAGGATGAGGAACACCAGGGTCATGATGATTATGGTGATGCTGATGTTGATGTTGATGTTGATGTGCTGATGATGTGGATGATCATCGTTATGATGCTGATGAGGATGAGGATGATGATGATGATGATGATGACGGTGATGGTGATCATGCTCGTGGCTGTGGTGACTATGATGTTGATGAAAATGATGATGACGATCATGATGACGATGCTTCTGATGATGATGACGATAGCGATGATGACGACGATGACAGTGACGACGGCGACGACGATGATGATGATTCATGTTGTTGATGATGATGTTGTTGTTTTTAAAACCATGCCATGAAGATGATGATGATGGCGATGGTGGTGATGATGATGATGATGACCATGATGATGATGATGATGATGATGATGATGATGATGATGAATATGATGAGTATGATGAATATGATGAGCATGAATATGATGATGATGATGCTGATGATGATGATGATGATGATGATGTTGATGATGATGATGATGATGATGATGATGATGATGATGATGATGATGGGAATGCGGTGGGAATGTGAGGAGAGTGAGGAGAATGAGGAGGAGAAGGAGGAGACGGAGGAGGACGAGGAGGAGGATGAGGCGGAGACGGAGGAGGAGGAGGAGGAAGGACGGAGGACGAGGATAAGGTAGGAGCTGGCATTTGAGGAGGCGGCCGCTTTGGCGCGCTCCCCCCCCCGCCCCGCCGACGGCAGGACGGCTGCGTGCGCACCCTGCTTTTCGTCGAGGCCCCGCGCAAGCAGTCCCTGTCTGCGCTCCTCACGCTCGCTCTCTCCTCCTCCTCGTCCCTGCGTCCCTCCCCCTCCTCCTCCTCCCTCCCCCTCGTCCCTCCCCCTCCTCCCTCTCCCTCCTCCCTCCCCCTCCTCCCTCCTTGCTCCTAGTCCTCCTCCCCGTCCCCCGGCTACCCCCCTCCGCCCCTACCCCGTCCCCGTTCCCCGTTCCTACTCCTCAGTTGTCGGTCCGCTTTTCCGCATTGCTCTGGCTGTGGCCGCAAAGCTGCAGCGGCGTCTGGAACTCCTCCTCCACCTCCTCCTCCACCCCTTCCTCCTCCTCTCCTCCTCCTCCTCCTCCTCTTCCTCCTCCACCTCCTCCTCCTCCTCCTCCTCCTCCTCCTCATCTTCCTCCTCCTCCCTCCTCACCACTGGCCGCTCCCATGGGGGATAGGCATAGGAGGGGGGATGCATCGACCCCTTAGCGTCCACTCATCGCCGATAGGGGCCCGATAACCACACCCCGCCCAAGAACATGGAGATTGGCGATCGGGAGCCTATCGCCGGTCTGTCGGCGATGTATCGCCGATTCCAGGTCGATGTTCCCCCCTTTGCCAGTCCCCTCCTATCTTTACCCCTCCTCCCTCTCGTGTGATGTGCGTTCTATCCATCAACTTGCTTCCATCACCGGTGGCATTAACATCCACAACAAGGGCAATGATTAAAGCCACCTAGATACGATGTAGCGAACGCCCCTTAAGATTCGACTGTAGCATACCTAGCGACGTGCCCAACCACTTTGCACAATGTGGCCGGAGCAATTGGCCAAATTGCTGTGGGTGATGACACGACGCGAAATTCCTTGCGTGTTGCGAAGCGAAATGCGCTGTTCGCGCGTTGCAGGATTAAAGTGATGCGTATGAGTGAACTGATACCCATGAGTGAGGCAGAACTTTTGGGGGCATGGAGCAGAGAAGACGGAAAGACAACGAGGAGCACGAGCGGGAATGGGGTGGAAGGAAGTGGAATCAATGATGGAGACAGGGCGTAAAAAGGGGCGGGGCGTGGAAGAAGGCAGGAGGATAGCAGGATCTGAGGAGTAAGCGGGGGAAGGAAGGCAGGTTGGTAGAGGGACGTGGAAGCGCTGAAGAGGATAGAAGAAGCCCTGGGAGTTGGAGTCGAGGGGAGGGCTGCGGGAGCCAGAAGGAGAGGGGGATAGGAGAGGGGGAAAGAGAGACGTGGAAGTGCTGAAGAGGATAGAAGAAGCCCTGGGAGTTGGAGTCGAGGGGAGGGCTGCGGGCGCCAGAAGGAGAGGGGGATAGGAGAGAGAAGGGAGGGAGGCGGGAGGACAGACGAGGCGGGAGGGAGGAGGGAGGCGGGAGAGAGAAGGGCGGGAGCAGACAAAGAGATCAGGAGGGACAGCCGGATAAGACGGCACTCCGCCGGCAGTGGGAGCGACACGCGGCCGCGGGCGCGCGGGCCCCGGGCGCCGCGGGCGAGATCTCCGGGGGCCCACGGGCGGGTCGACAGTGCCGCGGGCCGCCGCGGCGCCCCGAACCATCACGGGTCACTCGGGTCAGGGTCAACTCGGGTTCGTTATTCGGGAATCCAAGCCCGAGTCACCCCGGGCCCGAGTCGCACCGGATAACCCGGGCGCCCAAGAAGTCGCATGCTGAGCAGAAGAGGACGTCAGTCCGCTGGAACAGCCAGCATCGGGACGAGCGACCTGGGTACGGAAAGAGTGGGCACAGCAACCGACAGCAGTTCATGTTCACTTTGAACAGGATTCGCTGTCCGCGCCGCCGCGGACGTTCATCACTGAAAACAAGAAAGCTGCCTGCCCAACAGCGGCCGTTGTCGGTTTTGACAACTTTTGTTGTTGGGCAGTGTACCTTTTTTTCCGTACCCATGTCGGACGTCCAAGCAGGAGCCCACGAAAGCGGCGACTTTTGGACGGCGAGGTCGCAGCCTGATCAGACTAAGACGTCATTCCGCTGCACCTCTCAAGAGCCCACGAACGCGGCGACCGCTGCAGCGTAGGCAACCCCTCGCGAAAGGGGAGGAGGCCCCGACAGTGGCCACAGTTTCGCACGTCTCAGTGCCCAGGGAGGGCGAGGTCCCATTCCGACTTGAATGAGACGCTACTCCACGACCTGGCAGGAGCCCAGGAAAGAGACGGCAGGTGCGCAGCCCCCAGGAAGAATGAGGTCTCGGTCTGACTTGAAAAGTACTTGGGCATCGCTCGGACGTGTGCATTTTTCTCCGCGACGACCATCGAGGAGCATCCCTCATCACCTGGCAAAGAAAGCACGCGCGAAACCGAAACATGCACGGGAAATGGACGCCCGAGCGATGGCAAGATGCGTCGTTTCGTTGGATTTCCCGGAGCCCACGAGAGTGTCGACTGTTTTCGCGGCACCCAGGGAGGGCAAGGAGGAAGAGAAGGAGGAGGAGGAGGAGGAGGAGGAGGAGGAGAAAGTTGGAGGCAAGTGGCAGGTCGGACTTATTTATCAGGACGCAGGAGTCAGGAGGAACCACGAAGGAGGCGGAAGGAAGGAGGTGGGATGAGAGGAGAGTGGAGGATGGGGACATCAGCGCTCTACGTTTTGAAAGCGAGAGCCCAATTCAGGAGAGCTGGGACAAACTGCACAAGTATGTGGTGCCAGAGGCCGATCGGATTTCTCGGACTGGCTCTGGATCCCCCATCCCAGGCGCTTCCGTGGCGCTCGGGGCGCGCCAGAGCTAGTGGAGGCGCCGGAAGCGCCGCCAGGGAGACCCAGCGCCAGTCCAAGAACTCCACGCGGACCTTCGAACAATTGTGATTATGCCGACCGTTTTTCTGAAGATCTTCCGCGCCCCTTGGGGCACCTTTGGCGCGGGAAAGATGTTGCTCACAAAGGCCTCTCCGCCCCCTCCCCCCTCTCAATAGCCACTCAAGAGGGGCCCGATCGAACGTCTGCGGTGTAGATCCTCGGTCGGGCTACCCTTCCCGCTCCCTCTCCTTCCTCCTCCTCCTCCTCCTCCCTCCGCCCTGCTCCTCCCCCCTCCGCCTCTGCAGCCTCCCGCCTGCCCCCCCCCCGACATCCAGCGCTTTTCGTTTTGTTTTTGAGACGTGGGCCCCTCGACCCGCTCCAGTCCGAGCCTCGAGGAAGAACCCTCTGCATGACCGTGAGTTTCTTGAGGTCGGGGCGGAGTTTTTTGCATCGGGTCTGGACGCCCTCTGGCAGCGCCTCTGGATGCGCCCCTGGAGCGCTGGGCGGTCAGCACCGATCCAAGACATCTGCCCGGCCTGCGAGAGTGAATGTTTCTGCGGCTGCTATTCTTCTGCGATCGGCGGCGAGACCGGGGGAGAAGTCAGAGGGGGCGGGCCTTCTCGGAAGGCTCGGGAGGCCTGTGGCCCTGGAGAGTTTTTGTGCGTCTCTCTCTTTCCCGACGACGCAGTGTGACACAGCAAGAGGTAAGCCCCGCCGCCCCCCAAGCACTTCCACCCTTGGCGCGCCGCCGATGCTGTTTCGAGCCGTTGCCTGATGGCCCGGGGGCCCGGACACCGGGGGTTCCGAGGGGGCCCAGGGCGGTGGAAGACGTGCCGCCTCAATGTTGCCGAGCCGCCGGATGTCCCGTGCTCGCGGAAGAGCCACAGCGCCCGATTGCCACCGCAACTGGCTGTTTTTCGCGAGGTCCCCTCGTGGAAGAACCCGATGACCTCGGCATGAAGCCTTGGGTTGTAGCTGCGGTCGATTTGGCCGTCCTGGGACGCAACATGGACCACAATCAACCCTAGGCCCTAAGCCGGCTTCGGTGTTCTGACGATTGTTGACCTGCGCAGGACATCCCCCAGGGTGTGCCCTCGACATGGTTGTGATCGCTTGCCGTCCCTGCACTGACCGCGGCCAGACTCGTCCAAAGTCATCGGTCTTCCGGACTTCGAGTCTCGAACGACGACGCCGAGCACCCATCGCCGCGTGACCGCGATCGAGGACGCCCCAGGAGACCTCAAAAGAGGCCCAAAAACGTGCAGAGACCTCGATCCTCGAACCCCTCGATTCTCGAGCCCCTGGATTCTTGAACCCCTCGATCCACTCGACCCTCCCCCCGAACCCGAAACCCCTCGTCCTTCGACCCTCCCCTCGATCCTCCCGTCGACACTCCCCTCGCCATTCGACTCTCGATCGACCCTCCCCTCGAACCCGAAGCCCATCGATCCCCCCTGCGATCCTTCCCTCGAGCCTCTCCTCGAGCCCCAACCCCCTCAATCTTCCCCTCGAGACTCGAAGCCCCTCTATGCTCCCTTCGAGCCTTTCTCCTCCTCGAGGATCCTCCTTCCTCCTCCTCCTCCTTCCTCCTCCTTCCTCCTCCTCCTCCTCCTCCTCCTCCTCCTCCTCCTCCTCCTCCTCCTCCTCCTCTTCCTCCTCCTCCTCCTCCTCCTCCTCCTCTTGCGCGTGGGCCCCAGAGGTCTGGACCACTTCCCTGTAGGGACGGCTTGTCGTCTCGATCGTCGCCCGGCGGTCCCGAAGCCCGGCGGTAGGGCCATCCGAGGCCCAGAACGGCCCCAGACCAAAAGCCGCCCGCTCCGACTTTTTGGGAGCGTCGGGTCTCTCGGGGTGCTCCCCTCGAGCCCTCCCCCCCCGCGACCCGCCCCTCGCCCCTCGCCCCTCGCCCCTCGCTCCACCCGCCCCCCGGGCTTGGCCAGCCGCCGCCGAGAGGCCGCGCAGCCCGCGCCCTGACGCGCCCCGACGAGCGCTCGGCCGCGGCGCGCGCCGCCCCGCCGCGCCCGGGGGTCGGGTGCTGCCACAGGCAGCCCTCGTCTCGATTTCTCTCCGGTTCGATTCGATTCGAGTTCGATGGCTTCCGATTCCGGTCCGCTTCGACTCGGGATTCCGATGTGGACTCCGGTTCCTTCCCGGAGACATGCTGTCCCGTCGATTTCCTCCGATTCGACCTCTCCTGACTCGGCTGTCGATGTCCGCCGATCCGATTCATTTCGATCGCCGATCCGACTTATCGATTCGATTCTGGGCTCTCCTGCACAGATTTCGTCGGGCGGGGCCAGGACGAGGATGAACCGAGGCGGAAGTTTTCGAGCCGGGCGTTTTCGCCCCCGGGAGCCCTCGCTGGGCTCGGGCACCATCAGAAAAGGGCCCGGGATGATGATGATGATGATGATGATGATGATGATGATGATGATGATGATGATGATGATGATGATGATGATGATGTGTCTGCTGCTGCTACTGATGATGATGATGATGATGATGATGATGATGATGATGATGATGATGATGATGATGGTGATGGTGATGGTGATGGTGATGGTGATGGTGATGATGATGATGATGATGATGGTGATGGTGATGGTGATGATGATGATGATGATGATGATGATGATGATGATAATGGTGATAATGATGATAATGATGATAATGATGATGAGGAGGAGGAGGGGGATTTGGATGATGATGCTGTTGCTGATGATGATGCTGTTGATGAGGATGATGATGACGGTGATGGTGATGATGATGATGATGATGATGATGATGATGATGATGATGATGATGATGATGATGATGATACTGATGATGCTGATGATGCTGCTGATGATGATGATGACGATGACGATGACGATGGTGTGGTGATGATGACCATGATGATGCTGATGATGATGACGATGAATGTTAGTATTATGCTGGTGCTGATGCCGATGCTGATGCTGGAGCTGATCATGATCATGATCATGATCGTGCTCATGATCATGATCATGATCATGATGATGATGATGACGATGATGATGACGATGATGATGATGATGCTGATGATGATGATGATGATCATGACGATGATGCTGATGATGATGATGATGATGATGACGATGATGATGATGATGATGACGATGATGATGATGATGATGATGATGATGATGATGATGATGATGATGATGATGATGATGATGATGAGCAGGAGGAGGAGGAGGAGGAGGAGGAGGAGGAGGAAGAGAAGGAGGAAGAGAAGGAGGAAGAGGAGGAGGAGGAGGAGGAGGAAAGGGAGGAGTTGGAGGAGGAGGAGGTGGAGGAGGAGGAGGAGGAGGAGGGAACCAGGGTGGGCGCCTGGGCGTGAGCCATTCTTGGGCCGCGAGCGAGGGGCCAGCGCACCGAGAAGACCGGGCGCGCAGGAGCCGTTCTCATCTTCCTCGCGGCGGGGTCCGCCGTGACGCCTGCATACTGATCCTGGGTGGGGGGGGCGTCGCCCGCTCGTCGGAGGGCACCAACTATACACCACACCGATCCTGGCCCAGTGATCCTGGCCAGGATCGGTGTTGGCATACTGATCGGGGGAGCGTAAGACCCGGGTTTGCCAGGACTCGGGTTCGCCATCGTTTTTTGACGACCGCGCTTCGGATTTTGACGAGCAGGAGTTTCGTGGGATGTCTGCAGCGGGAGGCCTCGTGAAAATGCAGGCTCGGCCTCGACATTTTTTTGGCGACCTCGTCGGGGACTTCCGAGTCCCCTGTACCCAGGTCTTACGTCCCCCTGAACTGAGCCTGGGTGGGGGGTGCGTCGCCCGCTCGTCGGGGCTCACGGGATGGGCGTCAATGTAAACGGGTTTGAGCCAGAGCGCCGGATGTTGCAGAGTCCTGCAGGGCCAGGGTTGCATTGACCCGAGCTTGCGTGCAGAATCCTGCAGGATCTTGCCGGATCCTACAAGGTCTGACTGACCCAGGGCTGCACTGACCCGGGTCAGTGCGTTCCCGAGCTCGTCCCTCGGTACGATCGAACTGGGTACGGAAAGAATGTCGGAGAAGGAGAAGGTACCCATACCGCAGCTCCCGGTTTTCGCCTTTTGGGGCCTCCTGGGAGGATCTCGTGGCCACCGCTGGATTCGGTTCAAGATTCTGGTCAGAACGCACCCCGGTAGAGGTCCGGGGAGTAGCGGTATCGGTACCTTTTGGTTTCCCCGGAATGGTTCGCCCGCTCGTGCCTTGGTACGATCGAGATTGACCCAGAACCCTCGCGTTGTGAGAAAATCAGGACGGGAGTTTTTTTGCCATTTTCTGCCTCCGGGGGCCCTCGCTAGGCCCAGGGACGGCCAAAAACGATTAAAGATGAAAAGCCAGCCCCGGGGAAGCGGTCCAAACCTTTGGTGTCGGCGTTGGGAAAAAACATGACGTCGGGGGTCCGAGGGTAATTTCGGAAAGGATGCGCACGAAGACTGCCACCAGTTCTTGTTCATTTTGAACTGGATTCGCTGTCGGCATCCCCGCGGATGTTGTCCAGTTGAGAGACGGCTGGTTGCCCACCAGCGGCCGCTGTCGGTTTTTGGACAACATGTGTTGTTGAGCATCGTACCCATGTTCCATAGTTTTGTTGTTGTTGTTGTTGTTGCTGCTGCTGCTGCTGCTGCTGCTGCTGCTGCTGTTGTTGTTGTTGTTGTTGTTGTTGTTGTTGTTGTTGTTGTTGTTGTTGTTGCTGTCGAGTATCTGTTGTTGAGCATGTGTTTTCCGTACCCATTTCGGGCGCTCCAAGCCCCGCCCGATCCGGAGTCCTCTCCCCCGCTTTCGGCGGCGCGCGAGGCGCCGGGGCTTCTCAGAAGCCCTTCGAAGACCCTCTGAGAGGGGAGGCCTCGGAAGCTGAGCTTTCTGGGAGGCTCGCCCCTCTGCCTTCCCCCCCCGGGTACGCCGCCGAGTTTGGTGTTCGGGTCGGCATTCGTCCCGTCCCCCCAGCAGTGCTCCCCCGTCCTCCTCTTGCTCCCTCCTCCCCCCATTGCCCCCCCTCGTCGTCCACTCCTCTCCTGCTACTCCTGCTCATCCTCCTTGTCCTCGTCGCTCATCCTCCCCTCGTCTTCCTCTTCTTCTTCTTCTTCCTCCTCCTCCTCCTCATGCTCATCCCTTTCGGTTTTGGCAGGTATGAGGCGGCAGAGAGGAGGGGACTCGGATCGGTGGTCGCAGCGCCCCCCCCCCGCCCCGCCGATACTCTGTTGGAAGCGTTCCGGCTTCCCTCTTCTTGGTTTTGGCTGCCCAGAGGGTGCTGCGCGCGGCGGGAAGGAAAACTCAGAAGCGCGCGCGCGTGCGCTCCGTCGTCGTCATCGTCGTCATCGTCGCCGCCGCCGCTGTCGTCGTCGTCGTCGTCATCGTCGCCGCCGCCACCGTCGTCGTCGCCGCTGTCGTCGTCGGCATCGTCGCCGCCGTCGTCGTCGTCGTCGAAGGCGTCCAGCTGCCACCGCGCTCTCCCTCCCCGCTCTCCTCTACGCGCGCGGGAAACCAAGTGTGGCCTCGCGGCATCTGGCGTCTGGGGTGACGCGGCCCTCCTTCCATACCTCCCACCTCATCTTCCTCGTCGCCTCCCTCCTCTCCCCCTTCTTCCCTCCGTAGCAATTTTGGCTCAAGGGACAGCACCAACCCCTGCGTTTGCTGTCCTAGTCTCTTTGACACTCGCAGATAGCGGTGCTGACAAAAACCGAGGTTGCTGTAATGGCACTTGCGCGGTTGACATGCAGGCGTTGATCGCTGTCGGAGTGGAACGACATTTTGGTTCCCGGAGACATGCAGTGTGCGCGTTGTAAGAACAATGTTAGGGTGTACGTCGCCCCGTCCAAGGATGAGGAGAAGGATCATGATAGAGATGACAGCACGGGGCGTAGAGGCATTCTCAAGGTCTCTTTCGCGGACAGCCAGTCCGAGGGAGAACAGCGAGGATCCCGCCGCCGCTCTGCCACCCACCGACATCTCCTAGGAATACCTCGGTGCTACCACTGCTGGAGCAAACCAAGGTTTGCTCCAGGCCTCGGGCTCCAGGCCACAGGCTCCAGCAAAGGCTTGCTCCAGGCCACAGGCCACCTTGCTCCAGGCCGCAGAGCAACCTTGCTCCAGGCCTCGGGCTCCAGGCCACAGATCCCGACCTGCGCGAGTCTCTCAAGTCCCAGGCCAAAACAAGTTGAAGCAAGCTCAGAGTGAGCAGCAGGGGTCCACCACCGAAGCCCTCTAGTCTTCGCAACGAGATGACGGAGCCTGGCGAGACGTGAACAATCGACACACAGGCCGTACAGGCTGTGGTGAGGTTGAAGAAGCAGCTAGGCTTAGCGGAGGAGAAAGAGCAGCGACTTGCACGCGAGCTGGCGGAGGCCGAGCTCGTCAAGAAGCAAGCAGCCCAGATTATTGCTACTCGCGAAGGCATCTCTCAGAGCAGATCGCAGTCACCTCCGACGAAGACTGCAGATACCACAGGGAAGCCTTCCGGGTTCAGCTATGACAAGCAGTTGTTCGAGAACCCAGACGATCTGGAGTTGGAAGAATGCGGGAGAGCAGAGCTCACCAAGATGCATCAGCAGATCATCGAGACCCAGAAGTACTTCGACGGCGAGGCCGAGAAGTGCTCCGGCTTCGTCGCGAAGGCGACCGGGATAGCGGTCATCACGCGAGCCCGCGCTCCCATCACATGTCAGAGGTGGCCTCTGGCTCGTCAACCCCTAACCCTAATGAGACAATGCGTTCGTGGACTAACTCAGGTCCTCGGTTTTTAGGGCTATCCCTACAGAGGTGGGTGGTGCCGTCTGTGACATCCGCAAAAGCATACCCCCTCGCCCTCCGAACTTAGGACCCCTCCCAAAGGATCAGGGAGGGGTACTCCAGATTTCGTAATAAAGGGAGGGGGGTCTCATTTCGGAGGGGGTCTCTTCCAGGCTATCTTGGAGGGCCTGGGGGGGTCTGGGGACGATGTTTTGGAGGGTTCTCCCACGGGGGAGGTCTGAAATGGCTTGTCTTGGAGGGTCCAGACCCCCTCCCTTTTATTACGAAATCTGGAGTACTTTCGTCGCTGATCCTCCGGCGTTCTCTTCGCTTCGCTCCTCGCCCGCGCATCCACCGCCCGCGCCATCGGCGGCGGGAGGGGCCCCTCTCCGGCGGCGCGCGCGAGCTGGACGGCGGCCGAGCAGCTTCCCGGGGCCCGCCGGCCCGCGCGCGGCGTCGCGAGGCGCGGGCCGCGGGAGTCGGCGAAGAAGGGGCAGGAGGAGGAGGAGGAGGAGGAGGAGGAGGAGGAGGAGGAGGAGGAGGAGGGGAGGAGGAGGAAGGGAGACAAGGAGGGAGGAGGGAGGAGAGGGAGGAGGAGACGAGTAGGAGGGGAGGGAGGGAGACGAGGAGAGGAGGAGGAGGGGAGGAGGAGGAGGAGGAGGAAGTGGAGGAGGAGGAGGAGATGAGGAGGAGCAAGAGGAGGAAGAGAGGAGGAGGAGGAGGAAGAGGTGGATGAGGAGGGAGGGAGGGAGGGAGGGAGGGAGGGGGGGAGGGAGGGAAGGAGGGAAGGAAGGAAGGAGGGAGGGAGGGAGTGAGGGAGGGAGACGGGAGACGAGAGAAGAGGACGACGATGGAGGGAGGGACGAAGGAGGATAAGGAGGGAATAAAAACGGAGGAGGAAGGGAAGAAAAGGACGACGGAGGAAGGAGGAGGGGGAAAGACGCAGGAGGGAGAAGGAAAAACGGAGGGTTGAGGAAAGCTTGAAGAGGGAAGAGGGATGAAGACGGCGAGGATTAACCCGAATATGCTGGAGTATGGGTTAGGCGAATAGTTTTCAAGTAGCAATAACAAACACAATTCGATGAAAACGAATGGCAAGCGATATTGGAGAGGCCTGACGGCTGGTGCCGTCGACCCTGCTCGAAGGGGCTAGGAGGGGGAGGAAGAAGCGAAGGAGGAGGAGGAGGAGGAGGAGGAGGAGGAGGAGGAGGAGGAGGAAGAGGAGGAGGAGACGAGGAGAGACGAGGACGAGGAGGAGGACAGGGACGAGCACGAGGACGAGGAGGAGGAGGGGGAGGACGGAGGAGGAGGAGGAGGTGGAGGAGGAGGAGGAGGAGGGAGGAGGAGAGGAGCGGGAGAATTCGCAGGAGAAGAAGGAGGGGGATGTGGACGAGGGAGGAGGAGGAGGAGGAGGAGGAGCAGGAGGAGGAGGAAGAGGAAGGAGGAGCAGGAGCAGGAGAGGAGCAGGAGCAGGAGCAGGAGCAGGAGCAGGAGCAGGAGCAGAGCAGGTGCGAGGAGGAGGAGCAGCAGGAGCAGGCGGGCAGGAGGAGGAGGAGGAGGACGAGCTGGGAGGAGGGTGCGAGGAGGAGGGAGGAGAGGGAGGAGAAGGAGGAGGAGGAGGAGGAGGAGGAGGAGGAGGAGGGGGAGGAGGAGGAGGGCGAACCTCCTCGCGACGCCCTCTGGGCTTTCTCGAAGGCTGCCGGGGGGGTCGGATCTGGGGGGGGGGCCCTGGTCCTTCCAGGACCCCCCCGGTCCGCCCCCCCCCCCCCCGCACCGGGGAAGGGAAAAGGGAAGGGGCTTCCCTTCGAAGTATTGACGACGTTGAATATATTGCTTGGCGCGGCATGTGCAAGGAAGAGGACTCTGCTGACGGAGAGCGGGAGCACGGTGAGTGGAAACTGGATGCGGCTAGAGAAAGTCGAGCAGGAAAGAAAACACGACGCGAACGGAGAAGCCCCTCACACACGCCGACAGGGTCGGCGGATTCACAAGCACAATTAGATGAAAAAGAATGGCAAGCGATATTCACAGAAACTTTGGGAGGTCCGCGGAGATTTCGTGGATCGGCGCATGACTCCTCTCCCTGGCGCGCGGGCTGGCGCGCAGGGTTTGTCGGAGTCGGCGCCAGAGATGCCGCCGGGGAATCCAGCGCACATCCACGAAATCCGCGTGGACGTCCGAATGTATCTTCGCGCGTACGTTTGTTTCTTCATGGGCGGGACTTCGGCGGTTCGCGGCACGTGCGTCGCGTCTTCGATGTGCCTTGCAAACCTCTCTCTCGCGCGAGGTTGCCACTGGGCCCACGGCCACTGAGGGGGGAGGAGGAAGACGAACAGGAGAAGAAGGAGGAGGAGGAGGGAGAAGAGAAAGCGGTCTCTGGAGAAGAAGCAGGACGACTCTGGGTTACCCAATCCGATCGTCCACTCAACCGTGCAGACTGTTGGCACCTGAGTGGGCTTCAAGAGGCAGCCCCACTTCGCATCCGAGGAAGAGGAGGAAGTCTCTGGAGATCCCCAGAGGCCTGCAGACGCCTCCCCAAACGGCTGGAAAGCGGCTGCCGAAAGCTAGCTAGGTCCTCGGTCCTCGAGGGCTCCCGGAGGAGCGGAACCCGAGGTATGTTTCCTCAACCCAAATAGTTGGAAATGTTGTCCCGGGAGATCGACTCGCTTGTTCGCCGCTGGAGAGCGAAGGAGTTCCGGGAAGGTGGAGCCCCCGAGGTTCAGAGGCCACCTACTGGTGCTGATGGCGAACTTCGAAAACCCATGCTCCTCAGTGGCGACCCTGATATCGCAGCGCTTCTAGAATTCAGTCATACAGCGACCAACGAAGGAATCACGAAGAGTGTTGTGCAAACGCTGTGCACGGAAAGGGGGATGTCCACTAGAGAAGTTGTTGAAGTATTGCACTTTTTGCTTCGCAGAGGGATTGTGCAGGTTCGGAGGAGGTGGATAAGGAGTAGGAAGCTCAGGCAAACTTACCCAGCGGGGGCTCCTTCTGACCTCTTAGTGGTTGAAGACACAGTTGTTGAAGGGTTTAGCGTAGAAAAGAGGACACGGAAACGCAGCGGACGAATTGTGGACGTCATCTCTGACATTATGTGGAACGATAGTGGCCATTGTTTTCTGCGGATGAATTACGACGCCAATTTGCTTCCAGCGGCGCAGTTCGCATTTTGCCAGAAGTGGAATTCGTTTTTTCGGGGTGGGAGAGCGTTGGAGTTATTGGCCAGGGTAGGAGATACATACACAACTGCTACCCCGTGAAGATTACGCTCTTTCAGAATGAGGAAGTCTCGTCCTTGTTCAATATTCTGCACGTGCCGCATGTATCCCCCGATTTCCTGGGATAAGTGTGACCTTTCCGGAGGATGGAAAGAGCGGGGGCCGAGCATTCCTGGGCGCGCTTGGCGCGGGAAGCGGCATCTGAGCGCGTTCGGCGCGGGAAGCATCTGTCGCGGCGCAGTGGGTAGAGAGCGCGAGCGAGGACATCTCGGAGTGCTGGAGTTTCTTTGGGGGCGGGGGGGGGGGTGGTGGGCGTCTCGGAGCGTGGGAGCTCTGTCTCACAAATTAAAGAGGGGCGCAGGGAACCCCGTACTTGGAACCCTGTTCGCCAGCGCGTCCCCCAGAGCGGGCGCGAGAAAAGGCCAGCAGCCGTTCCCCTCGCGCTGACCCGTAGGGACTCGTCTGAATCAGCGAGCCTCTCTTACGGGGCCACCCCGCAGCTCGCCCCCCTGAGCTTAGGGATGTGCCCCCTGTTTGCCTGCGGCATATTCTAATCGCAGGGGGCATTGATAGTTGCACGCGCAGCCCATTCGTAGGTGTTGATGTTGAACCCACCCCCTTCTGCGGATGACCCGGGCCTGGCCCTCCTCCTCCGCCTTCCTCGTCCCTACTCATCTTCCTCCCTCCTCCCTGCTCCCTCTTCCGCCCTCCCCCCTCCCTCCTCCTTCCTCCGTCCTCCCGCTCCCCTCCTCCCTCCTCCCTCCTCCCTCCTCTCTTCTCCTCCTCCTCTTCCTCCTCTTCCTCCTCCTCTTCCTCTCCTGTCATCCTCTTCCCTTTCCTCCTTCCTTCCTCCTCCCTCCTTCCTCCCTCCTCCCCCTTCCCTCGTCCTCCCACCTCCTCTTCCTCCTCCTCCTCCTCCTCCTCCTCCTCGTCCTCATCCATCTCTTTCTCGGAGGAGATGGAGGACGAAGATGAAAAGTCTTCGTCGCCAGTTCCTGTTTCTCCTCATTCTCCTCGACGGAGGGTTGGATGAATGGGGGAAGAAGATGCGCATCGCCGCGGTGGCGTACAGGCGAAGCCGATTGGTAGGCCGATCCTGCCAAATCAAGGGTGCACTTTGTGTCCTTTGCCTCGCGACCCATGTCCCCTGCATTCCTGTGGCACTGTAGCCCTCGGAGGAGTCTTGTGCCCTGTCGCGTGTCCTCTCCCAGGGCTGGACCTAAAAGTGTTTTGACGAGTTGGTGGGCCGTTGTCGTTATGCTTTCGTTTCGCAGCAAAGGCGGAACGAAGACAGGACGAAGGACACCGAAAACATAACGACAGCGAGAAACACTATTTAGCTCGAACCCTGTCCTCTCCAATCAACCCCGACTGTAGCTGCTGCGTTGACGGGTGTTCGTAATCACCTGCTGGTCTCGTCACGGGGCGCCTCGCATCCGTCGCCGCGGTTTGGGACCAGGGTCGGGGAGTTGTGGGGGGCGGCGAAGAGACCCGCTCGACGTTTGCAGGACGCGAACGAGGACAAGGACGAGGAGGAGAAGGAAAAGGAGGGGGTGAGGAGGACGAGGAGGAGGACGAGGAGGAGGAGGAGGAGGAGGAGGAGGAGGAGGAGGAGGAGGAGGAGGAGGAGGAGGAGGAGAGGAGGAGGAGGAGGAGGAGGAGGAGAATAATGACGATGGCGAGGACGAAGACAAGGACGAGGCGGATGAGCTGGATGAGGAGGAGGAGGGAGGAGGAGGAGGAGGAGGAGGAGGAGGAGGAGGAGGAGGAGGAGGACGAGGAGGAGGAGGAGGAGGAGGAGGAGGACGACGACGAGGACGAGGAGGAGGACGAGGAGGAGGAGGAGGAGGAGGAGGTGGAGGACGAGGGCGAGGACGAAGACAAGGACGAGGAGGAGGAGGAGGAGGAGGACGACGAGACGACGAGGACGAGGAGGAGGAGGAAGAGGAGGAGGAGAACGAGGGAGGAGGGAGGAGGGAGAAGAGGAGGAGGAAGGAGAAGGAGGAGGAGGAGGAGGAGGAAGGTGGAGGAGGAGGGAGGAGGAGGAGGTGGAGGAGGAGAGCCGCCGCCGCTGCGGCCCGTGGTCGCGCAGGGGCGCGGCCCGTGGTCGCGCAGGGGCGCGGCCCGCGGGCGCGGGGGCGGCCGCCGAGCGCGCCTCCAGGAGGGGCGCACGGCAAGCTCGCGTCTCTGAGGGGAGGAGAACGTACCCGTACCTCTTACTCTTTGGGCGCGCCAGGCAGTGCAGGTAAAAGAATCAGAGGTCAAGGAATAATGACATCATCTTTAATTTTCTTTCTTTATAAAATGTGGGCATAATTCCCTTTTCCTTTCTGTGCCCACATTTAAGAAAGAAAAAAGATGATGTCAGGAGCGGTCATTCTATTGCCGGTAAACTGCTGGGCAGCGCGGGGGGGGGGGGGGAAGGGTCGAGCAGTGGCAGAGCGTCCCGGCCGGCCTGTGGGCCCGCCCAGAGGATGTTCCAAGAGCCTCCTGTGCCAGAGCCCTTCTGGCTGAGACCGCCTTCGTTTGGCTCATCGGCTCTGTGCTGGAAGAGCACTCGTTGTTCGGGTGGTTTGGGTCACGATGTTCATCACAGTTCGCGGTGGGTCTACGTGTCTGCCGGGGCGGGCGGTCCCTGCTCCAGAGGGGGGGGCGGGCCGTCTCGACAGGGCGATCCAAAAGATCGCCCCTCCGCGGGCGGTGCAGGGCAGGCAGCCCCACCAGGCTCCAGCACTGCCAGAGGCTCGTGCTCGAGCGCGCGCGCTCGCGCCCTGGGGTGCCGCGGTGTCGCGTCCTCCCTTGCGGGCAACAGGCGCACGCCGCATGCGGTGTGGGAGCGGGGACGACGACGTCTTGCCCCTCGGGCTGGTTCGGATCGGGGGTGCGGGCGGTGGTCTGTTCCCAGCCGGCGGCAGCTGGGTGGGTCCAACGGCGTCGACGCCCAGCTTTTGTTTCGGCGCGCGCTATTCTGGGTGGGTCCAACGGCGTCGACGCCCAGCTTTTGTTTCGGCGCGCGCTATTCATAGGTTTGTGGCTCATCATGTCGTTGATCGTGCGAGCCATCGTCATCTTTATCATGTCCACCATCGTCCTCATCAAACACATTCGCATTTATCATGCCCATATCGCCCTAAGGATCATCCTCGCCGCCGCGTCCTATCGATCGTGACTATTCAGGAGGGGAAAAACGCAGACACAATGAATCGTCGATTCCCCAGAAAGTATGGAAAGTGGGGGGGAAGGCCAAAACCCAGAACATATGGGAAAATATGGGTAATCCTGTTATTGGTGTCTATTTATTTGTGTGTCCTAGGGCCCCTTCAACCATCACTGACGCCATCGTTCTCAGGATTCGCATGATCGCACCGTTACTGAAAAGGGCTGATGATCGTCCTCACTGTCTGCATGCCTCTTGTTCGTTTCGATCGTCGGGGCCGTCAGCGTCGAAATTCGTTACGCTTCGCGTATCCCCACCAGCCCATCTCACAGCAGCAGCTCTCGCGAAGCATGTCGACAGTTGTGTTTTTCAGGCGTGTGTCCGCTGGGCTCCGTATATCTCCCCTGTCCCTCCTTCCTCCCGCCTCCTTGTGAATCCTCCTTGTGGGGGGAGCGGGAGAAGGACGAGGCGGAGGAGGAGGGAGAGAAAGCGCTCCTCGTGATTTGAGTCGTTTGGGGTTTCTCGTCCTGGTGTGAGTCGTTCGGGCCCTTTTTCCTGGTGTGAGTCGTTCGGGCTCTTCGTGGTGTGAGTCGTTCGGGCTCTTCGTCCTGGTGTGAGTCGTTCGGCTCTTCGTGGTGTGAGTGTTCGGGCCCCATCCTCGTGTGAGTGTTCGGGCCCCTCCTCCTGGTGTGACTCGTTCGGGCTCCTCGTGGTGTGAGTCGTTCGGGGCCCGCGTCGTGGTGTGAGTCGTTCGGGCTCCTCGTGGTGTGAGTCGTTCGGGCGCCTCGTCCTGGTGTGAGTCGTTCGGGCCCCTCCTTGTGGTGTGAGTCGTTCGGGCTCTTCGTGGTGTGAGTCGTTCGGGCCCCTCGTCCTGGTGTGAGTCGTTCGGGCTCCTCCTGGGGCCTCTTGGGAGCCTCTTGGAGCCTCTTGGGGCCTCTTGGGGGCCTCTTGGGGGCCTCTTGGGGGCCTCTTGGGAGCCTCTTGGGGGCTCTGGGGGCCTCGTGGGGGCCTCTTGGGGGCCTGTTGGGAGCCTCTGGGGGCCTCTTGGGGGCCTCTTGGTGGCCTCTTGGAGGCCTCTTGGGAGCCTCCTGGGGGCATCTTGGGGCCTCTTGGGGGCCTCGTGCGACCTCCTCAGAAGCGCAAATGAGCGCTACCCCCTGAGAAGGACAAAATGAGCCCAAAACCCTCGTAAAATCAATGATTTTGCTATGAAGGAAGATGAGCGCGGCCCCCTCGGGAGGCCAAAATGGGGCCAAAACCCTCGTAAAAGCAAGGATTTTGGCTTCACAGAAGAGGAGGGGGCTACAAGAGCGCCCCCCCGTCGGGGCCAGAATCCTCGTGAGGGTCGTCGTTTTTTGGCCCTCCCAGGCGTCGAAAAAGACCCCCCTGACCACCCGCGGGACTCCCTGTCCAGGCCCAGGGGGAGGGGGTAGGGGGAGGGGTAAGCCCCTCCCCGAAGGGGAAGAAGGGGGGTTGGGGGGTTGAGGACAGAGGGGGCTCTTTAAACCACTCACGCCCAAAGGGCTGGTGGGATTCTGCATCCGCATACTCGTCGTCGTCGCCGTTGCCGTCGCCGTCTTCGTCGTCGACGTCGTCGGTGTCGTTGGCGACACCGTCGCTGTCGCAGCCGTCGCCGCCGCCGCCGCCGTGGTCGTCGTCGTCGTCGTCGTCGGAATCGGACTCGGACTCGGACTCGGGGTCGGAGTCGGAGTCGGAGTCGGAGCTGTCATCGTCGTCGTCGTGGTCGTCGTCGGAGCGTTCGTCGTGGTCGGCGTCGGCGCCGGCGCCGGCCGCGGCCCCTGAGGCCTCCGCGGCCATGCGCGCGACCTCCTGCACGCCGTGCCTGCTGGGGCGCGAGGCGCTCGGCGGCCCCCAGGCCCGGCGCGCGCGCGCGCCGCGGGGAGGAGGGCGCGCGGGTGCCTCCGACCGAGCGGGGAGGTCCTTCGGATCCGGGCGTCGCGATTTCTTCACAGGGGGCGTTTTCGCCGAGTTTCGGGCCGCTCGACCCTCACGGATCGATCCGGCCCGAAAACATGAGACAGAAAGACGGATCAGATCTGAGGGGGTGGTTTCAGAGAAGAACAACTACATAAGCATCGGACGAGGCCAGGACGAGGATAAGTACGTTCCAGAGCGTTCCGAAACGCTCTCAGAGCGTACTGGATCGCTCTGGGAAGGCCGTGGCGCCCGAGGCGTACTCCAGATCCGCCAGATCTCGGAGATTCTTGATTTATCCTCACCCGATGTTATCCTCGTCATGGTTTGGTCTTAATGCATACTCTGGCGGAGCTCTGCGCGAATCTCCTGGATTTGCGCTCGGGCGGGGGGTCCAGCGCCGATCCACGAGATCCGCGCGGAGCGCCGACGGTTTGTGCTCACGCCTTGTTTGTGTTGTGGTTCCCCTGCGGTGGGCAGGCGGCCGGGGGGCCCTCCGAGAGGGCAGGGGAGAGGGGGGCGGGTGGCCGGAGGGGGGCGGGCGGGAGGCGGGGTGGGGTGGCAGGGGTCGAGGCGGGAGCGGGAGAGACGGGCGAGGAGTGCGGGGACGGGAGGGCGAGGGGGCGAGGCAGGCTGGGGCGGGCGGGGGCGGGGAGGGTGTGGAGCGGGAGCGCGGGCAGGTTCGAGTTGTGAAGGATGCGGGAGGCGAGATGGGCCAGGGGATTGCGGGATGGCGGAGGGCGCAAGAAGGAGATTCGAAGGGGGGAGGGGTGCGAGCTGGGCGAGGGGATGGCCGGACGGCGGGGTGGCGGGCTGGCGGGATGGGAGGGGAGAGGGTGCCAGGGGAAGAGGGGTGGTGCGCAGAGATCCTCTCTCCCTGCAGCCTCGCCCGTTTCCTCTTCGCCGTCATCCCCGTCCCCTCGCCCCCTCTCCCCCTCCCACTTGCACCGCCCTTCGTCTCCTTTCTCCTTGCCGATCCCCTGCTCCCACTTCTCCCCCTCCCACTTCCCAGACGCCCCACGCTTGTGTGTTCCTCCTCCCCCTCCCTCTTCCCTTCCACCACTTGAAACGAAGAAGACGATCGCCGACTACGGCGAATACCAAGTCGTCGTCGACGACGGCGGCGGCGGCGGCAGCGGCGGCCTCGCGGCCCCTGCAGGCGCTCCTGGGGAAGCCGAAGCCGCGCGCCAAGGTCGTTGTCTTCGCGGAGCCGGCCAGGCCGCAGGACGCCGCCGCCGCCGCCGCCGGAGAGCGAGGATCAGAGGAGCAAGAGGTCATGAGAATGATGCGTTGCAAGATTTCCAGATTTCCCATAGTTTCGAATGTTGTTCTTTACGGGCTGCAGAAGCGATGGCCGCATACACTCTGGAGTTCCTTGAACATAATACCCTAAGCCAATCGCATCATGATATCATTCTCGTTCTAGAGGAGGGCCGAGTTTTCTTGCTTCCTAGGTGTCTCTCGCCTCGGCATGCTTTCCAGCAACTACGCCTCGCCGGAGGCGTTCCCGGGGGGGCCTGAAAACAGACATCTCCGACGATGAGATGTTTTCCGTTCTTTGGGTTTCTTTTGTTTCCGTTAGCGATGGCAGTTTTCGGGCCTATGGGCGAGCAGAAATGGATCTTGTGCCAGGCCGCAGGACTCCGCTGCCGCCGATCCGATTTCTTCAATCCTGGGCTCACCAGCAAGCGTAGGTAGTGGCAGCGCATGAATTCGTAGTTTGTAGACCATTTGCGTAACAAGCGACGACATCATCGATGCGACGATTTATCAACTTTACACCGTTAGAAGAGCACAACACATAGCATCAGTTATCACTCGCACGCATCGGCCTATGTCAACACAACTTAGTTATTCGAATGGCGCTGGCTTTTCCTAGACGGAAGTCGTCCCACTACCACGACCTAAATGAATGCGATGGTGTTTTTTTGCTCCAGCGTCGTCATTCACCCATCTCGATTTGATTGACATTGCGGATCTGCTTCGCACTCTCTTTTTGCTTGGCTCGTGATGCGACCGCCACTCGCGGGAGCTAGCAGGGACAGCATCGATTCATGAGCGACGCAAGGACATGGGGTCGTTCGTCTGCGCCGACATTCACGCGTAAGCTTCCCGCGTAAGCTCGCGCGTAAGCGCCCTCGCTTCCAGTGTAGCGTGCCGCGCCGGCGGCCCGCGTAAGCCACCGCGTGAAGTCGCCACGTCATCCCGCGGAAGACCCGTTTTTGATCGTCGCCCACATGTGGCTGCTGCTGCGGGGAAGCGATCGATTGTTTTCGCTCTGTCGCGTCGGCCCGCGGGGGCATTCTCGGGCCCCAGGCCCGCTCAGGACCAGATGCTGGGCGGCAAGCTGCCCCCAGGGAAGGGGTCCGAAGCTCTGGGGCCGCGGCCGGGAGAAGTCACCTCTCGCCGGCGAGCGGGGGGGGGAGGTGAGAAGGATAGGGCCTTCTCAGAGGGCGGCGGGGCTGCTCGGAAGGCCTCCGGCCTTCTGAGCAGATTCCTCGGCGTCTTCGGGGAAGGCTTTGAAGACTTCTCGGACGGCCGGGGGGACTTCCGAGCCTTCTGAGAAGGCCCTCTCCTTCTCCCTTCCCTCCGG
>CAUYUJ010019031.1:17500-20000 GCA_963575745.1 Prorocentrum cordatum | reverse complement strand
CCTCCGACGCCGCCCCCCGCAGGGCCTCCCGGGGTCTCCGTGAGCTTGACATGTCGGGTGTCCTGGATTCGCGGTGGGCCCCTGGCGGGAGAAATCTCCTCACATCGATGGCCTGCTATGCGGGGATCGATGACGCGCGCTATCATTCCAGCTTCAATCGTTGGGGGGGGGGGGGCGGGGACACCCCTGGATCCAGGAACAACCAGCGGCATACCCATAACTTTCCGGAGATCCGCGCGGATGTCTTGGGTCTGCGCTGGGCCCCGGTGGCGGCGCCTCCGCGCCGCCCCGCGCGCCAGGGCGGGGGGCCCAGCGCAGATCCCCAGCCTAAAGGCGGAGCCCTATCCCTGTGATGGGCATCGCCTCGTCTCGATGCCGATCTTGAGGATCCCGCCGCAGCTTCCGAGGGCGCATCCCTGAGATTGTCATCGCTCTCTGGCCTGTCAATCTCAGGGAGCTGGGGATAGGTTCGAGGCTGCGGAGCAGACCTGGAGCGAATGCCGCGCGGAGCTCCGACGAGCTATGGTCCATGCAGCGGTTTGCCCTTCGGCTGCGGGCCTCCGATCTGCGGCCACCTGCGAGCCCTGCCCCTGCGGGCTCCGTCGACGCTGGGGGCATCGGGCACGCCCCCGAGGGGGGGAAGCGAGAAGGAGAGAGGCCCTCTCAGAAGGCTCGGAGGTCCCCCAGCCTTCCGAGAAGTTGTCGGAGCTGTCCCCGAAGGCAGAGAGAGCTCCTCAGGAGGCGCGAGGGCTTCTGAGCAGCCCCGCCGCCTTCGAGCAGGACCTCCCCCCCCCCTCACTTCCACCCCTCGATCTCTCGCTCGCCGCCGAGCCCCTGCGCAGGGGGTTCGCTTCGCTGTAGGCACCCTGCGGATTCTGAGCCCCGCCGCCTGCTGATCACCACCCACCAAACCACCCCAACCCAACCCGAAGGCTCAGATTTACCCTCGATTTCCCGTGGGGGGGGGGGGTCGGGAAACATCGAGAAAACACATGTGGAACCCTTACCCCCCCCAACCCGAAATTCGGGTCTTCGGGTTGGGTTGGGGTGGTCTGGTAGGTAGTCAGCTGAGCACCTGGCCAGGCCTGCAGGGGTGGGACTCCCATGCTCAGGAGGTAGGCATAGACGCGGACACCAGCCGTTGCAGACTTCCTGGACACCGTTGGAGAGCTGTGCGATTGGGGGGGGGAAGGTGGGAACCCAGAAAGCCTGGCCAAACATGGGGGCATCCTGGAATCTATGTTCAGTTATGTGTGCCTCCCTGGGCCTCTTCCCCTGCGGTTAAGGCGGGCGTGCCCCTCCACAGGGGCAATACTCAAAAGTAGTTGAAAAATTAGCCTGGCGAAGGACCCAACCATATGCAGTTGTGAATGCCGCAATTGTGCTGGGTGGTGGCGGACGCATGCGGGCGGTGCCACTGGGACCTTCGGTGGAGCTCCCTATGGGGCCACGAAACGCTGTACTGGGTGGGTGAGACGCGGTCAGCAAGGGCTGTGCTGCGTGGTGGCGGACGCATGCGAGCGGTGCCACTGGGACCTTCGGTGGAGCTCCCTATGGGGCCACGAAACGCTGTACTGGGTGGGTGAAACGCAGGCAGGGAGCAAGGGCTGCGCAGGGTGGTGGCGGACGCATGCGGGCGGTGCCGCTGGGACCTTTGGTGGAGCTCCCTATAGGGCTACGAAGCGCTGTTCTGGGTGGGTGAAGCGCAGGGAACAAGGGCTGTGCTGGGTGGTGGCGGACGCAAGCGGGCAGTGCCACTGGGACCTTTGGTGGAGCCCCCTATGGGGCCACGAAACGTGCGAGGGGTGTGCCAGAATGGGGTGTGGAACCGCATGCCAGCGCAGCCACTGGGGCCTTCGGTGGAGCTCCCTATGGAGCCACGAAGCGTGTGAGGGGTGTGCCGAAATGGGGGGTGGAACCGCATGCGAGCGCAGCCACTGCGGCGTTCGGTGGAGCTCCCTATGGGGCCACGAAACGTGTGAGGGGTGTGCCGAAAATGGGGGTGGAACCACATGCGAGCGCAGCCACTGGGGCGTTCGGTGGAGCTCCCTATGGAGCCGCGAAGCGTGTGAGGGGTGTGCCGAAATGGGGGGTGGAACCGCATGCGAGCGCAGCCACTGGGGCGTTCGGTGGAGCTCCCTATGGGGCCACGAAGCGTGTGAGGGGTGTGCCAGAATGGGGGGTGGAACCGCATGCGGGCGCAGCCACTGGAGCCTTCGGTGGAGCTCCCTATGGGGCCACGAAACGTGTGAGGGGTGTGCCAGAATGGGGGGTGGAACCGCATGCGGGCGCAGCCACTGGGGCCTTCGGTGGAGCTCCCTATGGGGCCACGAAACGTGTGAGGGGTGTGCCAGAACGGGGGGTGGAACCGCATGCGGGCGCAGCCACTGGGGCCTTCGGTGGAGCTCCCTATGGGGCACGAAAGCGTGTGAGGGGTGTGCCAGAAATTGGGGGGTGGAACGCATGCGGGCGCAGCCACTGGGGCTTCGGTGGAGCTCCC
>CAUYUJ010019031.1:0-12500 GCA_963575745.1 Prorocentrum cordatum | reverse complement strand
GCCTCTCCCACTCCCCCCCGATCATTGCGAAGCCTCTTTTTCTCTCCATGTTCCCCCTCAGGTGCCCTATCCCCCTCCCTCCCCCCTCCAGAAGAGGAGCTCGACGACAATGACGCACGACCGACGACGACGACCGACGACGTCAGACCCCGACCAACGCCGACAACGCCGACGACGAGGCCACCGACGACGACGACGACGACGACGACGACGACGACGACGACGGCGACCATAGGTTCTCAAAGTTCCCGGTGGCCTCTGAAGGCCCCCGATAGCCCAACACTAAGCAAGCACGTGCTAGAATTTCGAGCCTCGACCCCGACCCTCGGAACCTCGAGCCTCGATCCTCGAGCCTCGCCTCTCGTCCCCAGCACCTCTCGAGCCCTGAGCCCCGAGCCTCGGCCCTGTAGCCCCGGTCGTCGGGCCAGAGGGTAGAGCATCGACTCCAGCACCTCGAGCCCGGAGCCCCGCTCCCAGATCCTCGGGTCCTCGATCCTCGAGCCTCGAGCTGCCCCTCGAGGCCTCGATCCTCGGAGCCTCGAGCCCTCGAAGCGCCCCGAGGCCCGGCAGCGCCTGGAGGCCCCTCGGGGCCTCCGGGCCCCCGCCGAGCTCCTCGGAGGCCTCGCCGCGGCCGCCGGCGCGGCGCGCCCCCCCCGCGGCGCGCCGAGGACCCCCAAGACCCCGAAGACGCCCAAGACGCCGACGCGGGCACACCGCCCCGCCCGCGAAGGCGCGGCCGGCGCGGCGCCCCTGCGGCCCCCCTGCGGGCGGCCCCTCGGGCGGCCGCCCCTCGGCGGCGGCCCCTCGGCGGCGGCCCCTCGGCGGCCCTTCGGCGGCTGCCTCGGCGGCCCTTCGGCGCCCGCCGTTCGGGATGCCCACCGCCCCGCCCGCGGGGGTGCGTGGCCCGCGGCGCGCCGTCGCCGTGAAGGCAGCGGGTCCTGAGGGACACACGGGTCCTCAGGCTGTCCGCCGCTTGTGGCTTCCTCGGGGCCCTCCACGCGCCCCGGGACGCGGGACACAGCCCAGGGATGGAGAAGTCGTCCCATGGTAAGGCCCTGAGTTCCAGGACCCGCTTCCTTCATGCATCATATTTGCATGTGTGTGTGTATGTACGTAGCACCCCGCAGATGTGGATAAGAGGGAGGGGGCGGTGGGGACGTTGGCAGTTTGCGAGACTCTGGAGAAGCCCGCCGCAGGCGCCAAAGTTTCACAAGTTATACATTGAGCCTGCCGGAGGCGCCGAAGTTTTCGTTAAACCAATGTGACATGTGGGTAGGTCGCGGGTGGGTCGCAAATGCGTCGCGGGTGGGTCGCTGTTGGGTCGCGGGTGGGTCGGGCAGAAAAACCACCCCATAATAATCACCCCGACAAGCGAAGCCGTTTAGTAAACGTACACAAGGAGTGAATCGAACAGGGCAGGGCTGTTTAGTAAACGTCCAAGGCCGTTCAGTAAACGTAAATTGTCGGGTCCGGTGGTTTCTCCTCCCTTGAGGGTGGGTCGCGGGGTGGGTCGCGGGTGGGTCGCGGGGTGGGTCGCGGGTGGGTCGCGGATGGGTCGCGAGGTGGGTCGCGGGTGGGTCGCGGGTGGGTCGCGGGTGGGTCGCGGGGTGGGTCGCGGGGTGGGTCGCGAGGTGGGTCGCGGGAGGGTCGCGGGTCGGACGACAACAACAACCACAACAACGAAAACAACAATAACAACAATACTGATAACAATCGCAACACCAACAACCACGAAAACAACAATAATAACAAGACGACGACGACGCGACGGACTGGAGAGCGACGACGACCACGACGACGACGACGACGAACGACGACCACGACGACCACGACGACGGAGCCCAAAAGGACGACGACGACGACGACGACGACGGACAAGACGACGACGACGACGAGACGACGACGACGACGCCACGACGACGACTATACGAACACCACACCACCACCACCACCACCCACAACCACAACTACCACTACTACTACTTATCATTACTACTATATACTACGACTACTCCTACTACTCCTACTACTTACTCCTACTACGACTACGACAGTTACTTCTACTACTACTACTACTACTACTACTACTACTACTACTACTACTACTACTACTACTACTACTACTACTACTAACAACAACAACAACACCAACAACAACAACAACAAAGCAACAACGCAACAAGCATAATTCTCATCACGCATTCCTTATTCAGCTACGCACCCAGGGACAATGACTGACCGCTCGGCCCCCTCACTGTGTATATATATATATATGTATATATAATTGGGTAGGGGGTCCCAGGGCCCCCAAATTGCACTGACTTGTCTTCCGGCCGTTTCGGGCCCGGCGGGGGGCGCCAAAAAACGTCAAAGGGGGCCGAGAGACGTCCAACAGGGCGCCAAGATGGCCCAAGAACGCTCCAAGAGAGCCCAGGACCGCACAAGAGCGTTTCAAAGTTGGTCCAACATGGCTTGAAGACAGCCCAATGCTTCCGACGGTCCAAGAGAGCCCACGAGGCCCCAGAAATCAGCTCAAGACGGCCCAAGAGGCATCCAAAGAGGGCGCCACGACGGCGCAAGAGTCATCTTTTCGGGTTTTCGACGCTCCAAGCCGGCCCAAGATGCCTCCGAGATCGCCCCAGGTCGGCCCAAGACGCCCCCAAGAGGGCTGTCAGAAGGGTCAATGGGAAGCCCAATAAGAGGGACTCCAGTAGGGCCCCAAAAGAGCGGGAATTCGAAGTGACATTTCGCGCCCTCCGCCCCAAGATGGCCCCCGAGACCGCCAGCAGGCCCCCAAGGGGCCCATCAGAAGCCCCAGGAGGCCGACATTTTCCCAAATCAGGACCCAGGAGGCCCCCCAGAGGCCCAGAGAGACCCCACGACACTCCCAAAATCGCCTCAAAGAGTTTCCGAGCGGCTTTCTCAGAGATCCCCCCCAGAGGCATTCAAGCGGCCTCTGGCTTGCAATCTACGTGCGGATGTGGGGTCTTGTGGGGTACAGTGCCTTCGTTGCGCAGCCTCCTCCTCCTCCTCCCCTTTTTTTTTTTTTCTCATCCTCCTCCTCCTCCTCCTCCTTCTCTAGTCCTCCTACTCCCTCCTCCTCCCCCCGTTCCTCCTCCTTCCCTCCTCCTTGTCATCGTCCTCCCTCCTCCTCCTCCTCCTCCTCCCTCCTCCCTCCTCCTTCCCTCCTCCTCCTCCTCCTCCTCTCCTCCTCCTTTCCCTCCTCCTCCTCCTCCTCCTCCTCCTCCTCCTCCTCCTCCTCCTCCACGCGTCTGCATCGATGTACTGCATCGTGAATCTCCCATGGCGGATCCAGGCCAGTTACTGTGCGAGTGATGCAGCGCGCTCGTCTGCCCTCGTCCTCGAGGCCTCGACTATCTTGGGCCTCTGGGGGGCCGTCGTCGGGCTTCGGGGTTGTCAAAAGACGATTCGAGGCGAAACACCGGCCCTGTGGAAGTGGTCCAGACCTCCAGGGCCCACACATCAAAACTTTGGAGCAGCCGGGAGTCTGGGCACGTCGCGCTGGCTTATTTTTGGCGGGCCCCCCGGGCGGGCTTCCGTCCCACCCGCGCCGCCCGATCGGGGCGCCGGCCAAGGCGCGCGGCCTCGCTGCTCCCGGCCTGGCGCGGCCGAGCAGCGGGCGAACTCGCCCAGGGGGGCCCCGTCCAGGGATTCCATCCCCTGGGCCCCGCCCCGTGCGGCCGTGGCGGAGAGAGCCTCGACGGCCTCCCAGGATCAGCTCGAGGCGTCGACGTCGCCGTCGGCGTCGGGGCAAGTCCGGCGACTCGCTTCGACCCGCTCGGTTCCCTTGCTCGACCTCTGCACGGCACCACGCCGCCCTGCTGATTCTGGGCAGGTGGCGATGCGCACCTCGGGCGACGTACGTCAGCTGACTACCCCACCCACGCTGGGCACCACCGTCGGGTGAGTCAGTGGCTATTCGGGGTGACCGCACGGTTTTGGGAAAAGCGTCGTTCTCCGAGGATGTCTCGGGCGATTGGGGCCTCCGGGGTCCCAACTCCGTGCACCTTGCGGTGGAGGACCGTGCGGTGAGGTCATTCGGGATTTCGAGGTTACCGCACGGTGTGTCACCGCACTGCTTTGCACACCCGCAGTCTATCGGGGGTGGACAGACCTCCTACCTTGAAACGTCGATTAAGGAATTGGCCGTTTTCGGTTCGCGAGGGGGCGTCGCGGCCGTCATTTTTGCGGGTCCAGGTCAGTCGGTTTCGGTTCCAGGCCGTTTTCACTAAGGGGAGGTGTACTGAAGGGAGGTTTGTCCACCGCCGAGTCTAGCTGCCCTGACCCGGGCGAGAGCTGCCCGCAGCTCCTTTCTCTCCCTCGTCCTGCGCCTCCTCCCTTCGGGGCCGGGCGTGGTCTTGACTACCTCGAGCCACGGCAGTCACTGGGAGCTGCCCGCAGCATCTTTCTCCTCCTCGTCCTGCGCCTGCTACTTTCGAGGGCCGGGCGTGGTCTTGACTACCTCGAGCCGCGGCAGTCACTGGAGGCGAGGCCAGGCGAGAGCTGCCCGCAGCATCTTTCTCTCCCTCGTCCTGCGCCTCCTCCCTTCGGGGCCGGGCGTGGTCTTGACGACCTCGAGCCACGGCAGTCACTGGGAGCTGCCCGCAGCATCTTTCTCTTCCTCGTCCTGCGCCTCCTCCTTGCGAGGGCCGGGCGTGGTCTTGAATTATACCTCGAGCCGCGGCAGCCACTGGAGGCGAGGCCAGGCTCGCGAACGCAACGCTCCCAGCGGTCGCGACGAGGGGGCCCAGCGGGCCCAGCGGCCACGATTCTGCACAGTCTTTCGCTCGTTTTCGTTTGTCCTCCTTCTCCTCATCCTCCCTCCTCTGCGCTATTAATCGCTTCGCTCATTCCGCCGGCCCATATTGTTGCACCGTTGTGGGCTAGCCGAGTTTTGGGGCCTCTTGGGGGCCGTTTTTGGGCCTCTTGGGGCCTCTTTTGGGCCTCTTGGGCGCCTCTTGGGGCGTCTTGGGGGCCTCTTGGGGGCCTCTCGGGGCCTTTTTGGGGCCTCCTGGGCGCCTTCTGGGGCGGAGGGCTCGATTTTTCAGTTCTCGGTTCTCCTCTTGAGCCCCTCTTGGGCCCGTCTTGGGGCCTCTTGGTCCGTCTCGGGCGGCACTTGGGCCGTCTTGGGGGCCCTCCTGGGCCGTTCCGGGGCCGTCTTGGGAGCCTCGTGGGCCGTCTTGGAGCGGTCTTGGGGGCCTCTTGGGCCGTCTTGGAGCGTCCGGAAGCCGAAAAAGCCAGAACGCAAAAAAACATAGAAAAAACAATGAAAATCAACGATTTTGGCCTCTTGGGGCCCTCTTCGGAGGCCTCTTGGAAGGCCCTTGGGGCGTCTTGGAGGCCTCTTGGGCTGTCTTGGGCCCTGTTGGGCGTCTTCGGGCGATCTTTGGCCGTCTCGGGGCCCTCTTGGACCGTCTTGGAGGCTTCTTGGGGACCTCTTGGCCCGTCCTGGGGCCCTGTAACAGGGCTCCGGCATCTCTGGCCCGACCTTGCCGGGACCTTGCCGGGGACTTGCCGGGACCTTGCCGGGGACTTGCCGGGACCTTGCCGGGGACTTGCCGGGACCTTGCCGGGGTACTTTTCGTCCGGGGACCCCCAGGGGCCGCCCCGCGCGCGCGAACTAGAAATACTGTTAACCAGGTACCGGAGATCTTAGCACGCCCTGGCCCGTTGGGCCGGCGAATTCTTCATTAGTCTTTCGCTCGTTCGTTTGTCCTCCTTCTCCTCACCCTCCCTCCTCTGCGTTATTCTTCCCTCCTCCCCTTCTTCAGGATCCTCCTCCTCCTCCTCTTTGCCCTCCTCATGCCCGACCGTCTCCTTCTCACCCTCGTGGCCCTCCCTCCTCCCGATCCCTCGCCTCCTCATCATGCTCTCCGTCCTCCTGTGAGCTGTGAGCGGTTGGCCACTGTGTCTGTCAGACCCAGCGGGGGGGAATCGAATTAATGAGCTGCAAACCATAGTTGAACTCACGCGACAGCAGACCCCCCCCCCAGGGGAGGGGTAGCTATGTCCCCCATGCAGCCTGGGGCCGGGGGAGATAGGTAGGATAAGGCGCACGAACATCAATTACCTCAAGGAGGATGGAGGAGTGTGGTAGATTCCTTCCTCTCCCTCTTCCTCCTGCTCACCCCCTCCTGCCCCCTCCCGTCTTCGTGCTTGTGCCGAATTGAGAGGAAGAGGGGAAAAGGGGGGAGGAGCATGGACGAGCAGGAGGAGGTCGAGTGTGGGAGGACAGTGATAAGGGGGATGATAGGAACGAGGCAGTGGAAGGAGGATGGAGGAGGAGGAGGAGGAGGAGGAGGAGGAGGAGGAGGAGGAGGGACGAGTAGGAGGAAGGGCGAGAGGGCAAGAATAATGACGAGGAGGAACCAGGAGGTGGAGGCTGAGGAGTAGGAGAGGGATGGGGGAGGAGGAGCGGAGAAGTAGGAGGAGCAGCAGGAGGAGTAGGAGTGAGGGAGCGCGTCAAGCTTCTGCTTCACGTCTGGGCAACTTCAACAAGTATGAGGGATGGAGGGAGGGAGTGAGAGGAAGAGGAGAGGAGGAGCAGGAGGAGGAGGAGGAGGAGGAGGAGGAGGAGGAGGAGGAGGAGGAGGAGGAGAGGAGGAGGAGGAGGGGCGCGGTAGGGCCAGGACGGCCGGCGGCGGCAGGCAGCGTGGTCTCGTGGCAGGTCGAGCAAAGACCACGCGGGTCAAGGCGGGGACGACTGCCCCGCGCCCTTGTTTTTTATGCCAACGATCGAGTCCTCATCCTCCTCCGCCTCCTACTCCTCCTCCTCCTCCTCCTCCTCCTCCTCTTTCCTACTCCTCCTCCTCCCCTCCTCCTTCCTCCTCCTCCTTCCTCCTCCTCCTCCTCTCCTCGTCCCTCCTCTCCTCCTCCGTTCCTCCTCCCTCTCCTCCTCCTCCATTCCTCTTGCTCCTCCTCTCCTCCTCCTCCTCCTCCTCCTCCTTCTCCTCCTCCTCCTCCTCCCTTGGGGTCGGGCAGAGGCTTCGTCTCGGGGTCTGGCTGCGGCTGGGGCTCAGGCACGGGGTCGAGCTCGGGTGCTCGGCACCCGGGCTCGGGCTCGCAGGCTGCGGCTCGGGCTGCGGCTCGGGCATGGACTCGGGCTCGGGCTCGGACTCGGGCTCGACGTTCTTCCTCGACTTCGGCGTCTGGGGCCCGCCGTCGGCCCCTGGGGCCATCAAAGACGGATCCACGTCAAAACTGCTCCCGGGGAAGGGGTCGGGACCTCGCCGTGGGCCGCGCGCTGGGCAAACAACGCTTCGTCGGCTGCTCCCGGGGCGACGTCGGCGCCGACGTCTCTGCCTGCTTCCAGTGGCGCTGCCGGCGGCTCCCGCCGCCACGGCCCGGCGGGGCGCGGCCCGGAGCCCGCGCGCCAGTGACGGAGCAGGGCCAAAAGGGCCCAGGCCAGCGCCCTGCCGGCCGACGTCGGCGCCTGCCCCTGCCGCGGGTTCTCCGGGTGGCCTCGGGAGGATCCCGCCGCCGCGGGCACGGCTGGGACGCGCCATGCCCAGACGTCGCGTCGCCAAAAGAATCAGGGCGGGAGGTTTTTTCGCTGTGTTCGGCCCCTGGGAGCCCTCGCCGGGCCCTGGGCCGTCAAGAAACGACGCGGGATGAAAAGCCGATCCTGGGGAAAGGGGCTTGATTTTTTGGCTTACGCCGCCCTGGGCCGTCAAGAAACGACTCGGGATGAAAAGCCGATCCTGGGGAAAGGGGCTTGATTTTTTGGCTTACGCCCACCGCCGACCCCTTGGGGGAGGGTCGCTGTTGCGGCTTCTGGATGCTGCGTGACTTACGCTTATGGCCTTCGGGGGCCTGCCCGCGGCAGCTTGGAGGCCTCTGGGGAGCTGTTTTGGGGTCTCTTGGGGGCCTCTTGGGGCTCCTTGGGGGCCTCTTGGGGCCTCCCGGGGGCCTCTTGGGGCGGACAGCGCTCACATTCCTGCTATTGCTTTGGTCTTGCTTCGGCGTGCCACACCGCTCCCGCCCATCTCACGATCGGCGCCTCGGTCACCTCGAAGGTCGGCTCCTCCTGTGCTACCGCCAGCTGCAGTGTGAGGCTCTTGGCGCCCCATCCCCTAGGTAGTGCACGTCCTGCTTCGCGTCGTAGCTGCCGTAGTTGTTGGTCTGGCATGCCCAGGCACTTGCACCCATACAGCACCGAGCGCTTGAGCCCGCATTTCTACACCAGAGTCGTGCCCCTCGCCACCTTGCGCCCTCCTCCTTTGAGGTTGACCAGCCGCTTGTTCCTCGCCAGCATGCCGTTGAACCTCTTCTTGCTCTTCGACTTGGCCGCCGTTAGCGATGAGATCCACCCCCAAGTACGGGCAAACTCGCACCACTGGTAGACCTCGCTGCTGTATATCCTTGGCCACTACCTTGCGCAACCACTTCGCGCTGGCCATGACGGCCCCTTTGCCTGCACTCCCGATGGAGAAATTGAGGCCCAGCTTGTCGAAGCCCTCGAAGCACGCGCCCAGCGCCTGGCCGAACTCCTGCACTACATACTGCTGCTGCCGCCGCAACCGCACACACACAGGTCGTCCACGTACATCCTCCACTTGGCGATGGGCCTCTCGACCACCAGCCCGTCAACCGTCGACTGGATGACCATCTTAAGGAATCTGACCGAGAGCTTGCTCCCTGCGATGATGGTGGCCACCGTGCGCGTCTCCTCCGACACCGACTCGCCCACGATAAGCCGCCTCGCCATAGCGAAGTACGAGAACACCACTGCCAACACGCCCGTATTAAACTTGAGCTGTTTGCCCGCCTCCCAGAGCACGAAGTGGCTTACGCGCTCAAAAGCCTTGACCAGGCCCAGGATGGCCGTGATCGTTGCCTCCGTGTACTCGTCCTCCACGTCTGGGTTGTCCATCTCGTGACTGAGCAGCACGTCCCATGCTGCATCTTCCGCCGCCTTCCCGAAACTTGTGCAGTCCCAGGGTCTCCTGCTCCTCCGTTGCCCACTTAACCATGTACGGCTCACGCATGTTCTCCCAGATCCTGATCGTGGTCGGCAGCAGCCCGATCACCCGATCCGTGGTGAAGGTCTTCGGGATCATGAAGAAGAGAACCGTGCCCATGTGCACAGGCCACGCGAGCGTCTTCTCCGCGTCGTGAACGCCCCGTCGGACGCACCTTGCAGCAAGGACGGGTGCCACCGATCGACTCCGATACCCGTCTTCTTCCTGAACGTCCTGGCCAATCCTTTCAACTTGGCCACGTCTTCCTCTGTGAAGTCGTCCAGCTGTTCTCTGGCCTCGACCTCCCACGGCGTAACCTGCTGCTGCATGGGGTCACTTGTCCGCCATAATGCCTTCCACTCTGACAGCGTGAACTCTGCTGCTTCTAGCGGGTCTGCCGAGTTGTCCATCGTGTCCGCTCTCCTCGGCTTCCAAGCCTTGACTGGTTTGCTGAGCTTGTGCAAGAGCCCGTTTTTTATTGCTTGGGACATGACGGACGTCATGGCACCCGGCCCCCCCCCATGAAGTAACGCTCCCCCCCCCAGTGCGTTCCGGGCACTTCCGCCGTGCGCATCGTGATCCGCATAGGTGTCCGCATATGGAGCCGCATAGGAGTTTGGTCCGCAATCGTCGACGTCGTCGTCGTCGTCGCCATCGTCGTCGTCGTCGTCGTCGTCGTTGTCGCTCGTCGCTCGTCGCTCGTCGCTCATCGTCGTCGGGCGGGCGGACGCAGCTGGAGCCTTTTTTTATTCATTATATATATATATATATTGTTTTTTTTTTATTCCGGCCCATGACGGCAATCATTTGGGGGGGGGGCGATGACGTCACGTTTCGCGCCGGCGGCGTGTGGGAATGCCTAGGACTGACCGAGGACGGGTAGCAGCAGCATGTCGGTGGCGATCTGCACCACAACGCCTGCAGCAGCCGCGTGCAACACAGCGCCAATGTGTGCCACAGTGCCTGGTGGCACCACAGCGCTTGTGTACACCACAGCGCCTGCGTACACCTCATCAGCCGTGTGCAACACAACACCAGTGTACACCACAATGCCTGCATTCACTGCAGCGCCTGTGTGCACCACGGCGCCTGTGTGCACCACGGCGCCAGTGTGCACCACAGCAACCGTGTGCAACAAAGCACCATTGTTGCGTATAGAAAGTTATCAGGAATCCTTCTGACCAAATGGAACGCCTGTGGATTCAAAGAATCTTTATGGAAAAAAGGAGAGCCGCTGGAATCTACGAGTCGTCCGGACTCCGCCCGCATCATCCTAACTCGTCCCATCTGCGTCCAGGAGGCTCCACCTAAATTGGCCGTCCTAGAACCAAGTGGACTGATTCAGTCGTCCATTTTGCGGTGCACGCTGAGATGCGCACGCGCGTTGTAGCGCCGACCCGCGCCACAGGTGGGAAGGGTGAGGGAGGAGGAGGAGGAGGAGGAGGAGGAGGAGGAGGAGGAGGAGGAGGAGGAGGAGGAGGAGGAGGAAAAGGAGGAAAAGGAGGAGGACGAGGAGGACGAGGGGGAGGATGAGGGTGAGGAGGAGGAGGCGGAGGAGGCGGAGGTGGAGGAGGGCAAAGGGGAAAACGTCGCATTCTATTGCCAGCACTTCCTGGCGTGGTATTTAGCTTTCCGCAGCAGTTTATCACCGACATGCTCCTTCTACCTGTCCTGTGCACGCAGGCGCTCTGGTGCACACCAGCGTTGCGTTGCACGCGGATGCTGTGGTGTAGACAGGCGCTGTGGTGTGCACAGGCGCTGCGGTGCACGTAAGCATTGTGGTGTAGACAGGCGTTGTGTTGCACATGGCTGCTGCGGTGTACAGATTCGCTGTGGTGTACACCGGCGCTGTGGTGCACGCAACTGGTGCACGCAAGCAGTGTGGTGTACACGGGCGCTGCGTTGCACACGGCTGTCGCGGTGTACGCAGGCGTTGTGGTGTACACAAGCGCTGTAGTGCACGCGGGCACTGGTATACACAGGCGCTGTGGGGCAGATCGCCACCTATATGTTGCTCGCGTCGTCGTCGTCGTCGTCGTCGCTCGTCGCTCGTCGCTCGCCGCTCATCATCGTCGTACGCGCGGGCGCGGCTGTGGTGCCGGAGCCACACGGCGGGGGGGGGGGGGGGCGTTACGTCATACCACTTCCCCGCCCCCCCCATGACGCCCGTCATCGGGAAACGCGCTCCAAGCCCCCTGCCGAGCCCGCAGCCGCCGCTTCCAATTTGTCGGCCGACTTTGCGTGTCGCTCCTTTAACAGCTGTTGGTCGCACTCGTTGGACTTGGTTGTCGCCTCCGAGTAGAGCTCCTGCAGCTTGTCCTTGTCTGCGCTGCTTCTCCAGCGCCCTTTGGCCAGCAACTTGCATCGTGCTTGCCACACACCTTGCTCCTGTGTGGTGGGGTGTTTTGCGCGCTGCTCCCTGATCCTGAACAGCTTCTCCTGCTCCGTAACCTCGCGCAAGCGCTTGTCCCACTGCTCCGTCGTAGCATGCAGCCGCTGGCACACGCCCTGCATGTTCCGCAAGGAACGCGAAGTCTACCTTCACCAGATAGCCTGCCGCGTTGTCGTCGGAAAGTTGTCGTTCCTGGAGCTTAGCCGGTTTGATTCTCCACGTGGGCGCCTCCGCTCTACCTGCATGAGGGCCATGATCGCGAAGGCCTCCTTTTCCAGCTTGAGCATGCACTTGGTCCACTCCTGATTCGCCACTACCTGCGAGCTGAAGCGGCCAACCTGCTCGCGCCTCGACGGCGCGGGGGCGCAATCGATCTGCATATTTGGCAAGGGCTTCGGCTTTTCCAACACCCTGACCTTGCGCTCGACGACCTTCAGCTTGATCGTCAGCCCCACTGGCTTGTGAGGAGCTCACGGCCACTCATCCTGCATTCGGATGCCCGCCACCTGCGCCTCGACCGCGTCGGCCACAATGAAGTAGGCGATCTCGATGTTGCCGTAGGCGTGCTTGCACGTGCCACGCGCTGTTTCCGGCGCCATTCCACACGCCTTAGCCAACTTGATGCACTCCACCTCGGCCAGAACATCTGGCCCTACCGCCCGCGATCCATGGCGCTCCCAACATCTGCAGCTGACCCACCACGTGCGTGAGCAGCTCCCTGTTGCGGTACGACACGCCGTCGGCCGCCCACAGGTAGTTCGACGCGACCACGACGCGCTTGCCCACCGATGCCCAAGCCGCTGCTGCGCGCCCTGGGCCTCCTTTCGGTGAGATGTCCCACTTGTCCTGGCCGTAAGTCAGGAGGAAAAGAACCACACAGACACAATTAATCGTCGATTCCCAAGAAAATATGGGAAAATATTGGAAGTGGGGGGGAAGACAAAAACCCAGAAATTATCCCGGCAAAGCAACCTAACAGCGATGTGTAGAAGCATATCTGAAAGCATTCCCCTTAAGATTCAGATGAAAATCCAGTTGTCGAATTCTGCTGTTATCGCAGTCGTAGTCGCATTCGCGATGACAGTCGCAGCGGCAACGGCAGTCGCAGTCACAGCCTCAGCCTCAGC
>CAUYUJ010019030.1:185000-189108 GCA_963575745.1 Prorocentrum cordatum | reverse complement strand
AAGGGGAAGGACCAGAAGGAAGGGGAGGGGCAGCAGGAGGTCGAGGAGGACCAGGACACGCTGCTGGGACCACTCGCGGATGTCAACGTCCAAGGGCTGCTGCTCTCTGTCGTGCTGCTCCGGGTCGTGCTGCTCTCTGCCGTGCTGCTGGGACCGCTCGCGGATGTCCACGTCCAAGGGCTGCTGCTCTCGGTCGTGTTGCTCTGGGTCGTGCTGCTCTCTGCCATACTGCTGGGACCACTCGCGGATGTCCACGTCCAATGGCTGCTGCTCTCGGTCGTGCTGCTACGGGTCGTGCTGCTCTCTGCCGTGCTGCTGGGACCACTCGCGGATGTCGACGTCCAGGGGCTGCTGCTCTCTGTCGTGCTGCTCCGGGTCGTGCCGCTCTCTGCCGCGCTGCTGGGACCATTCGCGAATGTCAACTTCCACGGGCTGCTGCTGCACTCTGTCGTGTTGCTCTGGGTCGTTCTGCTCTCTGCCGTGCTGCTGGGACCACTCGCGGATGTCAACGTCCAAGGGCTGCTGGTCTCTGTCGTGCTGCTCCGGGTCGTGCTGCTCTCTGCCGCGCTGCCGGGACCACTCGCGGATGTCAACGTCCAAGGGCTGCTGATCTCTGTCGTGCTGCTGCTGGTCGTGCCATTCCCTGCCGTGCTGCTGGGACCACTCGCGGATGTCCACGTCCAAGGGCTGCTGCTCTCGGTCGCGCTGGTCCGGGTCGTGCTGCTCTCTGCCGAGCTGCTGGGAGCACTCGCGGATGTCAACGTCCAAGGGCTGCTGCTCTCTGTCGTGCTGCTCCGGGTCGTGCTGCTCTCTGCCGTGTTGCTGGGACCACTCGCGGATGTCAACGTCCAAGGGCTGCTGCTCTCTGTCGTGCTTCTCCGGGTCGTGCTGCTCTCCGCCGAGCTGCCGGGACCACTCGCGGATGTCAACGTCCAAGGGCTGCTGCTCTCTGCAGTGTTGCTCCGGGTCGTGCCGCTCTCTGCCGTGCTGCTGGGACCGCTCGCGGATGTCAATGTCCAAGGGCTGCTGCTCTCTGTCGTGCTGCTCCGGGTCGTGCTGCACTCTGCCGTGCGGCTGGGACCATTCGCGGATGTCAACGTCCAAGGGCTGCTGCTCTCTGTCGTGCTGCTCCGGATCGTGTCGCTCGCTGCCGTGCTGCTGGGACCACTCGCAAATGTCAACGTCCAAGGGCTGCTGCTCTCTGTCGTGCTGCTCCGGGTCGTGCTGTTCTCTGCCGTGCTGCTGGGACCACTCGCGGGTGTCAACGTCCAAGGGCTGCTGCTCTCTGTCGTGAGGCTCCGGGTCGTGCTGCTCTCTGCCGCGGCGCGGGGACCACTCGCGGATGTCAACGTCCAAGGGCTGCTGCTCTCTGTCGCGCTGGTCTGGGTCGTGCTGTTCTCTGCCGTGCTGCTGGGTCCGCTCGCGGATGTCCACGTCCAAGGGCTGCTCCTCTCCGTCGCGCTGCTCCGGGTCGTGCCGCTCTCTGTCGTGCTGCTGGGACCACTCGCGGATGTCAACGTACAAGGGCTGCTGCTCTCTGTCGTGCTGCTCTCTGCCGTGCCACTGGGACCACTCGCGGATGTCGACGTCCAAGGGCTGCTGCTCTCGGTCGTGCTGCTGCTCTTTGCCGTGCTGCTGGGACCACTCGCGGATGTCAACGTCCAAAGGCTGCTGCTCCCTGTCGCGTTGCTCCTGGTCGTGCTGCCGTCAGCCGTGCTGCTGGGACCACTCGCGGATGTCAACGCCCAAGGGCTGCTGCTCTCTGCAGTATTGCTCGGGGACGTGTTGCTCTCTGCCGTGCTGCTGGGACCGCTCGCGGATGTCAACGTCCAAGGGCTGCTGCTCTCTGTCGTGAGGCTCCGGGTCGTGCTGCTCTCTGCCGCGCTGCGGGGACCACTCGCGGATGTCAACGTCCAAGGGCTGCTGCTCTCTGTCGCGCTGGTCCGGGTCGTGCTGTTCTCTGCCGTGATGCTGGGACCGCTCGCGGATGTCCACGTCCAAGGGCTGCTCCTCTCCGTCGCGCTGCTCCGGGTCGTGCCGCTCTCTGTCGTGTTGCTGGGACCACTCGCGGATGTCAACGTACAAGGGCTGCTGCTCTCTGTCGTGCTGCTCTCTGCCGTGCCACTGGGACCACTCGCGGATGTCGACGTCCGAGGGCTGCTGCTCTCGGTCGTGCTGCTGCTCTTTGCCGTGCTGCTGGTACCACTCGCGGATGTCAACGTCCAAAGGCTGCTGCTCCCTGTCGCGTTGCTCCTGGTCGTGCTGCCGTCAGCCGTGCTGCTGGGACCACTCGCGGATGTCAACGCCCAAGGGCTGCTGCTCTCTGCAGTGTTGCTCGGGGACGTGTTGCTCTCTGCCGTGCTGCTGGGACCGCTCGCGGATGTCAACGTCCAAAGGCTGCTGCACTCTGTCGTGCTGCTCCGGGTCGTGCCGCTCTGTGCCGTGCTGCTGGGACCACTCGCGCATGCCAACGTCCAAGGGCTGCTGCTCTCTATCGTGCTGCTCCGGACGTGCTGCACTCTGCCGTGGTGCTGGGACCACTCGCGGATGTGAACGTCCAAGGGCTTCTGCTCTCTGTCGTGCTGCTCCGGGTCGTTCTGCGAGGGCAGGTCGTCGGACTTTTGGTGGCCGTCATGGGCGCCCTGCTGACGTCCGTCGTGGTTCTTGTCGGCTGTCGTCGGCGGGGGTCGGGGGCAGGGCGTGGGGCGGGGAGAGTGCGGGAGGGGGCTGAAGAGGGAGGGCCGGCCGCCCTTAATTCGGGAATGGGCACCTGAATTGCGGAATTTGCACACGCCGCCTCTAATTCAGAATATTGAATTATATAGTTAGTTGACATTAGTTGGGCCGGCTCAGCGCTGTTGAAGGCCATCTTGCAGAAGTACTGGTTGTTCGCCTCGAAGCTGGTCACCGACGGGGTCGTCCGGATGGCATCGTACTCCACCTCCTCGAACTCGACGTCGAACTCGCCCGTGGTGCCACCCGTGATCGCCTCGCACGCCTCGGGGAAGCAGTCGAAGCGGCCCGTGCCGTTGGTGCCGCCCGTGCTGACCGTCACGATGGCCTCGGACGCCGCGCCCTGCCCGGTCGAGTCGCCGTTCACCCCCTCGTCGCTGGTGGCCCTGGCCATGTAGCGGGCGCCGCAGGCCGCGCCGTTCGCGTGCGCCGGGGAGTCCTGGCCGACGGAGCCGTGCATACCCTGCTGGAGGTACGGGGCGAGCATCGGGTCGGTCGTGCTGCCGATGGGGTCCCGCATGAACTCGCACGGGCCGTCCATGTCCATGGGCGTGACGCTCACGGACAGCCACGTCGCGAGCATGCCCTGGACCGCGGCCCCGGGCGCCCGGGCTACGAGGGCGAGGCAGCCGGCAGCGGCAGGGGCGGCACTGCGGCGCATGGCGGAGGGGTGGGGGTGCCGGGGCGGCCCGGCAGGCCGCGCGGGGGGGCCGTCCCTCCTCCCCCTCCCCCTCCCCTCCCCCTCCCCCTCCCCCTCCCTCCGCCTCCGCCTCCGCCTCCTCCTCCTCCTCCTCCCTCTCCTCCTCCTCCTCCTCCCTCCTCCTCCTCCTCCTCTCTCCTCCTCCTCCTCCTCTCCCTCCTCCTCCTCCTCCTCCTCCTCCTCTCTCTCCTCCTCCTCTCCTCCGCCCCGCCCCCGCCCCCGCCTCTCTCTCCTCCTCCCTCCTCCTCCTCCTCCTCCTCCTTCCTCCTCCTCCTCCCTCCTCCTCCTCCTCTCGTCCTCGTCCTCACCCCTCCCCCCTCCCTCCTCCCCTCCGCCCCTCCTCCTCCTCCTCCTCCCTCCTCCTCCTACTCCTCCTCCTCCTCCTCCTCCTTCCTCCTCCTCTCCTCCTTCCTCCTCCTCCTCCTCCTCCTCCTCCTCCTCCTCCTCCTCCTCCTCCTCCTCCTCTCCTCCTCCTCCTCCTCCTCCTCCTCCTCCTCCTCCTCCTCTCTCCTCCCTCCTCCTCCTCCTTCCTCTCCCTCCTTCTCCTCCTCCTCCTTCCGCCTCCTCCTCCTCCTCTTCCGCCTCCTCCCCTTCCCCTCCTCCTCCTCCTCCTCCTCCTGCTTGTCCTCCTCCTCCTCCTCCTCCTCCTCCTCCTCCTCCTCCTCCTCCTCCTCC
>CAUYUJ010019030.1:162500-182500 GCA_963575745.1 Prorocentrum cordatum | reverse complement strand
TCTCCCTCTCCTCATCCTCCTCCTCCTCCGCCTCCTCCTCCTCCTCTGCCACCTCCCCCTCCTCCTCATTCCTCCGTCTCATCATTGATACTCCTCCCCTTCCTCTTCCCCCTCCCCCTCCTCCTCCTCCTCCTCCTCCTCCTCCTCCTCCTCCTCCTCCTCCTCCTCTCCCTTCTCCTCCTCCTCCTCCTCCTCCTCCTTCTCCTCCTCTGCCTCCTCCTCCTCATCGTTCCTCGATCTCCTTGTTCCTCCCCCCCCCTTCCCCCCCCCCCCGCCCCTCCATCGTCCTGCTCCCCCCATGGTGTTCCTCGTCCGACTGAGGAGCAGCAGCAGAAGGGGGAGATGGCCGTGCAAGCGGCGCGCACGGGCGTGGGTCGGCCCCGCCTCGCGGATGAAGCTCACGTGCGAGCCGCTGCCCCGTCCCGAAACCTGCCGCCTGACCGAGGACGCCAGCATCACCGGCTCAGAGACCTCCGCAAGGAGGAGGCGAGGGGAGGGAAGGGGAGTTGGAGGGGGGAGTGGAGGAGGAGCAAGAGGAGCAGGCGGAGCAAGAGGGGGAGGCGGAGAAGGTGGACCGCTTGGGAGACGAAGAGGAAGAGGAGGAGGAGGAGGAGGAGGAGGACGGGATGCAGGAGGGAAAAGGAGGAGATCGCAGAGAGCAGGCCTCCTAGACGTCCTCCTCCTCCTGACATTACGCGACAATGCTACACCGAACGTCCAGAGTCATGCGGCCGAAAGGCGCAACAGCGGGCACGGGGCAGAGAGGACAAGAGAGGAGGAAACGATAGGAGAAAGGGAGAGGGAAGGGATGGATAGGCCATTCCACTTCCTCGGCAATGCTACGACACAGTGAGGCATCGCGCCACGGGAGTAGCTACCTGCTAGACCCCAAAAAAGGGGAGCCAGAAAACCAAAGAAGAACAAGGCCCACCTGCTCGACCGATCTGACGACAACGTCGGCAACGATACCATGCAACGGGAGGGAAAACCAGGGCTGGATCCAGGACCCTCTGGCTCCTCGCGAACCTCACCCCAAAGCATGATCAACAACAGGCCTGGCACCACCAGAAGCACGAGCGGCTGCCGAGCGGTACCAATACGTCCTCACCGTCACCTCCACCGTCATACCCTCGACGCGTTCGCACAAAACGCAGGCTCTGCCTGCTGGTGAAAGGGTGAGGAGATGGGTGAACATGGGGGAGCGGGCCCAGCGAGGGGCCCGACTGCAGAAAACGAATCCTCTGCCGCCTGCGGACTTGGCGGACACGATGGCAGTCCCAGGCTGGCCTCATGTTGAAGCCAGCCCGCATGGTCCGAGTCGTGGACGAGGCAGGTGGCGCCAGCGAGGAGCGACACGATCACTTACGTACCCATCACTCCATCTCCTCTCTCCTCCTCCTCCTCCTCCTCCTCCTCCTCCTCCTTCTCCTCCTCCTCCTCCTCCTCCTCCTCTTCCTCCTCTTCCTCCTCCTCCTGCTCCTCCTCCTCCTCCCCCTCCTCCTACTCCTCACCCTCATCCTCATCCTCTTCCTCCTCCTCCTTCTCCTCCTACTCCTCCTCCCCCTCCCCCCCCCCCCTCCCCCCTCCCCCTCCTCCTCCTCCGCCTCCTCCTCCTCCTCCTCCTCCTCCTCCTTCCCCCCTCTTCCTTATTCTCCTCCTCGGTTCCTCTGCTCCTTCTCCTCCTCATCTTCCTCCTCCTCCACCCCTCTTCTGTTCCTCTTCATCATCCTCTTCTTCCATCCTGTTTCTGCTGCTCCTCCTGGTTCTCCTCTTCTGCTGATATGCCCCTTTCCTCCTCACCCACTACCACCATCATCGTCGTTAACGTCATCAACATCGTCATAACCACCGCCAGCTTTTCCCACGACCATCATCAACATACCACTACCACCACAACCACAAATGTACTAACCATCGTCGTCATCATCATCATCATCACCACCACCATCATCATCAGCAGCAGCATCATCATCATCGTCATCATCATCAACAGCATCGCCATCATCATCGTCCTCGTCATCATCATCACCACCATCATCATCATGATCATCGTCATCATCATCATCATCGTCATCATCATCACCATCATCATCATCATCATCATCATCATCATCATCGTCATCGTCGTCGTCGTCATCGTCATCATCACCATCATCATCATCATCAGCAACAGCAGCCGTATCATCATCATCACCACCACCACCGTCATCATGATCATCATCATCATCATCATCATCATCATCTTCATCATCTTCATCTTCATCTTCATCATCATCATCATCATCAGCATCATCATCATTAGCAGCGTCATAATTATCAACATCACCATCATCAACAACACCATCACCAGCAACAGTATCGTTATACGTATCATCCGCATCACCACCACCATCATCGTCATCACCACCAACACCATCAGCATCATCGCCAACATCACCATCATCATGGTCGTCATCACCGTCATCATCACCTTCCCAATCCCCATTCCCATCCCCATCCCCATCCCTATCATAATTACCATCATCATCACCATCACCATCGCCATCACCATCAGCATCACCATCACCATCACCATCACCATCATCATCATCATCATCACCACCACCACCAGCATCAGCATCAGCATCATCATCATCATCATCATCATCATCATCATCATCATCATCATCATCATCGTGCCATTCTGGCTAACTGTATCTCAGCCCTCCCTCGCCCCCCCTCGTCCCTCTCCCCTCCATCCTCTCACTCTCTCTCTATCTCTATCTATCTATCTCTCCGATGTACGTATGTATATGTATGTCCTCCTCCTCCTCGTCTCCTCCTCCTCCTCCGGTTCCTCCTACCTCTCCTCCTCCTCCTCCGCCTACTCCTCCTCCGCCGACGACGACAAACCCAGACCCACCAGGGGCGCGAGGCGCACGCGGGGTGACCTGCCGTACCCGCAGGCCCATGCAAGGATACTGGCCGAGTTCGTCCTCGGGGCGGGGGCGGGGAGACGAGGAGGCAAGGCGCCAGGGGACTGGAAGGGAGGGCAGAAGAGGGAAGGGGAGGGGGGGAGGGGCAGGGAGATGGCGGAGGAGGGCGAATAGGCGGAGTGGGAGGCGGCAAGGAAAGGGAACGGACGTAAGGGAGAGTGTCCGGCGGGAAGGTAACAGGGGGGGACAAGAGGAAGAAGCGAGAGAGGAGTCGGCCTACTCCGCCGCCGCCGTCACTGCAACCGCCGATGTGCCGCGACGAACCACGTTGCACCTCGTCGCCGCGGTAGTCTCGATTGCCTTCGCAAGCATTCTCGCCGCGGCCGTTGTTGCCGTCCTGCCTCCCCCCTCCCCATCCTCCTCCTTTTCGTCCTCTTCCTCCTCGCCCTTATCATGCTCATTCTCGCCCTCCTCCTTTTCCTCCTCCTCCTCCTTTTCCTCCTCCTCCTTTTCCTCCTCCTCCTCCTCCTCCTCCTCCTCCTCTTCCTCCTTCTCCTCCTCTAACGTTTCTTATTATTCGTATTACTAGTGATCTTGTTATTATTAGTAGTGTTATTATTATTATTATTATTATTATTATTATTATTATTATTATTATTATTATTATTATTGTTATTATTATTATTAGTGATAGTATTTGTATTACGAGTGATAGCATTAGTGGTAGCATTGGTAATATCAGTGCTGCTATCGCTATCAAGATTGTTATGATTAATACTAATAATAGTAGTAGTAGCAGCAGCAGCATCAGCAGTAGTAGTAGTAGTAGTAGCAGCAGCAGTAGCAATAGTAGTAGCAGTAGCTGTTGTAGTAGTAGTAGTAGTAGCAGCAGTAGTAGTAGTAGTAGTAGTAGAAGTAGTAGTAGTAGTAGTAGTAGTAGTGATATGAGTATGAATACTACCATTCCTATTCGAATGGTTCGCATTGGTATGTTTCGTACCAGTATTACGAGTGCAATTATTAGTGTCAGTACTCATACCACTCGTCTTGTTAATATTATGATCGTTAGTATTAGTTGTATGATTAATACTCGTTTCATTATGAGTAGTGTTGCTGTCCTTCCTACCATTATTACTATATGTCGTCTTCTTATTCCCCACATCCTAAGTGGGGTTCTTGTTTTCTCTGGACACCCCGCGCAGTCCTCACACCCCCCCTCTCTCCCTTCTCATCACTCATCTTCACGCACTCCTTCATATATTCATCATCAGCTTCATCATCTTCATCAGTCACACATTCACTTACACTCACACTCACTCACTCACACAGTGACACACTCACTTTTCATCGTCAGCATAATCATCATCACTCACACACTCATTCACTCATTCACTGTCGTCACTTTGGGGTTCCTCAAGCCTGAATATGGAAGTGGTATCAGGCGGGAAATCTCGTCTGTGAGTGACTTGCGAGGAAATCTCAAGCGGGAGCCCCGTCCCTGTGGGCCCCGCGGATCATGCTGGTAATCCGATGCGGGGCATCCAATTCCTGTAACTGTCGTCACTTTGGGGTTCCTCTGGCCTGAATATGGAAGAAGTATATGGCGGAAGCCTCGTGTGTGAGTGGATTGCGAAGAAGTCTCAGGAGGTAGCCCCGTTCCTATGGGCCCTGCGAATCATATTGGTGATCCATGCGGGTCGTCCGCTTCCTGTAACTGTCGTCACTTTTGGGCTCTTCAGGCTTGAATATGGACGAAGTATCAGTCGGGAGTTTCGTCTGTGAGTGCATCGCGAAGAAGACTCAAGCGGGAGCCACCTCCCATGGGCCCCGCGGATCATGTTGGCAATCCGATGCGGGTCATCCAATTCCTGTAACTGTCGTCACTTTTGGGTTCCTCAGGCCTGAATATGGAATAAGTATCAGGCACGATAGTCGAAAAAATCTCAGGCGGGAGCCACCTCCTTATGGGCCCCGCGGATCATGTTGGTAATCCGATGCGGGCCATCCAATTTCTGTAACTGTCGTCACTCTTGGCCTCTTCAAGCCTGAATATGGAGGTAGTATCAGGCGGGAGTCTCGTATGTGATTGAATTGTAAAGGAATCTCAACCGGGAGCCCCCCTTTTCTATGGGTCCCACACTTCACGTTGGTGATCCATGCGGGTCGTCCGATTCCTGTAACTGTCGTCACTTTTGGGCCCCCCTGGCTTGAATATGGAAGAAGTATCAGGCGGGAGCCTCTCTGTGAGTGAATTGCGAGAAAGTCTCAGGCGACAGGCTTCCCAATGGGGCCCGCAGATCATGTTGGTAATCCGAGCGGGTACAGCCCCTAGGCCCTCGGAGGAGGGCGGAAGAGGACGAGGAGGAGGAGGAGGACGAGGAAAAGGAGGAGGTGGATCAACGGAGGTCCTTTCGCTGTCGTCCCTCCCCCCCGCCATTCCCTACTTCCCACCGGAGGTCCGGTCCGCCTGGGAGAAGACGTTGGCCTCGGACAACCGCGGCGTCCTGGACCCTCGGCACCAGCACGACAACTTTCGGGTCGGCTACGGCATGGGCATCTACTGGGAGACGCTCGCGAAGTGGATCAACACGCGCGCTCGTCTTGACGCACAGCGCCTCAGTGTCCCCCTCGTTGTCCTGCAGGTCGTAGACGAATGCGGTGCGACTCAACGCGATCCAGACGCGGGCCAACGCCTCCTGAACGTCCCGAACATGCACAAAACGGGTGACATCCATGGCGTCTCACCGGCACTCGTTGGCATGCAGGTTCGGTTCAAGGCCGCGCACGAGGAGTTGAAGACGAAGCTGAAGCTCGTGCAGGAGCAACGGACCACCACTGCGTCCTTCGAGTTTCGCCCGCACGACGAGCGGGACTACGAGGAAAGCGCGCCGGGCCAGCTCTTTCGACCCCGCGACCTACCGCGGGGAATATGGCCGCAGGTCCACGGTTTCAAAGAGTCCCCGATTTACAAAGAGGTCGCCGAGCTGTTGCTGCAGGGCGCCGAAGGCGCCGTCGAACACGGCGAGGCCGAGGCCCGGCGAGGAGCTTGCTCATGTTCAGACCCAGCGAGCAAGAGCTTACGTGACAGAGCTCGGGGGCGCAAACTGTGCGCCGCTCGGGGTTCACCCTGACGCACGAATCCTACCTGACCTCCACGCTGTCGCAGGGCCAGACGCTGCGCAAGGGCGTCACCATCGACTGCGCGAGGGACGAGGACGCTGACGAGCAATGGTGACTGCACCTCTACGTAATGCTCTCCCGCGCCACGCGCATGCGGAACATGCTGATCCTGCGGCCGCCCTCGCGCGAGTTCCTGGAGCGCGGGCCGCCGGCGTCCTTGCGGGAGGCGCTCAAGAAGTTCGAGGAGAAAGCGCAAACCTCCATGTATGAGGCCGAGCAGCTTGCCGCGGAGCTTGGCTTCGCACTGCCTCCCGCCTGAGCGCCGCGGCGCGCAGCTAGAGGCCCGCGGGGTTGCCTCAACGGTCTGGCCCGCGGGGTTGTCCCGACGGCCTGCTCCCGCGCCCCAGCGGCTCGCGAGGTTGTCCCGAAGGCATGGCCCGCGGATCTGTCCCGAAGGCTTCGCGAACCAGCCGTCGGCGAACGCGCGCGCGCGCTGGCCGAGGCGGCAACGGCGCCGAGGAAAATCGATGTGCTTGCCCCGACCAGGCGGGAACGGGGGAGCACATGGAGAAGAAGCAGGGGAAGGATGAGGACGGGGAAGGGGTTGGGGGAGGGCGATGATGATGGGGAGGTGGAGAAGAAGAAGGAGGAGGACGAGGACGAGGACGAGGAGGAGGAGGAGAAGGAGCAGAAGGAGAAGGAGCAATAGAAGGAGGAGGCGGAGGAGGAGGAGAGGGCACAGCAGAGAGCGAGAGGAGGGCGTCTGCCAGGGCGAGGAGGAACGGGCTGAGGGCAAGCTAAACAGATTGTCACGTGGGGTCCTTCCGTCGGGGAAATTTTCTTATTAGTATTCCTCCTCCTCCTCCTCCTCCCCCTCCTCCTCGGCAATGGCGCCCCCCGCCCAGCGCTAGTGTGGGTGCTGTTGTTCCCCGAATGCCTCCAGCGACGGGCGTGCTACGAGCGGGGCGCTCCGGCCGTGTGACGGAGACCCCAACCCGCGCCCAGAGCGATAGCCGAATCGATGCAGCAGGGTGGGTGGGCGGTTGGCGCAGCGAGCGCTCGAGCTGAGCCAAAATGGCAACGAGTGCCTTGACAGGCGCTCGCCCAGCCCAAGGCGCCTCACTTGCCCTTTGCACTATATCTAATGCGCGCGGCAATGGCGCCCCCCGCCCAACGCTAGTGTGGGCGCTGTTGTTTTCCGAATGCCTTCAGCGACGGGCGTGCTACGAGCGGGGCGCTCCGGCCGTGCGACGGAGACCCCTACCCATGTTCGCCTCCGCTGGCAGGCGCGCCAGCGGCACCCCTGAAGCACTTCTGGCAAGTGGCCTTGTGGGCAGCCGGGGCGATCGCATGCGGGGCCAATCCGAACTTCCAGCCGCAAACCGCCGTCCATGCGGCGGCCGGGAGAACGGGCGGCCCAATGAGCACCGCATGCAGCACCCCAGACTCGCGATTCAACACGTGCGTTTGGCCCTCCGGAGCAGCGGTAGCCGCTGTTGGCTGCGCCGCCGCCGGATGGCGCGCGGCTGCATCGAGAAGCTCCTGGCGAAGCGACGCGCAGCTCTCCTCGCTGCGAGGCCTGCCGAGGACGCCATCGACCAGGCCCTCCAGACCGCCCTCGCCCCGACGAAGCGCACCGACGTCGCCGCGCAGCTCGGCGACCTGAGCGAGCACCGACTCGAGGTCGAGGTCGCTGCCAGCGCGCGCCGCCCAGCGAGCCGCTGTGTCCAGCGAGGCCTCCCGCGCGTAGCCCTGTTCGCGGTGCTGCCCCAGCGGCCCAGGAGTTGAATAGACCAGAGGTCGACCCCCAGGCGCGCCAAGCCTTGCGCCCCCGTGGGCCTCAAACTGTGGCCTCCGACGCGCTCGGAGCCGTCGGGCGCAACCGGCGGCGCGCCCGGGAAGGCTGCCGCGCGGAGGATGGTCGCCGTCATCGCAGCCTTGCTAACAGTGCCCCCGCCTTCCGAGGGGAACATGGGAGGTCGCCCTCTGGGACGCCGTCGTGCCAGCGCTCGGGGGGCCTCTTCTGCAACAAGATGAGCTGGTCCCCAACGGCGCGCACTGGGCACTGCGGCCGCGGTTGGCCCCCGCCGCACATGCAGCCGTGCGTCCGCGCCACGCCCAGCGCCGCGGCGTCCGTCTTGGAGGCAGGCAGGTGCCACGTGACTGTGGGGCGATCACCGCGCGTGAGCACGACGAGGCACGCCCTGGTGGTGGACAGCTCGACCTCCCGCGCCATCCACCAAGCGCCGGCGACGATCGCGTTCCGGGGGCCTATGGGGCCCCCCGCCGCCCACGGCTCTGGCCCGCCCGGGAGCGAGCCCAACTGTGCGAAACGGCAGTGCCCGTGCTTTCACGGGGGCGCCCATGCCCCGTTGACACGAGCGCACGCCGTCCTTGGCAGCGCGCGCGACGTCGTCGGTCAGCGAGTAGCCCGAGCGTTCCGCGAACAGGCGGTAAGCAGAGACACACGCTTCCGCGCTACGGTACCCGCCCGCCTTAAGGCCGGCGCAGAGATGACGAATCTTCGCGGCGGTGGGCGGCAGCGGCTTCTCGCCCCAGGCCCGAAACAGCGTGGCCACGGTTCTGAGGCGCGCCTCGACGACCTTGCCCGCCGACGCCGAGCACACGTCCGCCTCCAGGCGCTCGAGAGCCTGGCGACGCAGAGCACGGGTGCTGAGGTCCGGCATGGAACCACGCCCGCGGGCCGCCCTACCCGGCGCGTCCCCGCGCAACGGCGGCAAGGCGCCGCCTGCCAGCAGAGCGCGTCCCTGGGCGTCGCTTTCGCCGCGCTGCACGCCCCGGCTGCTGCGCGACCGACGTCTTCTGGGCGACGTGCGAACCGTCGAGCTGCGAACCTAGGCTGGCCGACGGATGCTGGGGCATGCCAGGGCCAACCCTGCGCGAGGCCGGGATGCCGAGCAAGCCCGGGCCTGCACGCGCGCGGCGGCCCGGATGCCGGAGCAAGCCGGGGCTGCGGCCTGCGCGCGCGGCGGCCCGGATGCCGGAGCAAGCCGGGGCAGCGCCGCAGGGCCCGCCAGCCGGATGCCGGAGCAAGCCGGCCGCGCCGGATGCCGGAGCACGCCGACGGCGCTGGATGCCGGAGCAAGCCACAGCGCACGGGCCGCCGTCGGATGCCGGAGCAAACCGACGAAGCCGGATGCGAGCGCAAGCCAGCCGCGCGGATGCCGGAGCAAGCCGCGCCAAGCGCGTGGCCGGGATGCCGGAGCAAGCCCTGGCCTTCACGCATGCGGCGGCCCGGATGCCGGAGCAAACCGGGGCTGCGCCGCAGGGCCCGCCAGCCGGATGCCGGAGCAAGCCGGCCGCCTCGGATGCCGGAGCAAGCCGACGGCGCTGGATGCCGGAGCAAGCCAACGCGCACGGGCCGCCGTCGGATGCCGGAGCAAGCCGACGAAGCCGGATGCGAGCGCAAGCCGGCCGCGCGGATGCCGGAGCAAGCCGAGCCAAGCGCGTGGCTGGGATGCCGGAGCAAGCCCTGGCCTTCGAACACGCATGCGGCGGCCCGGATGATGCCGGAGCAAGCCGGGGCTGCGCCGCAGGGCCCGCCAGCCGGATGCTGGAGCAAGCCGGCCGCGTCGGATGCCGGAGCAAGCCGACGGCGCTGGATGCCGGAGCAAGCCAATGCGCACGGGCCGCCGTCGGATGCTGGAGCAAACCGATGAAGCCGGATGCGAGCGCAAGCCGGCCGCGCGGATGCCGGAGCAAGCCGCGCCAAGCGCGTGGCCGGGATGCCGGAGCAAGCCCTGGCCTTCACGCGTGCGGCGGCCCGGATGCTGGAGCAAGCCGGGGCTGCGCCGCAGGGCCCGCCAGCCGGATGCCGGAGCAAGCCGGCCGCCTCGGATGCCGGAGCAAGCCGACGGCGCTGGATGCCGGAGCAAGCCAACGCGCACGGGCCGCCGTCGGATGCCGGAGCAAGCCGACGAAGCCGGATGCGAGCGCAAGCCGGCCGCGCGGATGCCGGAGCAAGCCGAGCCAAGCGCGTGGCCGGAATGCCCGAGCAAGCCCTGGCCTTCGAACACGCATGCGGCGGCCCGGATGATGCCGGAGCAAGCCGGGGCTGCGCCGCCGCCAGCCGGATGCTGGAGCAAGCCGGCCGCGTCGGATGCTGGAGCAAGCCGACGGCGCTGGATGCCGGAGCAAGCCAATGCGCACGGGCCGCCGTCGGATGCCGGAGCAAACCGATGAAGCCGGATGCAAGCGCAAGCCGGCCGCGCGGATGCTGGAGCAAGCCGCGCCAAGCGCGTGGCCGGGATGCCGGAGCAAGCCCTGGCCTTCGAACACGCATGCGGCGGCCCGGATGCCGGAGCAAGCCGGGGCTGCGCCGCAGGGCCCGCCAGCCGGATGCCAGAGCAAGCCGGCCGCGCCGGATGCCGGAGCGAGCCGACGGCGCTGGATGCCGGAGCAAGCCAACGCGCACGGGCCGCCGTCGGATGCCGGAGCAAGCCAACGAATTCCCGGATGCCCAGGCAAGACGGGGACCTGCCGTGGGGCAAGGGCCGAGCAGGCCGGCCAACGCCAAGGCGGGCACGTGCCACCCCCATGTCGGCAGCACGCCGCGTGCCCGCGCGCGGGCGGCGGGCGGGGCCGAGCGGAAGCTGCGGATCCACAATCGATGCCGTCCCCTCCGGGGGGCCCTGTCCCGGGAGTCGAGAATCGTCCAACGCGCTCCGGAAACGCTTCTCCGGAGCACGTTGGCGGCAGGTGCAGGACGAAGGAGCGAGACGACGAAGGGTGCGGACGTTGGAAGAAGCCCTAGGTGAAACGCGACCGAGATTGATTACTCTCGGTCACGTTTCGCCCGAGACTTCTGAGCCAAAATCGACGCCCTGGCGCCCCCCTGGGGGGGGGCCCGGGGGGGGGGCAGGGCTCTTGACCCCACCACCTCCCCCCCGCGCCCCCCAACACCGCGGGCCGCCTCTTTCGCGCGGCGGATTCGAAGTCGCGATGAAAGGAGCGGTCGTTTCAAGCGAGCGGGGAGGAGGGCGGGAGGGCGGGGCAGGAGGGCAGGGGGGCCAGGTGGGGGCGCCTTTACCAAACGATTCGATACCAAAATCACGGCGCGCGCTGCCGGCCGGGCGGCGCCCTCATCGCCACGAAGAGCTCCACGATGGCAGGCGCGGCCACCAGCTTCGCCCGCGCGAGCTCGTCGGGGAAGGCCACTGGCACCGGCGCTGCCAGGCGGGAGAGCGCGTCCGCGGTGATGTTGTGTTCAGCTGGTAGATGGGCCACGACGTACGACCAGCGCCGCCGCGCGCGCCTCCAAGCAAACTCGCGGGTCACGTGGTTGAGGAGGCTCTTGCCCCGAGGTGAAGCGCCCCTTCCAAGGCGGGGATGTCGCTGGCGACCGTGACGGCAGCTGCCCGGTAGGCGTCACCCCACACGCACAGCGCCAGGAACTTGGGGACCCCGATCTCAACGCGAAAGAGCGCGCAGACCTCCGGTGACCACGTGGCCGCGAAGTACTCCGATGGGGCGCCGCCAACGAACAGAGCCGCCCCGCCGCCCCACGGCGACGCGTCGAACTTGATGACTGCGTCGGCTAGGCGTTCTGGGCCCTCAGCCCGGGCCCGCACGATCCTGCGGAGCGGATGTCCAGGCCCTCGGGATGCACCAGCGCCTGCATCCACCGCGCGGCGGCGGCGAACCTGCTGCACGCCACGCGGCCAGGCGGCGCATCGCGGCTGGCCGCTTCGGCGCCGGCGAAGGCCCCCCACAGCGCCGCGGCAAAGGGCGCCGCGTCTGGGGCAACGTATGCCACCCGAGCGCATTTCCCTGCGACCCGGCGCACGGCCGCCATGGGGGCATGCCCAGAGCCCGCCGCAAAGGGGGCGAGCAGCTCGTGCAGGCCCGCGAGGAGGGCCAAAGGCAACGCGAGGTGGACCTCACCGGGAACCGGCGCGACGAAGACCGCGCCGATCCACGCGTGCTTGCCCTGGTACAGGGCGCCCTTCCCCCACGCGAGCGGCGCGCCGAGAACGAGCCACCACGTGAATACGAGGTCGATGGCCATCTGCGCGGCCGCCGGGGTGCCCACGACGGACAGGACCGGGTCGTCCACGTACAACTGCAGCCTGCCTGCGGCCGCGCCAGCGTGACCGGCCGTCGACTGCGCGAACGGGCGAAGCAATGCTTGCGCCGTCCGCGCCGCGAAAAAAGACAACCCGGCCGAATGCGACGGGGTTGCGTTTGCCGCCGAACCCGAGGACGCGCCACACGACGAAGTCCCCCTCGGCGGCTTCCTGGGGGTAAAGCGCCAGCCTGTTCCTGCGGAGTTTCCGACCAACGTGCGCACAGTTGAACGGCTGCTCGTCGACGTGGACCGGTACCGACATGAACGCATCCGCGAAGTCCAATACGAGCGTCCACACGACCTCCCCCTCGCGGGCCTGCGCGGAGAGCATCGCGAGGTCGATGGCGTGGTCGAGGATCGCGGGCAAGACCTGGCGCTCGGTGAGGGCCACCGCCTCGTTGACGGAGTTCGCCTTCAAGTCCTGGATGACGTGGTTCTTCGTCCTGCCGTCTGGCTTCGTCGTCGCGATGTTGCCGAGTGGCGCTGGGAACACTGGCGCCCCGAAGTGAGCCTCGGCCGCGGCCCTGTTCTCGAAGAGAATCCCGAAGCCCTTATCCACGAGCACCTGGACCTGCTCGACTCCCGGCGGACTGTTCTGGCCGTGGAGGTCAAGGAAGGACGGGTGGTTCGCGAGCTCCGCTCGGCCGAGCAGCTCCTCCACGGTCAGCGACGCCTCGGAGGGGGCAGCCGGGAACAATCCCCCAGGCTCGATCCTTCGCTTGATGCCCATCGGCGCTCCTTCGGCCAGCCAGCCTGCGAGGGCTGCATCGGGGCCCCCAGCCCGCGCCTGCACGGCGCGCACCAGCTCCGCGCGCCAGGTCGACGCTGCATGGTGCCTCTTGATCGTTTTCTAAACTTAATTGATCGCGTCTCGGGGTGGCGTGGCGGGGGTGGGCCGTGTTAGATAGTAGTGCAGGTTATATCCCCCGTCCTGCCCTGCTTGTCTTTCGTGTCCGCTCAAGCTTTTTCTGGCTCGAGGTCGTTCGAGCCAGGGGCGCGCGCGCGCCCCTCTGCCCCACCAGCGCGGGTGCTCGCGGCGCGGGCGCTGATCGTCGGCACCACGGCGAGGCGGTGGTGGCTCGCCAGTGCTGCCTTGCTCTCGTACATCGGGGACTGGGGAGTCCTCGACTCTATCCCCTCAAAGCCGCTCGTGGAGCCCGAGGACGACGCGCCCCTGAGGTACACGAGAGAGTCCGAGCGGCTAGCTTCTACGACTATCTGCGGGTGCACATGTCCAGCGTGACACGATGCAGCCGCTTCTATCGGACGACTGGCCCCCAGCGGGGACAGGTGGTCCTCCTGGTGGTGCGAATGTACCCCAAGAAGAAGAACCACACAAGGTGGATCTACGTGAAGCCGGACCGCGCGCTCGGCGCGGGCGACATCAAGGATCGGGCGAAGATGTCGAGTCGTCGACAGCCAGGCTGGGACTACGAGGCGTTCCCGACCCTCACAGCCAGCGAGACGACGGACATCCTGGAGAAGGCCAAGGAGAAGCAGCTCGAGGCCGAGCTGTATATGTCCAACATCCGCGGCTACGTTGCCTCATTGTCCTGGTTTCGCTCTGGTCTGGTTGGCGTATGGAGCACATGGAACTGGGGGTCGACGGTGGGCGCCGCCTTCTTTTTCTGGAGGGCGGCGGTCTACTGCACCCTATGGCAGTGGATGCGCTGGTCAGTGGAGAAGCTCGAGGATGGCCACAACATGATCCTCGAGATCGACGACTTCCGAGGATATATGCACGACCTGTACCAAGACGGCAAGCTCGAGATTCCTATCATGATCTTCACCGCTGTGGTGGCTCTCGGGCCAAGTCTCCTGCGTTGCTGCAGGCAGCGCCCCTCCCCTTTGCTCACGGGGGCTTCGCCTCCAGTGAGCGACGTGGACAGCGACGGGGAAGCGGGCCACTCGGTGGCGGGGTCGTCGGACGAGTCCGAGCCAGCCAAGGACATGCAGGAGATGAAGGCCATGATGAGCAGCTTGCTCGACGAGATCACCAAAGCGAGGTCGGAGTCACCACGTGCCCCCACGAGTCGGAGTGCCTCGTCTGCCGCGTCCCCTGGAGAGAGCAGTCACGCCAGCCGGGAGAGAGTCCCCAGTGTCAACACGGACTCCAGCATGGACATGCATGTGGACAGGATGATCGACCGGCTGAAGCGCTTCGAGGACACGATCAATGCGGACAAGGCCTCTCCTGGATGCAAGCCTTTGCAGGGCGCTTCGTCCACGTCGGCCACGGCGGGATCAACGACGTGCCCTACCATCGCCCTGGGGACGAAGGAGACGCTGGAGGGCGCGGGGGCGAGCCTCGAGCCCTTGAGGGAGGCACTCCGGGACCCCAGGGAGCGGTTGCTGGCCAACCTCTCGAAGATCGATGCGCCGCCCACCTTCACCCTCCCAGCGGGCCTCACCTCCCGCGTGGCGCCCGAGCTGCTGGTCCAGACCTACGGGAAGTACGGCAGCATGGTGAAGTTCGCGACGGACTGGGTTCGACTCAAGGAGTTGAATCGCAACCACATCGGCCACGAGATGATGCTGCACTGCATGACGCTGGGCCGGGTGCTGGAGGCCTCGCCCGAGTTCATCCAGACGGCGGGCTGCGAGATCTTATGCGCACGAGCTTATGCTTTGAAGCGGGCGTTCAAGGACGTGGCATGCATCAACGACTGGAAGCAGCCCCGGGGCAGCGGGGCCAACAATGGAAGTCCAAGGTGCGCTGGGACCTCGCGAACGAGCTGGACTGGAGGTCCCTCACGGAGGGCGAGGAGGCGCTCCCAGGCGTGGAGCGCGACTTGACGGCCAGGCTGCAGCAGAAGGCTCTCTTCCAGAAGTATCTGCAGAAGGGGGGGGGGTCGGACGCAGTGAAGGAGGAGGACGAGTAGACGTTGGGGAAACTCTCCCTGTCTGTGGTGCCTCGCGGGGCTCCCCGCGCGTGAGGGAGGGGCTGGCGGTTGACCGTTCCGTTCGCCCTGACGACGGCCACCCTGGTGGGCTTACTCTCCCGATAGCTACGGTGACGCTCCTGCTTGTCGCGACGATATTTTCGCGTGGTTCTGCGCCCCTCGGGAGGCGACGCCATGCCCGCTTTTCTCCATCCACGCGCTTCTCCATCGTCTACCTCGACGGCAGCCACAGGCGCGCCTCCCGAAGCCGTTCCTCGAGACCGAGACCTTCTGCCGGATTTGCCGCTGCTACCTTGGTCGGTGGTGGTGGACCGCGCGGGGCGGATGCATCAAGGCACACTGAGACATGTGCGAGCTCTTGCCAACGGGCTGATCCGATCCATGCACCACCTCTCGCGGGGCACGGTCGGTGCGGCCGAGGGCGCTGGGCCGTCGGCCGCGTGGGAGCGGGCAACACCGCTCCAGAGGGCTACTTCGAGGAGGTTACTGGAGGCGTGGCTAGCTTGGGGCAGCCAGGTGGCCGCGATCAAGGAAGACGAGGACGCCGCCCTTCGGCGCGTCATGGCCGGTCGGGCCTCGCCATACTCAGGCGATGGGGCTACGGTTGCCCTGGGAAAGGATTCAAAGGGAAGGGAGATGCTACCAGAGGGCGCGATGTGCTCCGTCGACGCGGAGGAACTGGCTCTTCCGCCGCCAGGGACCATCCCTGCCAAGCTCGTGGACATCTGCCCGCTGGCCGCCGAGTACTTCTCCGACGTTGCGGGGAGGATGCTACGCGAGCCCAGCAAGGCCATGGACGAGGAGCTGAAGGGCCAGAAGGTCTACCGAGATCCGTCTCTTCGATCGAGGGCGTCGCGTCTCCGCCTAGCCGAGAGGCTTTGGGATGCGGGGATGCTCGGGACCACCGACGAGCTGGTCGAGGGGGTCTCGCTTTTCGGGGTCATCAAGAAGTACCTGCAGGAGGAGGGGGGCCCCCTCAGCCCCGCCAGGCGCCAGGCGCGCGCCATCTGGGACCAGAGGCGGGCCAACCTCCGCTGGCAGAGGCCCCCGTACGTGCCCCATCGGCAGCCCCGCGACCTTTGCTCACGTGGACCTCTCCAACCTGGGCGAGAGGGACGTGGTCTACACTGGCGTGGGCGACATCCCGGACATGTTCTATCGTTTGGAGACGCCGCCCGATGTCTGGCCCTACTTTGTCTTGGAGAAGGTGCCAGTCCACGAGTTCGTCGAACGCATGAGGACCAAGGGGCGGGACTGCGTCATCCCCAATGGCGGGCCCTTCCTGGCGCTGAAGGCCCTGGTCATGGGCTGGTCGTGGGCCCCGTTCTTGGCCCACTCTACGCTGCAGGCCTGCATGGCGCGCGGGCTCGGGGAGGACTCCGTCGGCGCGCGTCTGGTCTATGGGGCTCCGACGCCTCAACTGACCGGGCCCGAGGGGTTCGAGTCGGTGAACTGGGCGCACATGGACGACTACGGGGTCATGGCCACGTCCGCCAGCGCGCAGCAGCCGGTGAGCGAGGTCGTGAGCGGGCTGACGGCCCGAGTCAAGCACTACTTGGGGCAGGTCGGGCTCCCCGTCCACAAGGAGACCGAAGGCGAGGGGCTCGAATCGTTGGGGGCGGTCACCCGAGGCCGACCCTACTCCGTCTCGGCCGAGACCGATCGCCGCTCCGGCCTGGCTCTGGTGACGCTGCGGCTGGCAGATCGGACGTACTGGACCGCGGATCTCCTCGAGCGCGTCGTGGGGTTGTGGGCGTGGGCGGCCATCTTCCAGCGCACGGGCCTCGCCATCTTCGACCAGGTGCGCCACGAGATGAGACGTCCCGAGACCGCCAAGACGCCGTTCCGACTGACGGGCGCGGCGACGTGGGAGCTGACTACGATGGCATACTGCGCAACCCTCTTACGTACAGATCTCGAAGCTCCGTGGCTCTCGCAGGTGTTCATGACGGACTCCAGCGACACGGGCTACGGAGTGGCGGTCACCGACGCCTCGCTGGAGGAGATCAGGAAGGACGCATGTTACAGCGAGATGAGGGGATGGACGATCGCCACCGAGGATATTTACACAGCCCAGGAGGAGGACGCTTGGGTCCCCCACGCTGGGGGGTGTGCCTACGACGTCGACGAGCTCGTCGAGGCGTCGACTGCACCGCCGCCGCGGGCAAGCCGGAGGGTCTACCGGGTGCTGTACCTCTTCGCGGGCAGGCGCCGGGAGGGGGATCTGGAGGAGGCCATCCACTCGCGGGCGGAGCGCGACGGCTTCGAGGTCGAGGTCTGGTCCATCGACGCGGTGATCAACCCGAAGCACGACCTCACCAACGACGAGTTCGTCAGCCTGATCCTGAGCCTGGCGCGCGACGGGTACTTCCACGCAGTAATCGCCTCGCCCCCATGTTCCACTTGGAGTCGGGCTCGCTTCCTGGGGAAGGGGCCCATGCCCTTACGGACGCGCCTCGAGCCTCGGGGGAGGAGCGACATGTCATTCACAGCCTTCGAGCGCCTCCGCCTGGACCTAGGGTCGCGCCTTTTGCTGTCGGCCATGCAGGCGGTCCGCGAGGTATGTCGAGCTGGAGGCCTGGGCTTGATGGAGCACCCTGCGGACCCAGAGGAGGACCCATACCCGACAATCTGGAACCTACCCGAGATGGCATGCCTCCTCGAGGAGACGGGCGGGAAGATCCATCGGATCGACCAAAGCCGCTACGGAGCCCCGTCGATGAAGCCGACCATGCTTGGCATCGTCGGGCTCTACGACGACGCACTGGACCTCGCCGCGGATCGTCTCCGCTTGAGGTGCAACCACCGAGGGAGGCATCAGGCAGTACTCCAGGGACGGGTGGAGCGAGGCCGTCCCGATTTCTGCACCGCTTCCGCCCAGGCGAACCAGCCGCCGCTGCGCGCCGCGCTGGCGGAGGTGATCATCGAGGCGTTCGCCCGCATGACGAAAGAGATGAGGGGCCCCGATCCGACGGGCTCGCGTGTGTCTCCATCCACCTCGTCCTTCGGCCCACCGAGGCCGGGAAGGGCGAAGATCGAGGTGGGGCGGGGCGATCGAGTCAGAGTCCCCCCGCTGTCCCCCGCCTGGATGCCGATCGCGAGATGGCGGCCACTCTACTTCGGGAGGTGGAGGATCACGGAGCACACGAACATCAACGAGACGCGGGCCGTGGTGGGCCTGCTGCGACACTTGGCCAGATCATCACGGATGTGGAGGCGGAAGGTCCTGATCCTCACAGACAGCATGGTGGCTCTGGGGGCCCTGGGCAAGGGCCGCTCGAGTTCGCCAGCCCTGCTGCGCTTGTGCCGCCAGGCGGCGGCGATCACCGTGAGCTTCGCGATTCGTGGGTACTACCGCTACGCCCCGTCGGAGCTGAACGTCGCCGACGGCCTCTCTCGGGGGGGCTTCCTCGGCGCGGCGCCCGAGACAGTAGCAGCTCACAGCGACCGACACCTCGCTCCAACAGACAGCCGAGGTCACGATCTACGCGACCTGGGCCGCGCATGTACGGGATACGCTGGTGGGTAGCCGCCATGGTATTGGAGGCTGTCCACCCTGTTGGAGCGGTTCGCCCGAAGCCTCCCAGAGCGGGGGGCGCCCCCCTGCAGAAGCGGGGGCCACGGGCGCGGGGGAACTACGAGAAGGAGCCGCGCCTGGGCATCAGCGAGGGCGGCTTCACGAGGCTGCTTACCCATTCCGTGGCGGACGTCACTGCGGCGCAGTGGGCCCCGAAGGTTCGAGACTTTCTTAGCCACTGTGTCGACGAGGGTTGGGAGCTGCGGTCCGCGAACGCCGTGGGCCACGCCCTGGCCGACTACATGGACATGAAGTGCTACAAGGACCGGCTCCGTCCTACGTGGGGGTCGATCGTCTTGTTCGGGCTGCTGGCGATTTGGCCTGAGCTGAGGAACCAGCTTCCTCTGGCCTTGCGAAGCCTGAAGAGTTGGCAGAGGCTGGTTATCTCTGTGGAAGGGGGTCCTCTGCCTGAGGAAGCTGTCTTCGCCATCACCATCTACTTCTTCGAGGCGGGGCTCCTGAACGAAGCCATCTGGACCCTCGTGCAGTGCGACGTCTACGGGCGGGGGCAGGACATGGAGATGCTGCGCGAGGCCGACGTCATTTGGGATGGCCGATGCGTGGGCCTCCTGTTTGGCATCTCGGCCAGAGGCGAGGAGGGCAAGACGGGCAGCAATCAAGGGGTCGCCATCCGCCGCGGCACGGTCGCGAGCCTCATCCTGGCCCTGTAGGACGTCAAGAAGAATGCCACGGGGCCCATCTTCGGCCCCAAGCAGGCAGGCTTCCGCAAAGAGTGGCACCGCGCATGTCGCTCGCTTGGGACGCCCTGGGCGCCGCCTCCGCACGGGCCCCGCCACTCGGGGCCCAGCGAGGACGTGGCCCGAGGACGGGCCAGCCTAGAGCAGGTGCGGAGGCGGGGCAGGTGGAAGGCCCTGTCCAGCGTCCAACGGTACTCCAAGACGTTCGCCCTCACGCAGTTCCGCGCACAAATGCCGAAGAAGGTGCTGGACGTGGGCCCCCGTGCGACCCCAGACCTGGCTGCCGAGATACTCCGTGCGATGGAGTCCCGCACCAACTACAGCAAGCAGCAGCAGCAGCAGCTGGTCGACGGCATCAGGACGAATCTGAAGACGAAGAAGGTGAAAGATGTTGCCGCAGAGCTCTTGATGCTGGGACCTGCCACAAAGCAGAAGCAGAAGACCACCACCAACAAGAAGTCCACCACCAAGGGTGACACAAGCTGCCCAGAGTCCGACGACCTCTACTCCGACGAGACGCGGGGAGAGGGAACTGGATGGTGGACAGATTGAGGCGAGAGGCCAAGTGGGGGCGCCCCATGTGGGCGGCTAGGGGCGCCATACGAGGGCTCCCTAGAGGTGGTGGCCTACGGGCGCGACCACCACCCCACGGCGAGCTTGGCCGTTCGCATGGATATCGTCGTTGTGGGCTCCGCCCGC